>OU426978.1:197462555-197920045 GCA_911387785.2 Aelia acuminata
TGTTTTATATAGCAATATCCATCAGCAACATAGTTCTCCACATTCATTCACTTTTGGAATTATATACAGTATACAACCCATGGATTTTGTATATTCATACTAACTGTTTACTTTAGTGATATTTTACCCATGTAACTCATATAATTGTACAGGAATTGGTTGGGGGTGCGGTCAAAATCATAGGCACAAATATGTGATATTTACATACTTTATTATAGCCGACATTTCGACCCAAATTTTAGGTCATCATTAGGACTAAATGAAAAAAAAACAAAAAAACAACCAATCGGAGAAATTATATAAACAGATATAAATGTACGTGAAACATTAAACCAAATTAAATAAGTTAGATAAAATAAACATAAACATATTTTTGTAGAAATTAAAAATTATAGCTCTTAAAGTAAGGCCATGATGAAAGTAATAAATGAAAATGAGATAAAACTTAAAATGGGATATCTGAGGTAATGTACAGAAATATATAAAACATAGGTGAACATATAATGAGGTTACAATGGTCTGTAGCGATGAAGCCTAAGTAAATAACGTATAAAAATGAATGTAATGTAGTACAAAATGGTGTAATGTAATTGATGAAATGAGTATACAAAATACAAAGTGGTGTGTATATCGAAAATTTAAAAACGATAAACAAGATGGATAATATAAAGTTATACTATGGACATGGACATATATTATCCATCTTGCTTATCGTTTTTAAATTTTTGATATACACACCACTTTGTATTTTATATATTACATTTCATCTTATTTATTTAGGCTTCATTGCTACAGACCATTGTAACCTCATTAAATATTATGGTAACCTATGTTTTATATATTTCTCTACATTACCTCATATCATCATTTTCATTTATTACTTTCATTTTATTTATTATACATCATTTTCATTTATTACTTTCATCATGGCGTTACTTTAACAGCTATAATTTTTAAATTCTACAAAAATATGTTTATGGTTATTTTATCTAACTTATTTAATTTTGTTTAATGTTTCACATACATTTATAACTGTTTATATAATTTCTCCGATTGGTTGTTTTTTTGGTTTTTCTCATTTAGCCCTGATGATGACCTAAAATTTAGGTCGAAATGTCGGCTACAATAAAATATGTAAATATCACATATTTGTGCTTATTATTTTGACCGCAACCCCAATCAATTCCTGTTCATAATATCTACGGTCAACCATCTTCCACCATCATATAATTGTATTTCAACCTGTCTATAGTATATAGTTGTATATTATTGACTGGACCTCAAGAACCCTATCATAACATTTATACCAACATTTAAGAAGCATATCCGATATAAATATATATACTGTATCAATTATTATTTATTACTTTTGTTGTTCATTACGACTCAAAATTTTATACTTTAACTTTAATGGTCTCTTTGGAATTGGTTGTATATTTTGGTGTGGAGGTAGATGTCAGTAGATGAATTATTTTATATATACTGGGTGACCATACATTGTAAACCTTCTGAGATCTAAGAAAAGCTTCTCCACTAATGTGAATCTTTGTTTTTTTTTCCTTATTAATCACATCAAGGAATGCCTTTAGGATTAAGAAGGCCTCTTTGCGGAAGGAGAGGACTTTGATTAAGTACAGGAAGTGTGTTATTCATCTTTTAAGTATGTAAGAGAGTTGGAAGCCTAAGCACCTCGAGACGTAATTCCAATTACAAATGTATTAGACAGAATACACGAGTAAGGTCTTTTAAGATTTCACGACTGAACATAACATAAGACGTAAAGGTTGCCTAAAGGTCTGTAATCCATTGAACTAGCTAATTACCCACCAAACTTCAACCTCAAACTCATGCTCTTGGAATAATCCAATATAGGGTCTTCCTCAGTGGAACTGATTGAAGCCGCCGAGTAAAGTTGGAACGAGGATTTCTACTCCCTGATGAAGAGGCCATAATTTCATTTCCTTTCTGTTTATCCTTTCTTTTCATTAATCCTCTACGGAATTAGCTACTGGTTAATTGCTCTGTTTTATAATCCACCCTTTTTCGTTTTCCCCGCTTCAATTTTCCGTTTGTCATTTTGCATAATCACAGTCTTTATAAAATCTTGAAGCCCTGTGCCTGTTCAGGCCAAATTATTCATCACTATGAGGAAAAGTACTTCTCGCTACTGTAACTACTTCCTTACAAGTTTAATCTCAATTTGATTACGAAATTTTCAAACGATGTATTCAATTTTCCTTTTATTTTCTTTTATAAGTTCATAAATGCAGTAATTGTAATTGAATGAAGAAAGAGAATAAAAAGGAATAGTTGAGGAAACCGAAATAACTAGAAGAAAAAAAAAGGAATGAACATATACATACGTAAATACGCATAAATGAATGTTTTATAAATATTTAAAAACAGAGGACAATTAATCTAATAGCATTTAAATTTATTTTTAATCGTGGAGGGTAAATAATCTGAATTCATTTCAAGCTTTATTTTATATTAAAATTAATGAAAATATCTGCGTAGAGTGTGTGTGTGTGTATCTGTAGAGAGTCCAAAATCTGTCCAAAAATTTGGCAAAAATGCTGCTTTAGTAAAACCAGGTTTTTAAACATTTACTTATTACTTAGCAGGGACAAAAATCATATGAATGTTTTAATTTATTTATCAAAGCCTCGTCTACCGTGCCGAAAATCTGCAAACTTATGTGCAAACAGATAATTTTTTTTTTGGACCTTATTATGCATTGGAACCCCCAGACCGTTTAAAAAAAAATTTCCCCATTTAAATAAGAAAACAATATTATTTTTTAAAATAAAAATTTAGTCACTAAGTGGGGTCGTTGCATTAACATCTTAGCCAAGCCTTCAACAGATGAGTACCCTATTAAATGTTAATTTTTTATACAGTAATTTTAAGTGTTATTATGATTGGGTACCTTCTGTAACCTATTCTGGCTTGGCGACTTCCAATATCAATATTAAGGCATATAAATAACATTTTCTTATTTTTATTGTAACTTCTTTAGATAAGTGTTTATAATTATCTTTTGTTTCAATATTTATTTGATGAATGTGTTCATATGATATTTTGTTCAAACCTAGCTTTGATATTAGAATCTCAAATAATTATGTTTGCTCTACCTTTTGTTTCGATTCAAGTTTTTAAATAAGAATTTTGAAGAATAAGTTTTTATTACAATATTTCATTTAAACTTAATTGTAAATAGTAGTTTCAAAGAATCAATGTTGATTTTCATATTTTCTTAAGGTGGGCTGATAGTAATATTCAATTCTAGATAAATAAATGTTATATTTTGTAATATCAAATCTCTTATTTCTCAGATACTGTTTCACTTTCCGTTCATAATTTTCCAACAGATGGTGGTGTAAGTTAATTTATTGATACAGCACTTCATTTTTTTTTATATTAAGGGTGGCAAGAATCGAGTTGCCAATTCTATTTTTTCAAGCTCGGACTTGGAAAATCCGTGTTTTTCCCATGGGCAATTATGTATCGCCTTTTCACGTGTGGGGAAAACATCGAATCTATTTGTTTAAGCAAAAGACAGGTTAACCCAAATCATAGTGCACCTATCAGCACTACAATATATATTGTGATTGTACCTTATTCCAAATATATTCTTTATTCGTTCCTTTCCCAGTTTACAATAATGTGTAACCCTGTCTAAATTCTTTACCGAACATTTTTTTGGTTAGCTGAAACGTTTTTATCTTTATCAGTGCATAGCTACTGAGCCACAGCAACGCGTGGCCGTTAATGCTTTTTTAAAATATACAAAACTAGCTCAGGTTTTCCAGCTATGTGGTATAGATCAGAATTCGTAACACAAAGTTAGGTGCTGCAAAGCTTAACGAAAACTGAATGTTCCCCTACAGGAGTATCAAGTTGGCTGGTGGCCATGATACGTGAGGCTGCTTCAAAGAGATTCCGAATCAGCAGATAGGCATCAAAACCTTTGATCGCAACTCCCTCTTATTTCGGGTACAGAAATGTTCATACTCCGCCCATCGCTGTTTTACCTTGGGGAATAAATTCTATTACATGAGGGTCGTGGTAAAGAGTCCATTGGTCGCCCCTACGGCTTATAATATTTTTTTATAATGATATTTCGTTGACAATCGGATCACGTCATAACGGAAGGATCGATTTGGTACCTTTTTTCTTTTTAAACTGACTCTACGAATTAAGTACATACGGTAAGAGACATAGTTCTCGGAATGTGACTAAATTTCCATTGTACGTCGCTATTTAACATCCGCTATAGAGCTTTCTTCGCGCTTAACATAAAACCATACATATTTTCGCTAATTATTTTAATAAATAAGAAATAGGAGTTTCTTTTTTACTTTCACTTACCTATATATGAAATATCTAGTAAAGGAAAGTATTGCAATCATGAAAAATTTCGACTTATAATTAAAAAAAAATTATAAAAAAAATGGAATTATTATACAGTTGGCATTAGAGCTGATTTCATATTTTATCCTTCCAACCCTATTTCCATACGCTTCCTTTCTTTGAACTTATTGACCCAAACATCAACATTGGAGGGTTTTCCAAGTCCTTGTTGCTTAGATATCTTGACGAAGATCCCTTTCATTTCAGTGAGTTCACTGTTGTATAAGAGAGTTTTAGAAATTAAGTTAGTTGTATGTTGTATAAATATTATTCAGAAACTTTGTTTAGAAGAGTTTATAAATGGAGAGAGAGTTGTGTATTAACCCCAGCTTAACACTTTCGTTACTCAAGGTGTATAAAGGCAGAGAAGGACAGAGTGTTAAAGAAGCAAAATCTGTTTACTTCCGGAACTCTTTTTCCTTGTCAGTTCACTCGTTCAATGGACTGCAAATATTCTTGCTCCAACCGGTACTCGAACAGGTCTGCCGTCCAAGAGAAATCTTTAAGGATCTATTCCGATCTTGGTATGAATTTTCAGTTTAGAAAAATATTTAATATTTTAAATATATTATTCACTAACTAGCAGATCAGGGTGATTCAGTTATTACTAATTCTTAGTAGCTAAACTTTGGGAGGTGAGCCTAGATATATAAATTTCCTCGAAAATTTAGGAAAGTTTATTTCACACATGATAGAACACTTTTATCTAAATCTTAATTTTAAGAAAAATAATGTTATTCTAATCTCCATTGTATTTTAAATCCGTCGGCATATTGTCAATTTGTATCTTAGTGTTTAGTTTCATAATCGTCCACTCATTTATATCTTGTAATGTAAATTAGCATAGACTAATTTAGGTGGGCGGTTTGTTCACTGCAGCTCAATCAAATTTAAATGTACCTCAAGTGCTGCCATCTCTGATAAGTAGAGGACCCTGAACCATACAGGAAAAAATTCATGTTCTGTTCAACCCCCCTGTGAACTGTGAGGGATCCCTCTGTTGTAAGCATAAACTGGTTTCTCAAATAATTATGGAGGAGTAAAAGAAGCCCAACAGGAGAGAGGAGGGTAGGGAGAATGAGATGGCCAGCAACAACAGAAGCACCAGCACTAAAACAGGGAAAATTTCTAGAACAAGTAACTGTGAGTCAACCTAATTCATTCTACCAATCATACCAATCATCAAGCATCATTATTCTTTTGTTCAATTATTATGATAATTTTCTTAATGTCTAATATATTTACTAACAACCACTAACCATGAATATTCCTCAATATGATATATTGATATTCAATTAGGTTTAATTTTATACTGTCCACAATTGAACCAGCTTTAAAGTAAAGTACCTTGGTCTCTGACAGTCTGCTGGGACCCCGAGATATAACAAGAATAAAGTCCAATTTCAAGTTTTCTACCCAGTTGCTCGAGTTTATTGTAAAAGAAAATATTGTTTATAAACTGTTGCAGATAATTAAATGCTAAGTACATCGTCTCAAATTTTCCGTACAGTTTGCTGTTTGAAAAAAACTATTTAATTTACTAAGTTCATTGATGAAAATGACATTTTAGAGGTCAAACAACACAAGTTTATTCCATATATTTAAGTCAATTTTTTTTTTTTTTTTTTCAAAAATGGCTCTACCTATTCGGATCACGATCTTCATGTTTTATGAAATATTCTTTAATATCAGGTTCGTTTTATCATCATAGAAATGTTCTGATATGCCGTAAATGGTGAAAGAAAATAGTCTTCCTATAAAGTATCTTTCATTTTAATTTATATGAGAAAATGAACTGTCTCTTATTATGCCTGATAATTAAAAATTTCTAAATATGATATCTGAAAAAAAAATCGATATACATACATATTCTTCTTCTTCTTCTTCTTTATCTTCCTCTTGTGCCATTTCTAGCGTCGAGGAGCCTCGATAAACCGCAGCCACTCCTGCCGGTCCCTACATAGCTGCTTCAGTTGCTGGAGGGTTTTACCTCTTTTCCCCCCTATCCTTTGTATATTCTCCTGGAAGGAAATTCTGGGACGTCTTCGAGGTCTTTTCCCAGAGGGTCGAGCTTCTAAGACTTTTTTGGGCTCTCTTTCATCCTCCATGCGGCACACGTGGCCAAACCACTTAAGCTGTCGGGATTCAAGTGTGGTCTTGAGTTCTGGCACATTGAATTGCTCCCTTATTCGCTCATTTCGGATGCAATCCCTTCTAGTCTTCCCAACCGCTCTCCTCAGAAACTTCATTTCTGCTGCAGTAATGCGACTGGCTAGCTTATCAAGCATTACCCAGCTTTCGCATCCATAGGTAAGAGTTGGGAGATAAACAGATTTATATATATGCCGCTTAGTATCTATACCCACTTCTCGGTGACCGATTATACTATTACAGATCTGATAGTATACTTGATTACCTTTATAAATCCTGTGGGATATCTCTGGATCGATCTTGCCTGAGGAACTTATCACGGTCCCTAAGTAGGTATATTCCGGCACAACTTCTAGAATTTCCCCATTGCAGCTCAAATGAACGTCAACTTGTTCTTCTCGAGCCAGAACTAAGACCTTGCTCTTCGAGGTGTTGATAACCATTCCCTTACGAAGCAGCTCCTCTTGCCATTCTATCAATGCCTCCTGCATTTTTTCTTTGGAATCAGTGATGAGGACAATATCATCAGCGTACAGAAGGCTTTGCACAAGAATGGTCATCAGGTTCCATTTTCCAATAGCTGTCCAAGCAGTTCTTCTTTTACATATTTTATGGATCTCGTCCATAAATACTATGAACAGTAGGGGACTTAGGCTGTCACCCTGTCTCACACCTCTGTCCATGATGAACGCCTCAGATTCTCTTCCATTGATCCGCACAACTCCTTTTGCATCATGGTATACCGACTTGATAGCTGTGATTAGATCGCCTGGGATATCTTTGGCCACCAATGCTTTCCATATTTCTTTTCTGGGTACAGAATCAAATGCTGCCTTCAAGTCTAAAAATATGCAGGAGAAAAAAAGAAAAATGTTTTGCCAAGATTAAATTTCAATTTTCATTAATGAGTGCAGTGATATATTTCTGTTTATGTATCTGAGAACTTTAGTAAGAATAATATTTCGCTTATGAATTCGCGAAATGCATTTATGCATGGAAAATGCATAATTTATACTTTTACATTAATCACCCATGTTGTTAAAACACTATAAACACATTGACAACTCTTTTGCATGTACAATATTTTTTTCTTTATGGTTAGATATTTCATTTAAGCTTTAGAAAACTTCTTTGGAACTAATAAGCCCCATTATGGCACCCTAAGCTGATAGCAGAATCAGAGAGGAAAGTATTTTTGTTTGAGAGAGGTAATAGTAGGGTAGTTGGGAGTAGAGTCACGTCGGCGACCCATTAATACGGCAAGCGGTCGCCGATCGAATTACCGATTCCCTCCCATACGATTTATTAAAATGGCTCCAGTCATCTAATGAATCGTCAAAAAATTTAATATCTGTTAAATAGGCGAGATAGTCAAATAATTTTTCTCTAATAACTTAAATATTTTCATCTTGGTGAGTTTTCATTTTGATCGAGAATAGGCATTCTTGATCAAACTTGGATTCCCGTCCAATCCTGGACACTCGTCCAGCTGAATTCCACCAACGAATTCTGCTATTTATAACATTCGCTAATAATCTTTTAAAATAAACACTGATTAAGCGTTAATGAATTAACTTTTTTAAGATAGAGAAACACGTTATTCAGAAAAAGAACGCTATCCCAAGCAACTACATTGGATTGCTAAAAACAGCATAGTGTACATCTTATCTTAGACTATTCGTAAAATCTTTTTACAGTTAGAGTTAAATATTACTATATACTAAAATCTTTTAGTATATAGTAATATTTTTGTTATTATTATTTTCTTTTCAATTTTTGTTACTTTTCCTCTTTTACTCCTTTCCTTGGATGTTCTGGTCGATAGATTAATAACCAAAATTGACATTTTTTATGTATTAAAATTATCAGGCTTCCCTCGACTGGGAACATAAAATCACATAAATACCGACCAAAGATGAATAGTATTTCTTATTTAATAGCTGAAAAGTTTTTCACTCTAACCTTTGTATTAGAGCCATGCAATGATATGCAGTCACGCAATAACAATAAAATATAAAAATAAGTAAGCAATATATTTTAAAGCAAAAAAATAGATCACTATATTTTTTTATCCATTTTAGTTGGTTTTAATAATAGCAAAACAAAATGTGTGAAAACGAATTCAGCTGCTGTAGCTGGGCTAATGATGCTCCGATTTTCATGATATTTTCCTCCTTCATTTTATAGGGAACGCTGTAACTTGTATATAAAGTTGTCATGTATATAGTCAAGGACAACTACTTACATCCATAAGGGAATTACTGAAAACAAATTCAAAGACTTACTTACACTACTTACATCCATAAGGGAATTACTAAAAACTAATTCAAAGACTCAAAAAAAAAAAAAAAAAAAAAAAAAAAAACAACCTATCAACAATAGCATTAGCTTCATAATAAAATATATTAATTACGATTGAAGAACGACGACAAAAATAAAAAAACCAAATCAAGCATATAAAATAAAAAATGAATTAAATTTAAAAAAAAATCAAAAAATAAGAAGTAAGGTAATCGTACCTATAGTGGACACTGTTCCAGTAGTGGCCACTTGGCAATTAAATTTTGAAAATAAGGCAGCTAGGCTTTGAATCAGCTTCAAACATATAGTGAATGTACCTACTCCTATCCAGTACATTCACTCTAAGTTTGAAGCTGATTCAAAGCCTAGCTGCCTTATTTTCAAAATTTAACTGTCCTAGTGGCCACTACTAGAACAGTGTCCACTATAGGTACGTTTAACTTATAACTAATAAAATAAATAAATAAGGCATATATGTCTCCTCAACGGTCTTTTATAGCTACTATCGTATATGTGGTGATGTATTATTCCCATGGAGTCCAGGACTATTCTTTCCTCTAACCTCGCTACGTCCTTTATGTCGACACAGGAAATATGTTTTGCGACATTACATATATGCATCATGCATTGAATATCGAATAACTTACATTAATAAAAAATAATCCTTACGTAAACCTACAAACAAAAAAGGAGTATATAGCACCCAATACGATAGGGTCCTAAGTTATGAAATGGCTGCCGTATTAAACTGTCGGAGAGTATTTTCCAGGTGACAAATAAGAAAAGTTGGATGTAATTTATTCTGGAACCGATAAGAGACAAACAAGATATCTCGGCAGTTGTTCCGAAATAGCTAACCAACAGGTGCTGGGAAAAGTTTTGCCATATATCCAGTGATATATTACCCTATCGTAAAGTATAAAAATAAATTTATATTTTTCTATTTTTTCCCCCACACTATGAAATTAGGTATTTATGAAATGGCTTCCTGTAATGTTCTTGATCACTTTGTCTACGGGTTCGGAAATATAAAAGTACAGAGAAATTATTCGAACATGATTATTATTTTCAAATAATTGATTGGTGTGATATCAAAATCCTCTCTTATTTTTCTTTTCAATATGTTTTTTAAAAAAAAAACAACTCATAACATTACATTTTCAACAAACGTTTCGGAAATTGCTTCCATCTTTAGGGTTTTTCTATAATTCATAATGAAAATTGCAGTATGTAAATAATCAATAGTCTAAATGTAATAAATTATTAAATATTAAACTAAAACAGAAATGATATAAATATCTCCACATACATTTTATCTCTAATTTCTGTAACCCTTCTCTCAATTCCATCTTTTATGTAGTCAGTACATAGTGCAATTTATTTAAAATTGTAAGTAAAACCCTGAAGATAAAAGCAATTTCCGAAACTTTGGCTGAAAGTGTAATTTTATGATTTATTTTTTAATAAACGTATAAAAAAGAAAATAGAGAGAGGATTTTGATATCTCAACAATTAATAATTTGAATATACTATTGAAGATCCTCCTAAAAAAAACTTAAGATAAAAGAATGATTAATAGCGGATTAGGTTGTTTCTTTTCTATTCCGCTTAAATTACTGTTTATTTGATTTTCTGAAGTTTTGGTTAGTTTAAATCCTATAGAATAATTTTCCGATCGCTCAAACCGTAACGTAAATTAAGATAGCGTTTTAACAGACTGGAATTATTTTGGTAACACTGGGGCACAAATTAACAAAATTAATATTTTCATTTGTATCTTCGAAACGCTTCAACCTTTTGATGTTAAATGGTCACCACTTTGGTTTTCGCCCATTTCATTCGACAACACATCAATCAACACAGAGTAACTGTCTTCATTTCTGGGGCACTAGAGCAGAAACAGTACGCTGCTGGTGTATTTCTGGATGTCGCCTAATCGTTTGATAAAGTTTGGTACCAGGCTCTTCTTCCTCAAACTCAAGACCATTCTACCGCAAACATAATACCTTATACTTCAATAATACCCATGCGAAAGATTTTTCCTCTATCCGACCAGGCACTTAGACTTCGTCAGTCAGACCATTCGATGCAGGAGTTCCACAAGGGTCAATACTTGCTCCATTACTATGCATTATATACGCACATGGCATACCTACAAAACTCTGAGACTAACTGCAACTTACGCCGATGACACTGCAATTTTAGCAATACTTAACAACCAAGATTGGCATCACTAAATTTGTAAAATCACTTATTACATTTATCATTCACTAACTAAACGTTGGCTTTAATTTAAAAATCAATCGTTACTTTTACAAAGAAATTGATTTTTCTCGTAAAAGTCAGAAGTTACTACTTAATCAGCGATTGGGGCAAGAATTAACGGTTCCGTAAGTACTGACGAATAGAGCAACGAATCTCTAAATGATTTTTTATTAACACCAGCTTATACTATTAAAGAAAAATTATTCCTTCCAAAGCTGCTTACCTTAGACTACTAGTGAAGTCATGCATTGAGTATTAATTCACTCGTAAGGGCATACAAGCGAATTTCTTCTAGACATGTAGTATATGGAATCCATAGAATCAGCAGTAGTTTATTTATTTAAAAAATAAAGAAGAAAATAAAAGTAAAATGTAAAAGAAAATGAAAATATAGACTAGGCTGATTAGTCTAATAGCAAAGGTTCTAGCAACAACAGCTGTCTTTGTATTTACTTAAAACTAGTGGTCTCATTATTCCCGCCCCAGCTGCCAAGTCCCAAGGTAATAGCTAAAGCTAGAGCTTAAATAGCGAAAGAAGTCCTGCCCAATTAGTGAGAAGCATGGACCAAGTCCAAATAAAAGAAAGAAACAGCACAAGGCTTTACTAACTTTCTATACCTTGAAAACATTAATCAATATATTTAAAAAAAAAAAAAAGTGTTGCAGCAGATCTATTACCATTTATATTTTTTCTCATTTTCGTTTGAAAATGATCAACAATCAACAAATCGGATCAAAATCGAAAACCCTTACTTATGCTTAAGCTAATGAAAATGAATTAGCTTTTTTCGGGAAAATGCGATAAACAAGTTTTATCTTAAGTCGTTATAAAAAATCGATTCAATAAAAGCAGACGCGGTTAACATATTGTATCATTTTTACGGAAGTTTTTATTATTTATTTTTGTTTAAATATAAATACTACTTAACCTATCTATAAATAGGTGTGTAAATATATATATATATATATATATATATATATATATATATATATATATATATTATTAGATGTGAAAACTAGTTTCTTTTCACTTGATTGATCATTTAATGAGGGAGCGGGGTAGCCCACTGGTAAGTCAGTGGACTGCTGTGCTTAAGGTCCCGAGTTCGAATCTGACATGGCTTATGATATCTTTATTATTCGCCACAGTTCGTCTCGTGGGCCGAGAGACCCTCCTGGGGCAAACCCAGCCTCTATAAAGCGGGTACCCTTAATTGAAAAATTAAGGGGAAAGAACCTGGCGGTTGAGCGTGATCACGGTCAAATCACCTCCTTGAACGACCGCTGACCAAGAAACAGTACTCTTCCTTACATAGTTAGTACTGAACCCAAGACCCTTTATGGGTTGTAGTGGTACAGGTTTTTTTTTTTTTTTTTTGATCATTTAATGTGTATTTTATTTACTCTTTTTTAAACTAGAGGTTCCCTAATTATTTTTAGTTATTTGTGTATCATTTCAATTTGTTTATTTAAACTTTAAGGCTCTAAAGCCCTCTTTGTATATTATTTAATTTTGTTCTTAAGGGACACGCCCCATAACAAATAGAATGAGAATTTATTATTATTATTACTTTCATGGAGTAAATCGACCAATATTTTTTTTCATCTATAAAAACTGCTTCAAAAGTATTTTTAAAATGGCAGCTGAATATGGGAAATTTCTTTTTTTTTTTAATTAGGGCAAAAAAAAAAAAAATTTTTAAAAAAAAATAGATCTGTGATCTATAACGGTTCCGGCTTATTCCGATGATTTAGTAATGCTGGGTTATCAAATATTATTACTTTATATATTATTAAATTATAAAACGAAACACGATAGCCGGTAAAGGACTTGGCCTACAAATAAATACGGATAAGACGAAATATATGGTTAGCAGCAGAAATAGGAGCGATCACAGTACTATTGGTGCAAAGGGGAATATTATAACTAGGAAAAACGAAATCGAAGAGGAAATCAAGGCCAGATTAAAGGCGCAAAATGCTCCTTTCAGTAGTGAAATTAGTAAGCTCACGCCTTCATTCCCAAAACTTAAAAATTCGAATCTACCTAACTATTATTCTTCTAACGGTTCTCTATGGATGCGAAACGTGGCCTCTAACTTTGAGGGATGAGTACCTGTTTTGGGCTTTTGAAAATAAAGTGCTGCGTAGGATGTTTTGACCGAAGAGGGATGAATTAACCGGAGAATTTTGACACGTTCATAATGCCGAACTGAGTGGACTATACCCGGTAAATATAAATGAGATGAGAGCAGCGAGACGCATAAAATGGGCGTGTAAAATTGCGGAACTTTGTAGTGAACGAATTCCAAAAAGATTAGTAAGCGTGGTGCAAAATGGAAAACCTCCGAGGGGTATGCCGAGATGGAGGTGGGAGGATTGCGTTAAGGCTATTATCTAGATCTATCCGAATTCGGTTTGGTAGGCAGTTGTTGGTTGGAAATGTATAGGGAGCGAATGGTGGAGGGTGACATTGCTCCTTCTGGTTCGCTAAGACTTATTTATGGTATAAATAAAAGTATACTCACCTTTCTTGAATTTTTTTCTCACACTTTAGAGTCTCAAACGTCAATGTTTTTTGTATGAACAAAATGTCAAACAATGAACAAAATGAAAAACAGCGTCTCGTTAAATTTTTCAGTAATTTTTACAATTTTAATTTTACAGAAAAGTAATTTTTCATCTGTATACAGATGTATCCCCCTCCCTGTACATTTATATTTGTTTTTTTATTCAGTTTGGCTTCGCATTTGTCAGACAGGTAATTTGCGAATGAGATGATTAAAGGGGGAAATAATAGAATGCCAGGTATGAGGAAGAAAAGTATCTAGCGGTAACCCCATCCTGACTTGATCAATGAGCATGGTTGCTTAAGTGGAGAGATCTCTTATCCAGCTCCTTTTTAGTATTCTTTTACCTTGGGTTGAATTAGCAGTATCTTTTATTAAACTGTTGGTATGTCCGTTCTTGTGATGAAAAACTTCTGGCATCGTTATAAGCTGGTAAACTTTTGGTTGATGGTGGTAAGTTCATAAAGTATTATTAGTCACAAACCAGGGTGCTTCTATAATCAGTCTAATATTTTATTTTTTTATTTTTAATGTCTACAGCAACATATAGGTACATAAAGCTATAATTACGGGAGGAACTTTAAATAAGATAATTCAAATAATCCATGTTCTTCTAAAACAGCTGAAAAAGGATGACAAACAGATCGTAAGAACTTAATGGATCAGAACGCTGAAAAACTCCATGAGAGACTGATTACGCTGCAATGGGAAGAATACAAGTTCCTTAGGGGATGTTAACTGAATAAAATGGAAGATGAATAGGATGGACAGTCAGCAGTAACAGTGAATTTGTTTGGCCAATCGTTTGATATTTTATGTACTACGCATTGTAATTTTTTTTTTTAAAGTGTATTTTTTCCTTTATCCTTTTGTGCTTGTTATAATTTTTTCAATAATATTTATTGATCAACGAGCCAAAGGAAAAAAATAAACAAAGCAATTTGTGTGATTTTTTACGTAATTAATAACCTAAATTTTAGCATCATATTTTATACTAGTGATGTCAGTCTCACGGTACCCACCTGCGGTAATTGAAACCGAAAAGACTCAATTTTTTAATTTTTTTTTTTTTTGTAAAGTAAGATCTGTCATATCTGCACGCTTTTCGACAAAAAAAATTTACACTAAATCAAAAAATAAAAAGAAATACGAAATACTCGTATAACATTTTTTTGTTAATGAAAAATATCATTATACATTTCACCATATAAACGTGTTTTGTTATTAATCGTGATATTAAGTCAGGAGGGAAGACATGAGAAGGGTCTCGTAATCCGGTAGATTATATAACTTACTGATTGCACGTGTTGTAGTTTAGTCGGGAGACATTGTTAGTTTTATCCACATGTAACAAGCCGCGTGTATGCTGCTGATTGTAGATCATAAGTGCAAACTATTTTAAATTTAAAGGAGGAGGATTTTGTTGCATTAATAATTATTAATGCAACAATAATGATGAATTATAATTCATCATTCAAAAAAAAAAAAAAAAAAAAAAATATCCTGTATCTTGTTTTTCTATTCCTTCTAAATATAACATTATTTTAAAACTATTGCCTATCCTATGGAGGTGGTGTAACTTCGGAAGGTGAACCTTGATAAATAATTTTATTCGAAAGTAAGAGGACTTAAAACCGTTTCTGTGTTTCCGATACGGGTTCACGGGATAAAAAAACAAAAACATTTGATGTGACTTAATTAGGTATGTCAGGGACTATGATCCTTTTAATAGCAAAACAGCATGAAAAGTTGAAAAAAAAAAAAAAACACAAAATGTGAAATATCCTTGAAAGGAAGAACCTTTTTGAAAATTTCTCCAATTTATTATAATAATTTTGTTAGAAGAGAAAAAATTGATCACGGCCGGGAAACGAGTGGCGATTCTATTCTGTGGTCAATCTTCTTCTAACAAAATTATAAATTAATTATTAAAAAATAGTAAATGACTAAATTTCAATATATATCATAATTATTTTTTTAAACTGTTCATTCCCAGATCTTATGCATTAAGAACTGAGCCATGGATGATAAAAGCTCTCTAGCAAAACACAAAATTTTTAAGAAAAGTTCATTATAATTTTTTGAAAAATCCTAGCCAATTATTTAACCAATCACTCAATAAATTTGTAGCAATTATGTACATACTTACTAAGTGTATAGGTTTACCTGAAAGTAGACAATCTGTGAAATTCTTGAGGAGGTGGAAAATTTGTGTAGATAGTGTAGATAGTTGCGCTATCTACACATACACATCTACATATACACATTTAGAGTCTACATATACACATGTCTCCTCTACACATTTCTACATATACACATACACATACACATTTACATATCTACATATACACATTTAGAGTGTAGATAGTTGCCCCCTCCCAAAATATTGGGGGGGACGCGTCCCCCCTGTCCCTCCCGGCGGTGAGGTCCGGTTTCGTGAAATTCGAGAACTCTTTCCATATAACAGCACTATTACATGTTTTTGTTTCACGTAACACTCAATTTAAAAAAAAAATTCTCAGCATGTACCAAATCAATGAAAATATTGTAATACAGATTCCCTTGAAGGCGGGCCAGGGCTTGCCCCCCCCCCCTAGTTTTTAGCTTGCCCCCCCCGCTAGTTTTTAGCTTGCCCCCCCTACTTTTGATCCTGGGTACGCTCTTGACAAGGTCTATTTCGTTTCTAATCGTTCATGATATTAATAAATTGAGTGTAATTAGGTAGAGTATATGTATATTTTCATACTGCAATTTGCTAAACTTGCATTCTCTATACATAATACCGTCAGTATCCATTCCATCATTCAAATCATTACATGAATACACATATGATTTAGTTAAATATATCAAATGCTTTTTTGATTTGTCATTAAACTCTAAAATTTTTCCATAATTTGGAAAACAAGTACAGTCACTCCTATTTTTAAAGGTGGTAATAAAGAATATACTGAGAAACATTACCAATATCTAAAATATCATCCATCATCTTAATAAAATATAATAAACCTTCAGTTAAAAAATTACTATTCTTTAAAATGACTCCTTAAAAGCGTTTTATAGAAAACATGAAGTTAAGTTAAAGCTAAATTTAACATTAGTTTTTGTCAATTAAAAAAAAAAAAAAAAGATAGGTATTTAGGAATATTCGAAACGTTTTTATAATCCCCAAGGATGGCATATTTCAAAGGGAATGGCGGAACATAAAATTAAAAATCAGGGGCTATGCGCGCAACACACAACTTTCACTTCCAAACTTACTTAGATTAGAAATCGATGTTTTGATATAAAAAATACTTCATTAAAAAAATCCAAAAATCCTTTTTTTGGGCTTGTACCGATATGGCCTACCCTCGGTGTGTACCTATCGGATTTTATGATTCCTTAAATTTTCTGAGGGAATTTTAAATTCTTGGATGGTACAGTAAGATTGGATCCTGAGTACTCGACTGAGGAGTAAAGTAGAGGGCGTAGAAGGATCGGGCGGAAGGCAAACAGTCCTGATAATTAAAGCCTCCTTAACTTCGACAGCTCCAGGCGGAGCCGCTCCCAAATTGATTCCGTTTTCTCTTCAAACATTACAGCCCTGCGTCTTTTCACGCCCCTTCAAGCTTCTATTTTATATTTAATCATCTGACAAGAATGTAACAAAATAATTACATTAATTTCTAATACATTGTAAAGGGTAAACGCCGACACATATATACATATATATATATATATATATATATATATATATATATATACATATACATACATGTACATACACATATATACATTTTTCTATAAAGATACATTTTTCTATCGCTTTGTTTCTCAACATCTGTACAATTTAGTTTTTGTCAATTAAAAAAAAAAATTGTATAAAAAAAAAAATTGTACAGATGTTGAGAAACAAAGCGATAGAAAAATGTATCTTTATAGAAAAATGTATATATATATATATATATATACATATACATACATGTACATACACATATATACATTTTTCTTTAAAGATACATTTTTCTATCGCTTTGTTTCTCAACATCTGTACAATTTAAATAAATCTCACGTAAATAAAATATCTAGTCAGGGACTGGTGCCAGGCTAATTGTTTCATCATGAATAGTCTAATCAGGTCAGGATGATTGATAATCAGGATTTTCAGTCTAAACTTTTTTCTTTAAATGAAAAGCCTACGTTTCGATCCACACATGGATCTTCGTCAGGGCTTGTTGAGTCGAGAGACTGTCACTTTTGTATCGATCAGTTTTTAAGTCAGTGTATCTTTAGGTGTTGTTGGAGAAAGACAAAGGCGAAAAAAAAGTGTAATTGTTTAGTTAATAATTTATTTTATATTTTGGCATCACAAGCACTTGTAACTTGTAATATACTGTGCTATTTCTACAATCTTATCTTAAATAAAATTGGCAGGATATTCACTGATAAAAATGAATGTCCAGTAAGTTCCATTAACTCGATCCAGTTTGGTGTAGTGCTCCAGTTTCACTTGACTGCTACAGTAAACTCTCAATATAGCGAACTGGTAGGGGGTTTGATTTTCATAGTTCGCTATAACGAGATTCGTTATAACCGAGGATTTTTTTTTTAATATTTTTTTTAGCCCATGGCCGCACTAATTTGATCATATTTCGAAGAAAATTCATTCATTAGAACTAGTTAAATTAAAACGCATGTATGTGATTAATTTTTAGATAAACTACATATTAATTAAACAATGAGATTCAATTATTTACCTGCCAAGCTCACTTGAGAGTTCTTTAGCCTTAGCTTTAATAAGACGGTCTAAGATTGGTATTTGAGATCTCATTTGTTTAAAGCAATTTATCAATTTTTTTTTCCTTGGCTCCGGTTGAATCTATTTTATCTTTTTTATTTTTTTTTATAATGGTTGACAATGTTCATTTTGGAATTCCATATTTTTCTGCGATGGTTTTCTTACTTGCAATTCCCTGGAATGGAGAATTTTTAATTTTTCCTCGATTGATAAGGATTTACGTTTGTGACACATGTTTACCAACGAACTCATTGTGTATTTACAAAAACACTGTAAACGACAACAGTACACTGATTCCAATAATACAGAAGCCGAAACAGAAATGAGCTAGTTTTGAGAAAAAAGCCAATGGAATTAGAGAGAGAGCAAAAGCAAATCGGATTAGTTAAGAGTAAAAAAACACCTCAATTCTAGAAACTGGAGCTACTTCGTCTTCCCGCACTCATTCTACGTAATACAGTAAAAAAAAAAAAAAAAAATAATAATAAAAATTCTAGCAGTTCGTTATAACAGAATATAATAATTCCCAGGCATCAAATTTAGTTCGTAGTTCGCACTAACCGAGGATTTCGCTATAACGAGGGGTTCAGCAGAAATACGAGTATAATGGTAATTTTGGGGGGATAGTATTTTGGTTCGCTATATCCGAGTTCGTAATAATGAGGGTTTACTGTAACGACTGGCTCCTATGGCTTCCTAAAATCTATATAACATTTTTTTTACGTTGCTGTCCGTTTCTAATTATGATACGTTTCATTTCCTTGAATTTCTTTTTTCTTTTTATACTTCATTCTGGGAAATTCCACGCTTAGAGCAGCCGTAAATACTATTTGTATCTAGTGTTCGCGGCAACCTGCGAACAGGTTTAAAAGTACTGTCCAAACAACAGTGCTCCATTGGCCAATTGGAAAAAGAGTCAGTGGTCAGTAGTGAGGTAGTGAGCAGTAGAGAGTTAAGTACCAGAGCCCTAGCAGAGTTAGTCTCTGGCCACCTGAGTGAGGGGACCTTTATCTTTTTAGCAGCAGTGCAGAAACAATGTCTGGAGGACCGACAAAGGACAGAGGTGGCCAGGATGGGAGGAAGGGACAAGCGACAATAAGAAATCTTCGGCCAGAACCGGCAGGTCCAAACTTTAATATATGCTTATTAATATGTATAAGTTTAACCATAAATGTAACCATTTTCTTTGCATAAAAATATATGTTGATCACTGTACCCAATCTTCAAACATAACAACTAATTGCGGAGGGCACACTGTCCTCTGCCTGACGAAAATATCTAGGGTATCAATTTTCTATTTTATTGCAATAAATTAATAACAAATTATGATAAACATTAAAATACCTCATCCAATTTATCTAAGTATTAAAGTTTTCTTAAATCTTAATTGCATCCTTTTTATTTTATTTTGTATAAAAAAAAGTACAAGATTTTCCTTTTTAGAGAATGTTAAAAAAGATTCCTTAAGAATATAGCCATCCGATAAAATATTTCTGGAACTACAGTCTAAGTCCAAGTTGGTTCGAAGTGGTTCAAAATTTACGCCCATGGACCAGAGGATTTTTCCACAAGAGGGCAGAGGGTGGCTTTAGGCAGGGTCGAAAAGAAGAAGGAAAACGAATGAAAAAGCGAAACTCGTAAAAGTTTGGAGAAAACTTGCTAAACACATAAGCCCTCCTTGAGGCCCAAGGTAAGGGTTAAACCCGGGGACTTTCTAGACCAGTATACTTTTTAAGATCACTGCTCCTGACTATATTTAATGGAGGAATTAATTTCCGAGTCTTATAAGTTTAGTAAACGTGATCAAACTTCATGAACAACTGAAATAAATTATCTTTCCCAAAATTCATCACGACGAGTGTTATGTCTTCTTTTTTCTTTACCAACAGCTGCTTCGAACGACTTTCTAGACTTACTCTACTTTCAAAATGGTTTGACTAACTCTGTAACACTCTGAATGTTTTAAGTATATACACGTCGTTATTAACTTATAATGAGATTGACTGTGCCTCTTGTAATCAATTATAACCTCTTAACAGTATGAGATTAGTTTTGGTATCTTAGATAATTCCTACGATTAAAAAATAAAAGTAAGAACAGTTTATTATCCGTGACTACACGTTTTCACTTCAAATTATCATAAAAAATGGAAAAAGAACCGAACATCACTAAAAAAATCACAGCAAATTAACAGAGCAAGTCAACAACGATGGCAGCAGTGAATTGTGCGATGATGCTAAGAGGCAGAAACGCATACTACCCAAGCTTTGCTATTCCAGTTATTTTTTTTTTTTAAAATCATTGGTGGTCCTTTAATTAGTGGATAAATATAAACTTCGAAGGAAGAAGCGATGTCTGCTTTAAGATTAAAGTACTTAAAAGGAAATACATGAACTCTTAAAAGAAGTAGTAACTAAGAAACAGAAAGCGGAAAATTGCAAAAAAAGTTAATGTATAACTGAAATTTCTTTTCTTATTTAAATTACCTACAAGTAATTGAAATAAGAAAAGAAAGATAAAGGCTAGCTTCAAGAAATGGTTATAAGAGTAACCATCTATAGTATAAGTCTGTAACTATCTATAGATGCTCAAAGCTGATTGACGGAGATACTTGATAGAAGAAGTAATTACCTGAAGAGAGCGGTTAATAGAGATGAATAGATTAATAGTACGGATAGTTGACTGATAAAATATACTTTTTTTTTTTTTTTTGGGGGGGGGGGGGGGAGGTTAGCGCATTAAGCCTATAAAGAACTTTGACGGCACAATGTGATCTACATAGGGAAATTTGTGTTGCTTGTGGGAGCACATAAGCCTGGAGAAGGTAGCCCAAACCACACGTGCTGCAAGCCGTATTCACCATGATGCAGCGGCAGATTGCCCTTAGCTCCATAACCGATCCCATTAGTAGCTTTCTCGGGTTCAAGAACATTGAAAATTATTACGATAAACATATAATAACAATAAATAATATAGTTCTGCGATATTACTAAAGTTTGATAAAGATTACATAGATATATATATTTTAATACAACAAGATATGTACATCAATAATCTTCTTGCTTAATTGAAAAATTATGATGATTGTGATCAGTATATTTAATAGAGATTGTGGCTTTTAACATGCTACTTAGAAATAATGAATTCAAACGGGCCAACACTAAAGCAGTACGCGTTGTACCTTAAACTACTAGTTCGAGTGCCGGGAGAATTAAACTACCGGTAATTGATCTTTCACCTTTTCCATGGGTCGGGAAAACCTCATATAGAGAGAGGGGGACTTTATGAAACACTAGGTACCTACATGTCAATAATACATGTCCATAAGAGGTACAGATTGAACACTTTTTCATCAGCTGTTGTTTAATTAGATTTATTTTTTTAATTTTCTCTCGCTATACTATTCGATGTTAATTTATCATTGCAATCTGGTAAAGTGAACAGTAAAAAATGAAATAAATAAAAGCATTTAGAATGTAATAAATAAAAGCTGCCATCAACCTATCCAATAAACTTGAGATGCTCAGACGTTCATTAATTTAATGAGGATATAAGTTACGATATCTTTTAATACTTCTTTTACTATCTTGATAAATTTATTTTAAATAAATAAAACGTAACCGGATATATAAAGTAAAGTTTATCTTGATATTGTTCATTCTGTCCTTAATAGATTTCTTGGAAAGCCAACTTACAATGACGCGAGTCCTTTCGTTGAAAGAATATTGCTTACATAGGTAGATGTCATTATGCAAGACCGGATTACATAACGAGAATTTTTCTTTCCTTCTCTTTAAGTCATAAGAATATTTTTTTGTTTACCTTTCCTAAGCAAAGAAGCATAAACGTCGTAGAAAATGCAAATGTACCAAAATTACAATCTTGCAACTATAGTAGATATTTAACTATTAGATTATTCTGATTGGCATATATGGCTGCTCTATATAAATGAAGATACACTTCTGTTTGTCGTTCGTTTATATCCTACAATATGTCTTTGTTACAATTCACCAAAAAATAACGTCAAATTGTAAAATTTAAATATGCAGATCTTTTTTATTTTTAATGGATAACTGCCATAACTCTAAATTTTGAATATGAATCAGAGGGATGATTATAAAGTTTCAAGATTCAAGAAGTTTTTCGCAAACAATATGCCAAGCTATAAAATTGAAACAGTAGATTAGTTATTTTCTTAAACATAGTCAGTCATAAATAATTCTGATAATTAAGTCCAATAGCACTTATACCATTTGGAGCACATGAAACGTTACCAAGTTCTACATATGCCGCTACTGTGCACCAATTAAAAAAAGAACATTGTATTTATATATAACCATTTAACTTAGTTAGCTTTCAAATCAGTATATGCGGACAGGACAGACAATATCGAAGGGAACGCTTCTTCACAAAAGGCGCCGAGGGGCGAAGCGTCTCTTATAATATCCAATGGCATACATCTGAAACGGAACCTCGAGAATATGTGCAATTAGATGATGAGGCAGCTGAACTCTCATCAAAAATTTTCACAGCAGTGCGTGAGGTATTGCCCATTGTTAAGGAGTCAACAAGGAAAGGAAAAACCTGGTGGAACGAACAACTGAAATCCCTGAAGCGAGAAACATACAGGGCAAGACGGCGTTTTCAGATAGAAAGTGACCCTACTACCAGAGAGCGATTAAAACAAACATACTATGCAATGAATAGAGACTTACACAAGACAATTGTGAAGACAAAAAAGGAAAACTGGGAAGCATAACCCAAGGATTGCTCAAACCCATGGGGATTCGCGTACCGAAGAGCCCTAGGCAAAACCTGGAATAGGAATGTATTCATGTCTCTTACGCATAATGGCGACGTGGCCAGGACGTTGGAACAAGCAGTAGAAGCCATAATGGTAAGATCCTTCCCTGAAGATGATTTAACGTCCGACGCCGAGATACACACATGTATGAGGCAAACTATGAGAGTACTTCCACAAACTGATGATGTACCCCCATGGGAAGAAGCGGACATTGAAATGATTTTAGACGAGCTCCGTCCTGGCAAAGCACCGGTGCTAGACATGAATGGAGGCGACATACTGAAAAATACGAAGCTAGCGCTGATTGACCCTTTAACTCGTCTGTTCAACAGATGCCTGAGCGAAGGAGTCTTCCCAAGTATCTGGAAAGAAGCTGAAATGGTTGCGATTCTGAAACCAGGTACAACAGAAATATCCGCGAAGTCTTACCGTCCAATATGCCTCCTCAACGTAATGGGTAAGGTGCTTGAGAAGCTCATGCTACAAGGCCTAAAATGTGTGAACCAGCGGCTTTCTCGTGATCGGTTTGGGGGCCGCAAGGGCATGTCGACTACAGATGCTATCGGCCAGTTGATTACATCGGCAAAAGTCTTCTCTTATAAGTATTTTGTTGTCCTCTTCTACGACGTTGCCGGAGCATTTGACAACATGTGGTGGCCAGCAATTATGGACGAGTTGAGAAAACTGAAGTGCCCTAATAATATATTCAGGCTTATAACTTCATTTTTGGAGAGACGCTCTGTCTTCTATAGGCTTCAAGGAAGAAGGATAACAAGATCAATCCAGCGTGGTTGCGCTCAGGGCTCTGTGTTGGGGCTTCCCCTCTGGAATATAAACATGAATCCCCTACTTATCAATCTACGAGCAGCAGGATACACACCATCAGCGTACGTGGACGATTTTGGGGTTGGTATTGAGGCGAGATCCCGTCAGGACCTGGAAACAAAGGCAAAGGAGGTAACCCAGCTCGTTTCGAAATGGTGCTTTGATAAGAAGCTTTCACTTAACTGCTGAAGACCCGCCTTCTGTTTTTGAAAGGAAGAATGACAGCCTTTCCCCCTAGAGTAGTGCTGGGAGATGTAATAATAAAGCCATCTCAGGAAGTAAAGTTTTTGGGGGTGCTCATTGGAGAAAGATGCAACTTTTCTGGCCACCTGAATGAAGTCAGAAGTAAAACCATCTCCCGTTTCAGCTGCCTCAGAAGCATAGCCGGAACCACTTGGGGACTCAAATACGGCTGTAGAGAAACTCTGTACAAAGCTTCTTTCTTGCCTGTGGCGATGTATACGGTGCCAGCCTGGGATCAATACTTAAGGCATACCGACCTAAAACTGCTAGAGCAAGCACAAAGGAGGGCTCTCTTACTTGTTACTGGGGCTTACCGCTCGGCTCCGACTTCAGCCCTGCAGGTTATTGCTGGTCAACTACCAATAGACCTAAGATTAAAAGTTGCAGCAGCCAAGTACAGAATTAAAAGGGGACTGCCGGCGAGAGTAGGGGACAGCTGCTTTACATTCCCTAGCGGAAGATATGAGGAGGTCGCCGATAGAATAGAAGAAATAGTAATTACTGAATGGCAAAGGAGGTGGGACACCTGCGAGAATGGAAGACTAACTCACGAATTCCTACCGGATGTTCGTAAAAGAATCAAGAACGACTGGTTCCAAACTGATTTTTGGACTGTGCAGCTCCTCACCGGTCATGGAGACATAAACTCGAAGCTGCACTTCTTTCACAGGAAGGAAAACCCTAACTGCAGATGCGGCGCATTAGAGGATGTCAAGCACATCATTTTCGACTGTCCAATGCATACTAGCGCTCGCCTGTCCTTGGCTGGGGAATATTCAATTTTAGAGTGGCCACCTCAGTCACTGGAACAATTAGTAGCGACTCCTGAAGTTTTTGGTGCCTTCAAGAAATTCGCGCGGAAGATCTTCCAAGCAAAGAAGGGTAGCACATAACAATATAGAAACTAGATCAATAGGTGTGAATAGGTGTTCATTACATTATTATATTATGTTCATTAATTATCATCATTATATTCACTATGTTATCATATTATTATATTATATTTTATATTATGTTATTATTACATTATGTTCATTATAATAGGCGTTCATTATATCATTAGTGAATAAGTTAAAAGTAAATTATATTTTATCATCTATTTAGGCCCACTACAAATAGATAGAAACTACTGGAGCCCTGGTTGGTGGGAACAGCTTTCCAGTTGCAAGCAGCCCTTTAGTTTAGTTTTAACGCAGATTTATGCCCACTTATAAGTCACTCGTCTGATATTCATCCGGCTTTACCTACCTCCTCACATTTATTTTATTATACTCTCCATATTTTTTTTCTTTCCAGTCCACTAAACTAATGCATTCAATTTTATGTAGTTATGTTGTCATTAGTTATAGTTAGATAATTAATTTATAATTTTTGAACTATTTTAATTAGAAGATAAAAGATTCTACCATGGCCAGGAATCGAACCCAGGTCCTCTACATACAATCGTTCAGCCCCCCGGTACTTAGCTACAATGTGGTGAAGGGTGCACAGCACCAGAGACCTGGTGGGAGGGATCACAGAAGAGAAAGATTCGATCACGATCGGCCCCACGGTTAGCTCAGTGGTAAGAGCGCTGCGACGTATAAGCCTATATAAGACCTGTATAAGACTCCAGATCGAGTCTTTTATCTTCTAATTAAATCATTTAATTTTAATTGACAGTCGGCAATATTCATAACAAAAATTAATTACCATCATCAAACAAAAGGAAACTGTCGCATCTGAAATTTTGAGAATTTAGAGGAGAGCGATTTGAATTTAAATTTTTCCTATTTTTTCTAGAAAAAAATTAAAAGAATTCACATTTATTTTGGCACTATTCATTAGATGTGTAGAAACGACAACATTCCATTCGAAAAACAAACCTCAGTAATGCAATTACATCAATAATCCCAAAATCCAGAATTTTGTAGCTTCGACAATTTACCTCTGCGATACTGATGTATATTCTTTAGAATGTTTATTTGAAGTGTCAGAGCTGGTGGGCATACCGGCTTCAGTTTTCGAAAGTGAAGCTGGAACCAGCATGCCCAAAGTTCTCGTAATAAGAGTCCCAAAGTATTCCACTGAGAATGCTGTAGTTTTGCTTATTGCATCTATCGCAAATTCAAGTAACTGCTCTTCGGATTTATGAGAATGTCGTAGGTAAATTCATATCTTGCTTACCCAAAGAAAGAAGGTACCTACTGCAGTAGATCTGAAAAATATGGCGGAGCAACAAACAAAGAAATAATGAATATTGGTTTAGCAACGGGACCGAAAATTATTCTCAATATTCATCGCAAAGACGAGGGAAGATAAATTGATTCCATCAATTATCCAATGAAATAGATATCCTTATTAATACTCCTTCTTCTCGGATGCGATTAATTATCCCAGATTCCAAATCTCCTGCCGGATATTTCCATCCAACCTTAATAACCTTTTTTATATCATCAAATCTCGTTAGTAGCGTATTCTGTGTTGGATCCTTAAAGCTCATCCTTTCTACGATTCTGTGAACAGAATTTGTTCAAGAAGGCATACCTAGAAGTTAAGATTTTTTATTATGGACGTGCACTCTGTTTTTCTAAATTCTGAATCTTTCCATGTATTCAAGGAATGCATTTACTGATTCACATTTTGGCTTTCACAATTTATGTTTCAAAAGTATATTTAAAGTAATTCAGTACAATATTTGTATAACTGGAAAGCCCTTGTGCTTTTAGGTATATAAATAAAACCCTTAGACAGAAAAATAAGGTAACAAAAATTATTGAGTTTGTGAAATATTGTATATCAATAGTTATGAAATATTCTATAGCTTCCTGACCTGTGTTGTTAATATGGACTATAGTTTATGTTTGTCCTTTCTGCGGCTCGACTATAACCAAAGCGCGAGTAAGGCCAACTGCGCGCGATTGAATTATAATGTTGAATGTGAATATTTTGATTACAATAGTTTCTTAATGGTCTGTGGTCTGTGTGTGTCTGTGTGAGAGAACAGACCAGCTCAAAAACTATAAACCGTACAAACATGCAATTTGGTTTTGGTAGATGAATATGCCCGCGATGTGACAGCGAAAAGTTTATCGAAATTGGTCGAACGTGGGGGGGGGGGACTTTATTTCATAACGTTTAGCCCATTTTTACGATTTTCTTAAAAACGGCTCTAACGATTTTGATAAAACTGGGTATTTGATGTATTTAATGCCCGCGATATTATACTAAAAATTTCATCAAAATTTATTAAACGGAGGGGGCACTTGATTTCATAAAGTTTTTTTTACCATTTTACGTTTTTTTCTATTTTCCAAAAACGGCTTTAAAGAATTTGACCAAACTCTTCATGTTCAAAGAAATTAAAGTATTCTTTAACATCAGGTAAGCTTTACCATTATTAAAATGTTCTGAGGGGTCTTAAATGGGGAACGGGCCTTTTTTGTTTTCCCTATAAAGTGCCTTTTTTTTTTTTTTTGTTTATATGGAGAAATTAATTGTCTCTCGTTACTCTTAAAAAAAATAATTGACTAAATATGAAATATGAAAAAAACCAAGTAAACATATACAGGAGAAAAAAAGAAAAACATTCCGTCAACTCATAAGACACGTTGAGCACACGCATGCGCAGTACACCTTTAATAACAGACCATTATTTATAAACAATGACGTTCTGTTCATTTAATGGAAATTATTTGGTTCATGGTAACTAAATGAAGTTTTCAACAACTACATAGAGAATTATAAAATCAGACGACTTGGAGTCCTATGCTTGCATTGCCAAATAATCACAAGTAAAATTTTTTATTTAATAATAATTAAAAAAAATAGTGTACTTTAAAGAGTAAATGAATGTGGAAAGATATGTGACTGAGAAATGGAATTTAACGAAACACGTCAATTTCTAATCTTAATAAGTTGGTAAGTGAAAGTTGTGTGTTGCGCGCATCGCTCTAGATTTTTTTATTATTATCAATTTTGTTCCTTTAGGTTTCTTTAGGTTGTTCCTTCGCTATTTCCTTAAAATAAATAGCCTGGTGCCCATTTTTTAATTTTATTTATTTATAACCATTTAATATATTTTTTTATGCAACAGATTGGATAAAGGTAAGGTATTCCCAGCTCCTTGCTGACAAATTGCCTTGGTAGGCTAGACGACCATTGAAGGTACAAATGACCTATATGCATGAGAATGAGCTCCACTCCCCTCCATTACCACCCTCTGCTGGAACAGCGACGGAGTATTAGCTAATGAGACAGGGGAAGGACACTTTTCCAGGCCGTTACATTATGCAGCGAGGCTCTAACCTGAGTGCAGGCTCCAGGGAAAATCTTCCTATTTAGTCCTCTAAGGCCCTTTCTTCACCCCAACTGCTCAAGGGAGTGTCATGTCTCCCTTTTTATTAGCCCTTTGTGCGTGTGACACTAATGTACTCAATTAGGGTTTTTATTATTTATGTAAAAAAGTAGTAATGTAAATAAGTAGTAGTAAATAAGTAGTAGTAAATGTTTTATTCGAAATATATTTATCCCCTCTGACCTTGAACTAATTATTGTAGAAACAATAGATTATATCGTCGTCACCATAGAAGTAACGAATGTGCAACTATAAACCAATGCATATTCGTTACTTTGGCATGGCGACGACGATATATAGAACTTATAACTAGAGCTCGGATTCCCGTGCAATGCATCTTTTTTATTAGTAAGTAAGAATAAAGCGAACTCAAGTTACTTACCCGAATCAAGCCTAATGGGATGTTTAAATCAAGTTTTATACTGCACGAAATTGCACGTTTTGGGGTTTACTGCACGAAATTGCAAGTTTCGAAGTTTTATTGCACGAAATTGCATCATTTGATATTTTGAAGAGAAAAAGAATAAAAAAATTTAATTTTCTTAAATACACACAAAAGAATAGTGGAAAAATAAATGTGAATATCATAGGAAAAAAAAGGGAACTTGGGAGATGTAAACAAACACAAATCTCCAATTTCCAAGAAATGAGAGTTCAGCAGTTCCTGGATGTTTTCTCAATTCTCATTGTTACTAAAAATGTATATTGTTATATGAGTATATTGTTACTAAAAATGCCAAACATTGAAGGAAGTGTGTCTTCGAAAATTGCGGGATGGATTGAAAAATATCCTGAACTCAATAGGGATGTAGTGCAGAATTTTGTAAATCTAGTGATAAAAGTATTGGATGTGAGAGGAAATTACAAATTGATACCCACTGTAGCACAAGTAAGTACCTAATTTTTTTAACCCTAGAACGGTAACAGGGGTAATGCGTGTTATGCAGACAGTGTTATGCAGTGTTAATGCAGACTGATTTAAAAATAATCCGGTGGCCATAATATGAGCAGTATCTTTCCTTTATAAGATCATCCTATTTCCAATATAATCACAGCTCACATGCTAGTATTTCACTCTTTATTCCACATCTTGCTGTTACTATTTAAAGTAAATATTTTACATTCCGATTTTTTTTTAACCGGAAATATTTTCAAAAATAGATCAATAGTATCCAATTATCCAAAAGATCCAAAATTCAGTGATTTTACTAAAATGTATCCTAAAACCAATGTTATAAAAATTACTTGTAGAAATAAATAGTTTCTATTTCAATTTATTCTCCGCTTCTTATTTTTTTTTCAAACTAGCTATTATTCGTTTACAATACATTAACAAACAACAACAACAAGCTACATTAACTTCAACAAGCTATTTAATGCTGATTTCAGTATTTCAAGCAATACATTTTTATTGCATATTTTTGCAAGTTTTGAAGTTTTTAATGCACTTTTTGAAATTTTTATTGCACGTTTTCAAATTTTTACGCACGGATTCCCGAGCTTTACTTATAACATTTATTCCTTTCAACTATGTCATATCTGAAAAAAAAAATGGCTATTTTTATTTACCAAATGCAATCGCAATGAATTTTTTAAGAAGATCGACATAAATGAAAACGAACTGTGTTTTTGTAAAGACTAATGTACTATATATTAGTGTTTGTAATTCGTACATAACAAAATGACGCTCAATGTGGGGCCTATTTATAGGCTTATCTTACGCTCGTATCGTGTAGGTATAGATTGATACTCTAATACTCTCAAGCATTAATACTGTTAATTTATTTAACGGTATATTTATTTGTTTTGTTGTTAGGTATAATTGCTTTCAATTTCTCATTTAAGTTTAATATGCATTTTTACTATTTCCGAAAATAATTTTATTATTTTATATAGACTATAATTTTCTTTTATGATATCTTTTTTTTTTTACTTTCACTTACCTATGTATGAAATATATAGTAAGTGGAAGTATTGCGATCTTGAAAAATTTCGACTTCCGGTTTTCAACGGAAATAAACGTTTTGGGGTCCCCTGGGTCCAAATAACCAAGTCCCGGGAAATGGTCTGTGTGTGTTTGTGTGAACATACTAGCTCAAAAACTATAAACCGTGCGGACCTGAAATTAGGTATTTAGTGTATGTATATGCCGGCGATGTGACAACAAAAATTTCATAAAAATTGCTCAAAGGGAGGGGTATTTTATTTAATAACTTTTTACGTTTTTTTCGATTTTCTCAAAAACGGCTCTAACGATTTTGATTAAACTGAGTATTTCATGTATATATATGCCGAAGATGTGATACACAACTTCTTCTTCTTCTTTCCCTTCCTCCTTTATGCCTTTCAGCGTGGAGGCATTGTATCTAGCCATCGCAGCCAGGCATCCCGGTCTCTCGCCAGCATCTTCATCTCTCCTAAGGACTTCCCTCTTGATAGTCCCAACCTGGCAATGTGGTCTTCGTAAGACAGTCGAGGTCTACCCCTAGGTCTTTTTCCTCTTGGTCGGGCTTCATAGAAGTTTCTGGGTTCTCTATATTCGCCCATTCTGCACATATGACCATACCACTTTAGCTGTCTTTTCTCGAGTATTTGTCCAAGTGGCTCGACGTTTAATTCTTCACGAATTCTTTCATTGCGTACACAATCTCGTCTGGTTTTTCCTGCCACTCTTCGGAGATACCTCATTTCAGCTGTGGTTATTCTATTTTTATGTTTGTTTAGAGTTACCCAGCTTTCACTGCCGTAGAGCAATGTTGGAAGGTACACTGCTTTGTATATTCTTAACTTAACATCTCTTCCAACTTCTCTCTTTCCTATGATGGAATTGCAGATATGGAAGTAAATATTGCTGGCTTTTCTAATTCTATTGTTGACCTCATCGTCAATATTCCCATTCCTGCTTATTATTACACCCAGGTATGCATAATCATCGGTCTGTTCCAGTGACTGGCCATTACATATTACATTGGTTGCCTGAGGCTCTCTCCCCAGATGTAATATTTTACTTTTATCTGTATTAATAGATAGGCCTTTTCTTCCTAATTCCTCTTGCCATTCAAGTACAGCTTGCTGTAATTTGTCCTGAGAGTCAGCTGCTAAGACTATGTCATCCGCATACAACAAAGCTTGGACTTGGACATGTCTCAGATTCCACAGTCCCACTATACTTCTGGCTGTTCTCCTTTTGCAGATTTTATGTATTTCGTCCATAAAATTTACGAACAGCAAAGGACTTAAGCTGTCTCCCTGCTTCACTCCCTGTTCCATGTCAAAAGGTCTGGATTCCATCCCATTTATTCTTACAATACCTTTTGGTTTTTGGTATACTGATTTGACGGCATTTATGAGGTCTACGGGAATATTCTTAGCCTCTAGCGCTCTCCATAGTTCATACCTTGGGACCGAGTCGAATGCAGCTTTTATATCCAGAAACGCCATGTACATATTTCCGTTTCTATCCCAGGTTTTCTCCATTAGGCATCTAAGAGAAAATATGTGGTCCTGTGTTTGTCTACCTCTCCTAAATGCAGCCTGTTCCTCCTCGAGCATCGGTTCAATATATGTCCTAAGCCTGCGCTCTAGTATGGACGTATAAATCTTGTATACTACAGGTGATAAACAGATTGGTCTGTAGTTCTTGCATTCACTCGTACCGTCTTTCTTGTGGATGGGTATTATTACATTGTACTCCCAGTCCTCTGGGATTCTTTTCTCATTCCACAATTTTTGAAACAGGGACTGTAGGACTTTTGTGACCTGTGGACCACCATATTTAATTAGTTCTGGAGATATCCCATCTCTTCCCGCTGCTTTACCAGTCTTTAGCTTTTCTATGGAAAGTTCAACTTCTTCCTCCCATATCATTTCATCATATCCTGTGTCTTCAGTTAGGATTGGTTCTGAGGGAGGTACTTGGCTACTGAATTGCTGTTGGTAGTGGCGTCTCCATCTGTCTAATATTTCAATATGATGTGAAAGGATCTTACCATCCTCATTTCTAATGTTTCTTATTGGTTTGCATTTACTACCTTTAAGCCCTTTTACTTTTCTCCAAAATAATCTGGTATTTTCCCGGTAATCCGAATCGAGTTTCTTACCAAAATCTTCCCATGCCTTTTGTTTTGCTTCCCGAACTATGCCTTTAGCCTCATTCCTCTTAGTTACATAATTAATCCATTTTTCGTGAGTCTGATCCGTTTTATATTCTTTCCATGCTAGCTTCTTTTTACGAACTGCATCTTTTACATGATCATCCCACCATTTGGATCTCTTTCCCCGCATAGCCACTTTCTTTAATCCACAAACATCTGTGGCCACTTCAATAATTTTATGTTTTATGTTCATCCAGAGCATATCTATGGGGTCATCTAGATTTATACTTTCTAGGGCAGAGTCTAATTTCGTTGCATATTCGAGTTTCTTTTCGGGGTTTAGCAATTCCATCAAAGCAATTTTGGTAAACACCTTTGGCTTGATTTTTCTGGGCCTTAGTATACGGGTATCCGCAACTAGGAGGAGATGGTCCGTATTTAACTCTGCACCTCTTATAACTTTAATATCAGTGAAATATCTTCTTATTTCTCTATTGTATATAAAATAGTCTATACAACTATTAACATTCCTTTCAGGCGCAGAGAAAGTAATTTTGTGGATTGGCTTATGGGGGTAGAAGGAATTTCCTATCAGCATATCGTTGTCAACACAGAAATCTATGAGGCGTTGTCCATTTTCATTCTTCGCAGCCTCCGCTCCATGTGGTCCCATTGTTCCATGCGCTCTGTTATGGTCCCAACCAGTTCTTGCATTCAAGTCGCCCATTATGATAACATTTCTTTCCTTATTTCGGCTCATAGTTGTCACCCTCTCTAGATCTGAATAAAATAATTCTTTATCCAACACATCCGCATCCTCTGTTGGGGCATATACTTGTATAATGGATATTTTGCCTATTGAGAGCTGAATGTCTACTATAATGATTCGTGGTGAGACTGGTAGCCATTCCTCTACCTTTGCGTACAGCTCTTGTTTCATGATAATCCCAATTTAACGGTATATTTATTTGTTTTGTTGTTAGGTATAATTGCTTTCAATTTCTCATTTAAGTTTAATATGCATTTTTACTATTTCCGAAAATAATTTTATTATTTTATATAGACTATAATTTTCTTTTATGATATCTTTTTTTTTTTACTTTCACTTACCTATGTATGAAATATATAGTAAGTGGAAGTATTGCGATCTTGAAAAATTTCGACTTCCGGTTTTCAACGGAAATAAACGTTTTGGGGTCCCCTGGGTCCAAATAACCAAGTCCCGGGAAATGGTCTGTGTGTGTTTGTGTGAACATACTAGCTCAAAAACTATAAACCGTGCGGACCTGAAATTAGGTATTTAGTGTATGTATATGCCGGCGATGTGACAACAAAAATTTCATAAAAATTGCTCAAAGGGAGGGGGTATTTTATTTAATAACTTTTTACGTTTTTTTCGATTTTCTCAAAAACGGCTCTAACGATTTTGATTAAACTGAGTATTTCATGTATGTATATGCCGAAGATGTGATACACAACATTTCATCAAAATCGATCAACTCGAGGGGGGTCTTTACTTAATAAATTTTGTATCATTTTCACGTGTTTTTTTTTATTTACTCAAAAACGGCTTTCACTATTTTGATCAAACTGGGTATTTCATGTATGTATATGCCAAAGATGTGATAACCAATATTTCATCAAAATTTATCAACCGGAGGGGGGATTTTACCTAATAATTTTTATATCATTTTCACGTGTTTTTTTTTATTTACTCAAAGTCGGCTTTAACGATTTTCATCAAATTCGTCATGTTTAATGAAAATCATCAGGTAAGCGTTATCATTATTAAAATGTTCTTAGGGGGCTGTTTTTTTGTTTCTTATACAGTACCTTTGTTTTTGTTTATTATACCTAAAAATAAGAAATGGCTAAATATGAGATATGATAAAAACCAAGTAAACATATAGAGGAGAAAACAAGAAAAATATTCAGTCAACTCTGACGAAAAATATTCAGTCAACGTTGAGCCCACGCATGCGTCGTACGCCTTTAACAACAGACCATTTTTCATAATTAAAGCCGTTCTGTTCATTTAATGGAAATTATTTGTTTCATGGTAACTAAATGAAATTTTCAACAAGTACATAGAGAATTATAAAATCAGACGACTTGGAGTATTATGCTTGCATTGCCGAATTATGACAAGTAAAATCTTTTATGTAATAATAAAATAAATTAGTGTTTTTTATAGAGCAAATGAAAACAAAAATACGAAATGAATGTGGAACAATACTTCCACTTACTATATATTTCATATATAGGTAAGTGAAAGTAAAAATGTGTAACTTTAAACACTGAGAAGTAGCATTAACAAAACGTATTAATTTCTAATTTAAGTAAGTTAGTAAGTGAAAGTTGTGTGTTGCGCGCACGCACCAGAATTTTTTTAGGTAGTTATGCTATAACAGTATAACATTAGTTGTTTTGTTTTTTTATACTGTTTTCCTTAATCATATACAATATATATATAAAAACTAGGGTCGCATATTCGTTGCTGAACAGTCTAAAAGTAATCAATGGAATTACGTGAATATTTTACACAAGGTTGCTATTTAGCCAAATATAGGCCATTCTTATGTCAATAGCTCCAGTGAAAAAAATATTATAAAGAATAGTTTTCGGCTTTTCTCCATTAATCATAATGCAAAATAATAGGGCGAATCTCGGCGGAATGCATGGGTTTATTTACCTAAAAATTAAAATTACAGCGAGCCAAATCAAGGAGTTTTATTATTGAGTTAGATTCAGATGATTTATTAAAAATATTTTAATCAATTCAAAGATACATTACAAGACTTTGAACTAAAAAAATTAAAGAGGGGGAATAAAAACATTTCTTTAACTCCCATCGATATTATATTACTAATAATATTTACAAACAATAACAGAAAATTAATTTCCGTAAAATTTTCGAAGTTCTTTCTTCTATTGGTTACATAATTTTTCAAACTTTAATCTTTCCTTAATACCACTGAAGAAAATCTTTTATTTAAAATCTTCATGATTGTCTCATAACTGACATCCGATTCAAAGTAATTCACTACGTGTTTTAGTTTACTATGAATATACAACTAATTTCTACTTGGCTTACATACTCGCAAAAATGATCAGTTAAACGTTTTACGGGTAATACTTAGATTACCTGAGAATTTTAGCAGGTAAAATTTTTAATTTTTCAATTAGTTTTAAAATTAAAACAAAAGAAAATTCATTCAAAAGAAAAAAGTTATTTATAGTACACTAGCATTCCCCATCGCGGCTTCGCCCGCGAGCCTTTAAAATCAATTATGTGAACATTATCTTGGTATTGATCTAATATGATATGTTAACTGATGTTAAGGAGATTAAGTAGAATTTGAGCTTCCGGTAGGTGGAATGTTGGAGGGGGAAGCTGCCGGCTCGGTAGAAGAGACGGAGACGCGCAATGGAGAGAGTTCACTTAAACCGCAGAAACAGAAAATGACTTACTCGTCGTGAACGCTTCATTTTTCGGCTGTAAAACATGGTTTTCGACGCCCCATAGTGGCTTTCGAGTTGAACTCGTCGTATCAAGATCTTCAAAATAACTCCAAATTAGATATTTTTTCTCGAAGTGAAAAAATAGGTGTCCGTTAGAGTAAAACGACCATTTCGCCATTTAAACCCCTTAGGGGTTACATTTTTGAAATTCCTTTCTAAGTGGTTACCTACATCGCTTTTAAAATCTAAATTCCGAAGTTTCTAATCTGCGTTGATTCTGTCAGTCAGGACAAAGCCTCTTATACATATGGTATATACGAGTATATATGTATATATATGTATAAGTATATATATATGTAGTAGTATATATATATATATATGGAGAAGAGATCGAAATAAACACGCACCATCCCCAATCATGGGAATCACAGTGTGCATAATTTGATTAGCACTAATATTTAAATAATCAGTAGCCATATTTTATGTGAATGTCTATTTTAATACTATTGTAACGTTAAATCGATATTCAAATAAAAAACATATGGTTTAAAATCTCAACAATAGATTTCCGTTAGAGTTAAACGACAATTTCGCCATTTAAGCCCCTTAGGAGTTACATTTTTGAAATTCCTTTCTTTGTGGTTACCTACATCGCTTTTAAAGTCTAAATTCCGAACTTCAAGTTTCTATCATTAGTAGTTTTTGCTCTGCGTTGATTCTGTCAGTCAGGACAAAGCCTCTTATATATATAGAGATATAGCTCCTTTCAAAAACGCCATATCTCGAAAATCGGCTATTTTTCATGATTAAAGTTTTGCGAATGAGCCCAAAGAGATGTAGTATATCCTTGCCCAGTTTAAGCCCAATCAATAAATTATTTAACAAGGAATCCCCCATTTAAGGGGGGATGTTAAAAATTTTAACATTCTGTATTTTGTCTTTCTATGAACAGTGGAAAAAAGCCAGGTATTACCTAAAACGATCTATTTCATACTAAAAAGTTAAACTGGTGGTTTAATATGTTTTATGACCACCTTTTATTCTACTTCAAACCTTTAAATTCACTCATCTAAAAAATCGTGTTTTTTGAGATATAACGTTCTTGAAGGAAGTGTGGGATATTTGGTTAGGAATATTTTTTATATCAATCACGAATTTTATCTTCATAAACGTAAATATTTAATTTTATATTCAATTCTTAAAAGGCACCACGTTATTACAGAGTTTATTCGGTTCTGCTCTAAATTTCTCATTAGATCTCTGTTAGAATATTGTATATGACCTTTTTTTTTAAAAAAATGATTCATAATAGTTTGTCAATAATTTGACGTTTTCAATAATACGAAGGTGTACATTGGAAATGGGATTGACGTTTGATAACTTGGTAAAGAAATATGGCGACGATAGGCACAATGATGTGTCGTATGCAGGGCAACGTATTCACAAAGCTTAATGATATTCAAAGTGTAAAATAATGAAGAGAATAACTGAAACCTTCGGTTCCAGGTGGAAGAAGAAAGTGACGAAGGTAATTTAGACCTTTCAGAATGAATAAGATGTGTCTATTATTTAGATAGCAGCAGACACGAATTAGTGTTCTGTAGAAAAAAAAGCTTTTATTCATTTTTTTTTTTCAGTCTAAGTCATGTTATTATCTGATAATATTACTTCTTTTTTTTTTTTTCTTTTTTTTATGAGGATCAAAAATTCATTACTTCTAATGCAATACAGGTTATTTCATGAGCCATTCCAATCATCCAAATCCTCTGGTTCAATCTTTAATCAGTTCCTCCCGTTCCTTTAATACTCCCGGCAGGCTGCAACCTCTATGGCCTTAAGACCTTTCATGAAATATGACCATGGGGGTCTGCCTAAGCCATCTTTTCTTCATTAGTCCTCAGCCTCTGTGGTTCATCATCCTTTTAGTGAGCCCCACTCATCCCATCAGAAGGTAATATGGGGTTTAACACCCTAGTCCTTCTCAAGTATAAATAAAACTCTAGAAATACCTGATATTATTGTTTCTTCCCAATACTTCCTTAGCAAATCGGAGAATAAGATTTTTAACGACTTTTCTCTTCAAGTTTACTACATTGTTGGTACCATTTTAATATAAAAAGAGTGTCTTTAAAATGGTATGCATTATGTTAATTGTCCTGCTGTTTTTTGAAAATCAAGTTGGAGAACCTCTACCAAGGCAATGCGGCAAAAGGTTAGAACAGGTTCATCGGGAAATAATTCGGTTATCATTACAAAACTTGCATTTTACTTTGTTAAGCAAAACGAAGTTCCATTCAATTTTGTAAGAATATTTTATAGGAAATGGGGAAATGGTACTGAGCTACTAACCCTGGTTCGGCATTGGTGTTGTTCAACTATACTGCTGCAGCTCGAACTGGAGTCGAGGGAAACATTTTAGGCAAATAGGGCCATAAAAAATATAGGCAATTACAATTACACAAGTAATGAGGGAAGAAGAACTAGCGATTGGGCATGATTTTGTATTGTGAGATGCGAAAGCTACAGGATAATGCCCCAGAGGAAAACCTAGCTTATCATGGATGGATTAATGAATCTCCGAGATAGTGCAGAGGCGTGCTAGGTGAAGGATATAATGTGTCTGGCACAAGATCACTAGATCGCTGGGATGTGTAGACAGGGGCTCCTGCACGCTAAAAAAAGAAAGAGAAAGAATGGAGTGAGTATTAGCTTGAGAATCTTTAATAAGAAAATTATTTTCAATTTTTAAAATATTTTATTTAAAATTATAAAGGAGACACTAACAAAACATACCAACCGCACATGAGGTTCAGAAGAAGCTTTATACCTTGAGAACATGGACTTTTTATCTGGTGCTCGTTACACAAACGAAATGGCCTTAAGAAAACGAAGACTTCAGCCCATTTTCAGTATGTACAACTATTTTTAGGAATAATTAAGTAATTTATGACTTAAGAAAAATATGACTCGCCGATATAACTGAAGTAATATATGTTATTGCACATATAATGTTGTTTTATTTGACCGCACCCCATACAGAAATATTGTAGCAATTAAGATTCCAATCTTTCTTTAGATAACTTTTAAGGTTACAATAATGAAGTACAGCTTTTATCATTATTAGTCTGAAAAAAAAGGTGCCTGGGTCAAAATGTCCTCAACAGGATTAGACATCACTTGTGCGCCGGTTAAGGGTTAAACCCGCAGGAATAATATTGCTCAGTTATGGATTACGCCTTTACTAAAGTACCTCAGCTTTCAGAAGACTTGAGGTGGGAAAGGAAATGGGATATGAAGGAGATGGGTGCTGAGAATAGTGACTGATGAACGCTAAGGTATAAATAAGAAGTTGGTGAAAGAGGAACGTGAGGCTAACTTTACTAATCTAACTTGGACTTGGCGTTGGGGCCATCCCTGTGAAGTAAGCCCCGCTGCATTTACATGTTCTAGGTTATGTTTCACTGAAACTATTTTTTAAATATATTAGATCTCAATAATTTATCACATCCTTACTTTTTGAACTTGAACTTTGAAAAAAAAATTTTTTAGAAAGATTTTTTACGATAAGTTATAAAAGAAAAAAGATAATGGTAAGTCACTGCTTTACAGATCAAGGGAATGAAGTTGTAGTTTGTAGAGGTAAGCTTAGTTAAGTTTAAAACGGAAGGAGATTATTTATATAACAATTATCAGATATATACCTACATGTGTGTACTTATTGTGTAGTGATAGGCATGACAAACTACTATAAACTCGCGATCTTGAGTTTAACCCTTAACCGGCGCACAAGTGATGTCTAATCCTGCTGAAGACATTTTGACCCAGGCACCTTTTTTTTCCTTTACAGACTAATAATGATAAAAGCTCTACTTCATCATTGTAACCTTAAAAGTTATCAAAAGAAAGAATGGAATCTTAATTGCTACAATATTTCTGTATGGGGTGCGGTCAAATAAAACAACATTATATGTGCAATAACATATATTACTTCAGTTATATCGGCGCTTAAAAGTTTTCAGTTGGGTATCTAACAAAATAAATAAATAGAGTCATATTTTTCATAAGTCATAAATTACCTAATTATTCCTAAAAATAGTTATTCTCAATTTGTGGGTTTTTCTCGAGTTACTATTTTGTAACGTAAAAAAAACACGTGACTGAAAAGAGTTCTGGACTTGTTGGAAAAACTGTTCTAGTAGATGTAGTACTGTTCGAGAATAATCTACGTTTGTCTTGAATCTTCAATTCAAATCAAGACAGTTCTAATCCAAACTAACTATAAAGAGCGGTGGACTGGAGAGTTATTCATATTCTAGAGCTCGAATCGTATGGTTATTTTTGTGTTACTCTATCGTTATAAGATGATACTTATTTTGTAACCTTCTTGATGATTTGAGTTTATATTGTTTGTGTGGCATTACAAATTGTTATTTTCGTTTAATAAGAATTATTTAAACCCACATAAGTGGTACAATCTATTTAATTTTCAAAAAATAATGAAAAGTTCTTTGTAAAAAAAAATAATAAAGTAGCATAAAGTTGACTGAAAACTGCTTTTAATGACAAATTTACGGTTATCTTTCAACCATATATCAGATAGGTAAGGATACAACAAAAATGCATTTGCTTATATTTATTTATATGATCTACTATGATGTATAATTCGTGCATTCATGGATAATTTGATTTAATTCATGGAATAACCAATGGCAGGCATGACAGCATGACACAGGTATGAAGGCATGTACTTATAAAATTAATCATTCACTAATTGAATTTATATTCTTTAATTTATAAATATTCCGATTCTAGAGATGAGAGATGGTCAACTGTTCTTCATTTACGATAGGTTAAATGATGGTCAGGATTTTCAGTTTACAATGATTTTATTATGGTAAGCCAACGTTTCGATCCAACTTGTGGATCTTCATCAGGGCTAAAAGAAAACAAATATATGAGTATCTATGCTAGAGGGTGACAATAAATGGATACATTGCAGAACTGATAATAATATAAAAGATGGTGTATACATGAATATTAAAATAAGAGGCTGGTTTACAAGATAAATAGAATCTGATATTTACCTACTGAGTCCAGGTGGATACTAAGACTAAAGGTAAAAATAAGGTGAGAGGTAGTGGTAGGGGGTTAGTTTGCCGACTTCAAAGGTTAATGACGGGGAAATCCAACGCTTTTGAAGTGAAGGCACATGACAACTGAGTGAACAAAAATATTTAAAAACTAACAAAGTAGATGGTATATTATACAAATAGTTGTGTCCGGACTCAATAATAACATAAAAATGAGATAATAAATAATGTAGCAATGCATAAAAAATTTGGAAAATATACAGAAAGAAGCATACAATACAAAAAATAATAATACAAGAGGTACAGAGATAATTGCAGGTACCTATGAAATCAAAACTAGGATTTGAGGATGCGGAAGATGTTAGAATAAGTGGATGAAATTATCTCTTTATCTGTTTTGTCATTAGAAGTAGAAATCGGAGGTTGTCTCTCTAACTCAAAATCTCTCTAACAACACTTCACAACCTCCGATTTCTACTTTCCAATACAGATCTATCCCATATATCCCCATTCTCTCAAACACAATTAAAAAATCCTTCTCATCGAGTTTCCCACACATGCGCCTAGTACTAAAAAATAACAATAAAATAAAAAATCTTTATACAAAACTCAAAGACCCTGTACCTCTCCTAGACAAGTGTAATGTAGTTTATCGTATCCAGTGCTCCACGCCTAATTGCAACAGTTGCTATATCGGTGAAACCAAAAATTATTTTTAAAAACGTATTTATGTTGATAAATACAGTATTTCCACGCGTAATTCGTCTACATCTAAATTAGCAGAACATGCCATTGCCCACAACCATTCCTTCGACTTTGAGAACCCCTCCATATTAGCTACTGTATCTAACCACGATAAACGTCTCCTCTCAGAATCCATTTTCATCCATCTAGAAACAAATAACCCGGTAAATCACAAAACAGATAAAGAGATAATTTCATCCACTTATTCTAACATCTTCCGCATCCTCAAATCCTAGTTTTGATTTCATAGGTACCTGCAATTATCTCTGTACCTCTTGTATTATTATTTTTTGTATTGTATGCTTCTTTCTGTATATTTTCCAAATTTTTTATGCATTGTTACATTATTTATTATCTCATTTTTATGTTATTATTGAGTCCGGACACAACTATTTGTATAATATACCATCTACTTTGATAGTTTTTAAATACTTTTGTTCACTCAGTTGTCATGTGCCTTCACTTCAAAAGCGTTGGATTTCCTCGTCATAAACCTTTGAAGTCGGCAAACTAACCCCCTACCACTACCTCTCACCTTATTTTTACCTTTAGTCTTAGTATCCACCTGGACTCAGTAGGTAAATATCAGATTCTATTTTATCTTGTAAACCAGCCTCTTATTTTAATATTCATGTATACACCATCTTTTATATTATTATCAGTTCTGTAATGTATCCATTTAATGTCACCCTCTAGCATAGATATTCATATATTTGTTTTCTTTTAGCCCTGATGAAGATCCACAAGTTGGATCGAAACGTTGGCTATTCCGATTCTAATTAGATATACCTGTAAACAAAAAATTTAGGACCTTTAGAGTAACATAGTCCGATGAGCCTACCACAATTAAGTCAATTTCTTATCCAACTATTTGAGGAAGTTAATGCTGTGTTTTTTCGTGAACTAAATTTGGAATACATTTTTTTTTTATTCCATTACCCCCTCCTCCTTTAGGTAGCAGTTTAATATCATTCAGTTTTTAATATATAGTTAAATATAAATGTGTATTAAATTGTATTTAATTTTAATATAAAAAATGTTACATATACAGGGTGTTTCGGGTAAGTACAGAAAAAGAATGACCGATTTCATATCGAATCAGCTACAATATTGCATTATGCAAGCTGAGAGTGATTGATTAGTAGCAGTGTTTATGATTGTTTTTTTAAATTAAAAATTACTCAAAGGGCTTAAATAAAAATAGATTGACATTTTTATTTTATTGGCTTTACGATTAAAGCAAAATCCTATTTAGTAGACATTTTCATTAAAACAGGTATCTAATTAGTAAAAAAAGTTATATTAAGCGATTAATAATAATGGGCGTTAGACCATTTTCGTTAGAAAAAAACTTTCAACCTTCTTGAAGCACATAAAGTAGATACTTTTCAATAAATGTTTTAACCACGATTAATTGAAGGGGTCGGGGCAAAATAGTGCCAAGCAACATTTTTAACAAAAATAAACTGTAGCTGCAGTATACTGTAGTACTACGTAGTACGTAGTACGTAGTACTATGTGTCTATGATGGAAATGCCACCTAAATATGGCTATATAGAGCCTCTATAGACATATTTAGGTGGCATTTCCATCATAGACATACAAGATGTCTCGTATAGCCCTTCGTAATATACAGCAGACTGCAGCTACAGTCTATTTTTGTTAAAAATGTTGTTTGGCACTATTTTGCCCTAAACCCCTTCAATTGCTCTTACTACATATTATTTTTATTACGAAAAGCAGCTTATTAATTAATAAGTAACCAATAAACAAGATAATTATTTTATTTCATAATTCATTAATTAAAAAATTTAATTCAGGTGTCACAAAGTACTGGTTTACCAATTATCCAAGTCTCAAGAAGGCGAAGTCATCGATGAATCGGAAGTAATTTACATCCTTCCAATGATTCTATTTCTACTTGTTTGGTAGAGATTCTAAAAATGTTTGGTAGAGCAATACCAAATCTTGTTTGATATAATTAAGAAATGTTCAAAAACATTTTATTTAATTTTTATATATGTTTACAATCCTTGAGATTTTAAAAAATCATCAGAAGTTCCATTTCGTTGGTATAGGTGCATCATTGTTGGTATAAATCTTCCTAGTCGTTTTCAACATTAAAAATAAAATCTACTTAATTGTTTATAATAACTTAGTGCAGTAGACTGAAAGTTTTAAGTACGAACACAGGGAATATTGGAGTAAAGGAAGATTTATTGCTTAATCCATCCCTTGGGATTCGATTCCTTAAAGAAAATCTACTAGTGGTGAAACGTTTATAGGGTAAACTATTGAAATAAATATTAAAGATAAGCATCGTTAACTAGAAATATAAACATGCTAAGAAGGAAATGCGTGTTAAATCGTCCCAACCAAAAGAATTGCAAGCTGAGAGTGAACGAAGCAGAGAAGAGGCCATTTCGACGGTGTGTATCTTCTGTTTCGGCCTTGTTAGCTCGTAACGAGGAATTTTCCGAACCATCAGCCCAGAAAAAATTATCTCCACCTGTGGTGGTCTTAAAAAGACACGTGCTTGGCACAATGAAGTCCCAAGTCTATAATGTATACTATTCACCTGAATATTTTTTTCTCTTCTCTTAATCACTTAGATATATTTAGTAAGAACAAAAGTGCACTTCATATTTTTCAATCCGGAAAAATAACTGTCAGAAGTAAAGTAATAAAAAAAAAAATCAAACACGTGTAGTCATCATCAAAAAATGAGATGAATCACCTAATTATTATACACTGTAAAGGAAGGGGGGACAATATATGTTTGGAAAAAATAATTTAGAAAATCGTAATGATATAATTATTTGTTAATTAAATAATTAACTAAATTAATAAATTAATTACATTTAATTAATTAATTAATTTAATGATTTAATTATTTGTTCCAACTGAAGCAAAACTATTGAGAAATAATAAAGAATAAAAAATGAAAGGAAAAACATGATTGAGGTGGTAACATTTTTCATGCGGTTCAGTTATTTTTAACATTACACATTAGATAAAATACGTCTTATGCGCTATATCTATAAGTGCTATTCAAGAGATATTGTTGCTATATTCGTTTTTTTTTTTTTTTTTTTTTATTCGTTTTCAAAGCACCCGAAAACCCCTAAAATGAGGGTTCCGATTCATTTAACAAGTTTGTTTTTGAGCAGGATCATCATCTATTTATTAATTATTATCATTTATTCATTTCGTCCTTCTTGGTTTTAGCCAGAAATATTCACCTGCTCGGGCAGTAGTCAAAGGTTAGTTTTTACGATTAAAATTATAAAATTACGATTAAAACGATAAACTATTTAAAAAAATTTCCAGGGTTTTATATCGATAGCTATTTATCCTAAGAAAAGGTGAAATAAATTTTTGATGTTTATTGTGTCGTTTAAAAATAATGATAACCCATTGCATGAAATGGCATTACATAATAATAATGATCAAATTCGTTAAAAAAAATATTTGTGAGAAAATCACCCTTCAGAAGATATAATTTCATGTTTAGGCATCATTAAAATACTTATATATTTTATATTCCGTACCGGTTATTATGTTTACATGATTTTGGCCTTGTTTTTTAAGGATTTTATAAAAATTTTAACATAGACAGCGAAGAATTTTAACATAACATAACCAATCGAAACTTGAAAGAAGTTCTGGTTTTGAAATTAAACTCTCAATCCAGCTTTTATTTTTATAAATATATTTTTTAAACCAAAAGTTCTAATTTATATCGAAAAATATGATGTTCTGTTGCTAAAAGTTGATTACCATATTCTTTACCTAATACCGCAGACTCAAAACATAGCTTGGAGAATTTTAAAATAGTTTATATTTCTGATTTAAAAAGTATTGCTTATTATTTATTATTTATTATTATTTGTAATTCTAAAATTTTTATTTAAAAATAATCTTCACTTATCATCAAAAGTAAGATTAAGATGAAATGATTTTTAAAAAAATTAGATAAAAATTTTGATGGGATTTTATTTTTATTTTTATCTTTTTAATTATCTATCGATTTCAAACCCTGGTGTTGAGAAGTACTGCTTTATACCCTTTTCCCAATGCTTTATGGCAGTTTTAATTTCTCAAATAAACAAATGTAATTAGTTATACACGGGTGTATGATCCAGTATCTATAGTCGGCGTTTGCCCTATTTTACAAGAATAAAGAGTCAAATATTTTAAGAAAAAAATATTAAGTCCCAACAAATTGATAGGATTATTAAACGGGGAAGACTGGTACAGCTTATACCAATATCATATTACAGCATAAAAATACAGATCATTCCTGATTCAACAATATAATACATAACAACATTAGTAAAGTTAATAGAAAAAAATTATTGTTTATTATTTGGTATTTGTTTTATAAGCTTTTTTTTTTCTCTTTTCCATTCATTCTATTCTTTTTCTTTATAACTATTCTGTAATATTATAATTTTTTTTAGAATCTTTGAAGAAATTGTAAATATGTATTTTAATACAAGCTAAAAATTATGAACAGTGTATGAATTGTAAATATATATAAAAATGTTTAAAAATGAATAGACAACTCTTGGTAGACGGTTTTTTTTAACCATTTCAACAAAAGCTTATTTTTTATTTGTGTCTAAGAAAGAAATTATAAATTTATATTTAATAAAGCTGTCTATCTATCTATCTATCGACTTCTATAGATTCTATAGATTCTATAGATTCTATAGATTCTAGACTTCTATAGATATAGTAAGTAATAGTAAGAAAAAGTATTGCGATCGTGAAATATTTCGACTTCCAGAAATACATGTTTTTAGGTCCCCCGAGTCCAAATAACCAAGTCCCGCTAAATGGTCTATGTGTGTGAGAACCTTTTTTTTGTTTATATGGAGAATTCTTATCTCTCGTTTCACCTAAAAATAAGAAATGTATAAATATGAAATATGAAAAAATCAAGTGAACATATATAGGAAAAAAAAAAATATTCCGCCAACTCATCATAAACGTTGATCCCACGCATGCGCAGTACATCTTTATTGACAGACGATTGTTTATATTTAAAGATGTTCTGTTCATTTAATGGAAATATTTGTTTCGTGGCAACTATATGAATTTTTCAACAACTACATAGAGAATTATAAAATCATATGACTTGGAGTATTATGCTTGCATTGCCGAATTATCACAAGTAAAAACTTATTATTTAATTATAATAAAAAAATATACTGTACTTAAAGAGCAAATACAAACAGGAATTAGCAAATGAATTTGGAAGATATGTGACTTTGAGAAATGGCATTTAACAAAACACGTCAATTTCTAATCAAAGTAACTTGGAAAGTGAAAGTTGTGTTTTCCGCGCATAGCTCCAGATTTTTATATTTTGTGACCTTTTCAGATATAGTTTTATCAATATTGTCATCAGTTTATAATGATTATAATTTTCACTGCAGATCATTAAAATGAACTACGGTGTCTAGTTTTTATATATATTTCTTCTGTTTATACTTCAAAGCCTGAAGATTCTCTGGAACATGAAGAGGCAGCCTTAGGGCCTGAAACCCCTGAGAAGTCAAGTAGCGGCGTACAAGGGCGCTCCTTGGTGCCGTTGATGACCCTAGACCCTCCCTCCCAAGTTTATGAGGCGGCCCTTGCATAGTACTACCTGTCAACTCAGCTTTTTTTTTTTCAACTAGTTAGCTCAACGAGACCTTATCAAAACATAGTCAGAATAACCAATGACCCACTGCCAACGGGTGGGAGGGGGGACAACTCCCCACTTCATTGATATGCTCTGCATCTCTTTGAACTGATCACCAAACTAAATTTAAATTAACCACCGGTACTTTGCATACCGTGTTCGCTACCCATAGAAAACTTTTAAAATAAAATGTTTTTACAAGTTTTGATTATTTAAATTAAACAAAAAAAAATTATGCATCGTATATTTGTATGGTAAGAACTTGTTACAACTTTTGATAATTATCGGTTACAGCGGCCACACGGAATCGCTTCGGAAAATCGATTATATGATCATCGGATAATCTTCACACTTCACACTTCATATCGTCGTCACCATGCTAAAGTAACGAATATGCATAGGTTTTTAGCATTCGTTACTTTAGCATGGTGACGACGATATCATATGAAGGGGTCGGGGCAAAATAGTGCCAAGCAACATTTTTAACAAAAATGAACTGTAGCTGAAGTCTGCTGTATATTACGTAAGACTATATGTCTATGAAGGATATACCACCTAAATAGGTTTATAGAGGCTCTATATAGTCATATTTAGGTGGTATTTCCATCATAGATATATAGTCCTACGTAATATACAGCAGACTGCAGCTACAGTTTATATTTGTTAAAAATGTTGCTTGGCACTATTTTTCCCCGACCCCTTCATATGTAATAAAACTCAAACTTCATAATGGAATCCACTTCATTCGATAAGGTTATAAATACAACTTCATTCAATAAGGTTTTTATTGACATATTAAACATAGGAAGACGAACATTTATTTACATATTAACAACTAGATGTATATTCCTGTACGTATATCCGGTTTCGGATGTATAACCCGAGGAATTTCATTTTTCTAATAAACGAGAACAATTCTATAAACAAAAAATAAAGGGACTGCGTGCTCACTTCACCCTCCTCTGCCAATAACTCGAAAAGGGCTCATCGTTCAGCCTTTAAACGTGGACCCATTTAACTGTATTGTCATGACAATCATCTCATTGGATTTAGATGTAAAGAAAATATAAACAGCTATTTTAAACAATATTAATTTGGAGATACCCTCCTTTCAAACCCCCCTAAAAGTTTGTTGCATCACTTAAATTTTTGGGGACTGCAGATTTCGAATTTGACTTCTAATATAAAGTTATAATCAAAGTTCCATAAAGATAATTTCGTCTTTTTTTTTTTCTGTACTATAAATAATTCTGGAGGAATAACTATCTCGGATAAATATATAAGCAATATAGATTTGTGAAAGGATCGGCCTCTGTGTGTGCTAACACATAAAGCATGTGGATTTTATTTTCAGAATATCATTTAGGATTTCTTACCATCAAGTTAAGGAAATCTCCTAATGCAAAAGTAAAAATGTTTTTTTCATTTTTCCAATAATTTGAATTTGTGTACATGTCAGATTTCTCAAACGATCGATTTAATTCTTTTGATGGTAAATATGAAATAAACTTTATGAATGAGTACTCTCTGCGGCCGATCCTTTCACATACGTATCTGCAAATGAATTGCGATTTAAAACAAATGAAACTGATTATTGCATACCATGAATCCAGAGTGCTGAGATGAGAAGTGGCGGCTGAAGAAATAAAGAACTCTCTATCAATTCTCTTGGAGCCCTAACCCAATTCCAGGGGCGGGGAGCCCATATCTATCTCAGCAGTCTTTTTAATATTGCTCTTTTCATGACAGCGATCTGTCTCCAATATATCTCTGCCGTCTTCCTCCAAGAGAATTCAGTCTTTGATATTAAAGATTTTGCTACGATTACAATGGGTTTATCGTGCATAAGACACTGATGCAATATTCCTAAGCCTCGTTTAATGTTAAGTAATGAGGACTTTCGATGATTCGTATTGTATTGGGTACCAGGGTTAAATCAATCGTTATGGATCATTAACATGTTCACATAATCATCATGAATCAATAGACACTTTTTTAAGCACTAATTAGCAATGCTTATAAATACTCATTTTCTGAGTCACAGCACGAACATTCTAACTTTATAAACTGCCTTTTTATTTAAATATTATAAACATGTCATCTCTAACACAAATTTATAGTTCTGGCTTACCCAAAATACGGGGTGGAGCAGAGGAAACGCATGTTTTTCACTATTGAATGACTGGGACCCGGTTTGATAAAAATAATAAAAACAAGAATTTAGCGATAGATTTTTAATGCAGTTTTTAAATATACATTAATTAGATTAGAAAAATAATGCTTGGAGATGACGTCCTTCTTGCTGGATACAAATATGGATCCTCTCCTGAAAGTTACGCACGACTCTCACCAACATTTCATTAGGCACGGCTTCAATTTCCTGACGAGTGGAATTCTTTAGGTCGTCGATTGTGTGAGGGTTGTTAATGTTGACTCTTGATTTTAAATATCCCCACAAAAAGAAGTCGCATATCGACAAATCGGGTGAGCGAGGAGGCCAGCTTTAGCATTTCAACGTAGCGCGCTGATGTCACAGTAACTGTAGTTACTTCCTCTTCAAAAAAATAGGGCACAGGCTTCAAAACTGCATTAAAAAATCTATCGCTCAATGCTCGTTTTTATTATTTTTATCAAACCGGGTCCTAGTCATTCAATAGTTAAAAGCATGCGTTTCCTCTGCTCCACCCTGTACTTCTTCTCCGACTAAAGTTTGCTGTTTTAAGCATGGAAGACTTTTCTGATTCGTTACTTGTTCTTTTATTTTACATCTTCATGATAAAATATTATGTTACTTAATTTTAAATATTTAATCAAATACCCTTCATGTCGCATGTTTAGAAATAAATTCACACAGGGTTGATGTATTGAGAAATGGGAGAAAATCGAAGTATGGGAGACATTTTTTCTTTTTATATCAAAACATAAGTTATTTTTGATATTTGTTATTATAATCTATATAATCTATATTATATGTTCCGAAACTCCAATAAATCACTCTGTAGTAAACATGTTTCGCAGCGAAAAAACATATGATATGTCGATAAGATTGCTGTGCTTTGAAGTGGAAGATTCGCGCCTCGATTGATACAATTTTCTGAAAGTCAAGGATATTACTGAAACTTCTATGATTTAGTTTCAGTCTTCTTAATCCAGCGCGTTTTACACAAAATAATCATTAATATATACACTTATAAATCTATGATTTTCTATAAGGAATTTTCGCTTGGATAGTCGGTTTTTAAATGTGGACCCCTTGGAACAAAGTAAAGATCAGAGATGGATAAGGATTACTTCTCCAGCATTTTTTTCTAATTTTTTTTTCATCTTCCTCGCCGTTTAGGCTACACGGGTTTTCCCAGCACATGGGAGCGGGTGGATGATTGAAGCCGAGTATTATTAAATTTCTCCTGGCTCCGGGTTTATATCTGGCTATTTTCGGATTCCCAATCATATCTTGGTTGCCAGGGGAAATTTAATGGCAACCCGCCACCAGATGTACCCGATAAACTATCTCAATCCTTACTACTAAAGCTTTGCTTTAGAAGCAATTACTTAGCTATGCGTGAAGTCATTCACGTGGTATAGTAGATCCAGAGATGCACAACTCTTCTTTCCTCCTTCCAAAAACGATAAGTACCTTTCCTAATAGCTTTTAATGATAACCTATTTTTAATAATGTTTCTGTTTAAAGATAATTCAATTCAACTTCAGACCAAGTTTTTTTGATCCCCCAATTCCTCGCTATTTAGGTTATACGAGGTTTTCCGGGCAAGGGGAGAGGGTGTTAGATTGATGCTGAATATTATTAAATGTCCCCGGCTCCGGGTTTTGAACTTGCTGTACTTCTGAACATATGATTGCAATGGGCAATGCGTATACGCTAGATCAAGCTGTGATCTGTTCCGCGTAATTATTGATCTCTGTTTCAAGAGTTTAAAAAAGAAAAAAAACTGTAAAAAATTGCCCTCCCCCTAGCAAAAAGTTGAATTGTGCAAGTTGCGCCTTGCACTCCTTTCCTGTGGACTCTTGATTAGATTTTCAAGGCTAAGGAAATGAATGTTTTTATTTAAAAAATATTGTAAAGTGAAACAAAAAACATATGAATTGAAAGGGTTCTAGAATTCTTGTTGGAACAGTCACCAACTGTTCTAGTACATGTTCGTGACTCTTCTAGAATCTTCTGCGCTTCTCGGGAACCCTCCAGAATGTTCTAATTCAGACTAAATATTAAGAGTGATGGAGGGGTGAGTTAGTCGACGTTAGTCTCTGTTGATCGAATAATATAGCTACTTTTGTACTACTGGGTCGTTACAAGTTAATTTTTTTTGTAACCTTCTTAATTATTTGAGTTTGTTATTGTTTGACTGCCATACTGAATTATTATTTTTCGTAAATAAAAATTATTTAAACTCAAAATAGTGTTACAGTATGTTTATTTGTATTTATCGCCTTTTATTAAATTTCATGTTATCAAATTGATGAGACAAATGTTTTTTTAGGTTGTAGGGTTTTTGATGTTTTTTTCAAGCTGCCCTGAAGTAAGCGTAATATATATCCCCCCCCCCCCCCCCCCCCTCGGACACTAAGCCCGATAGCTATTCTAATTAGGCAGGAGAACAAACGGTACATTAAGTTAGAACAATTTGCATGCTGATAAATTGGCGACGGGATATGCATATCAAAAGGTAGCAGCGTTTGTCAGGGAGTCCCCTGCTCTTACAAATGAATATGGTAGCGAGAGGTGTGTTACAAAAAAAGATGCCACGAGTTGAAAGAATCTCTAGCTTTTCATGCAGTGACCCAGATCATTACATTTGTGCTCAGGTGTATTTTCCCAATCTACCGCAGTATCTTTCTAGCCACATTTTAATGATTATTTACGGAAAACTATTGTAACAAGGCTCGTGGAAAAGATTTCTGATCTCAAAGTTTTTACAAACAAAAACGTATTCTACCATATGATAATTTGTCCATCATTTTAATCGTTTTAAAAAAAAAATCAAGAAATATTCTCATTAGTTTATGAGTAGTATATGAGGTACAAATTTTATCTATTATGATGTAAGTATATACGGGAGCGGGGTAGCTGTGCTGAATTGTTATGTTCAAGGTCCTGAGTCTGGCTGTGCGCAGGATATCTTTAATATTCTGGCACAAGATCGTCTTAGTAGCCAAGAGACCCTCCTGAGGCAAATCTAGCCTCTAACATTTTGTATACTTGATCGAAAAATTAAGGGGAAAACCTGACGGTGGATCGTGATCTAGGTCAAATGACCTTACCAAGAAACAGTACAATTCTTCATTATACGGTACGGCACCCAAGACCCTTCATGGGTTGTAGTGGTACAGGTTTATTTATTTTTAAGAGATATAAATGCATAATATTTTAATATGTTTATCTCTATGGTCGATATAAAACCACAGTGAACACAGCGTCAAACCAATCCAATAATTTTTATTTTTTATTATCTATTGTTATTTTTTTTAATGATGCTTCTTAATATTTGAGTAATGTAAAATACAAACTGAACTATGCTGTAAAGCAATAAAAGTAAATACAACGAATTCAACTTCAATTTCATTTTTCTCAAAATATGGAGTTTGGCGCTTGGTTCACTTTGGCGTTATACCGACCATATGTTTTTTTTATAAATAATATTTGTTTGAGATTTTTGTACAAAAGAGGGTGTAAAATTATTAATAGGCTCTAAGAACCCCCTATTTCAATCTTAAGGTTCAAAAAAGTTTATATGACAAAGCAAACATCTATAGTTTATTAGAGGATCATGATGAAACTCAAAGTTTTAAATTAAGTGTCTATTAATATTGGACCTTAAAAGGTCATTATTATTATTAAAAGTATTAAAAAAAGTGCAATTAAAATTTCTGGGTATCTTAACTTATAAACTCGTTGGCATGAATTTCCTATTTATTGATTTCGTAACATAATAGTCCGTAATTTTGTAATTAATATGGAAGTTTCACACAAATATTCAAGTAATTTACTTTTGTTTGTTTTAGGTAAGTTCGTGTTAACTTCGAGATGCACTTTAATTTTCTAACTGACTAGATCCACCAGGAAAAAAAAAGGTTTAGGTATGTTATGAGTTCTGTTAGGTGAGTATTTTTTAATTTTCTGCTTGCTGAATTATTATTGTTCATTTTTATTCTCAGTTATCTAAACCATTATCGAGTGTTTCGATAATGAAACGTAAGAACCTTCTTTCGTGAAACGTACTTTCAACATACTGTATTCTTTCATACCGATAACTTTTTTAGAGGTTTCTTTTAAGCTTGGGACTTAAACACGTACTGATATTATTAGTAAACGATTCAGTTGTTTTAGTTACTAGTTCAGATAGAAATTGGAGAATTGGAAGATACTTAATGGGAGCCTGTTCCGCTACTATGAGTTTCATAAAGTAAGTAGTAACTTGTGAAACAAAATTTACGTGATTTTTGTAAATATTTTTAAAAGCTTGGTTTCAGCAGATATCTGTTATCTAAATGTGTAAAACTTGTAACATTTCAAGATGTCAGTATTCATGAAGAACAGAAAAACAATAAGCGTTTAATATCCTGGCAATGTTGAAATGGCTATTGTTAAACTAACAATAGTTAAAATAACAATTAACAAACTTGTTAATTTTGCAAACCCCGCGTAAACATGTAGCTTGTCATATGGCAAACATGTCTCGTAATATGAGTTGCCCCAAAACCCTTAACCCAAAATACATATCCTCTGAAGGTGTATGGAACCCCCAGACTTCCATTCGGTCTATTGTGCCCCTTTTTCTTGTAACGCGCATAATAAAACACCTTGTGTTAGAGGAGCTGAACCACATATGACATAACCATATGAAGACACTAAACCCTTTCGTGGATCCCGTTGGTTTTGTTAGGGTGGGCTGCAGATTATGTTCATTTCTCAATGTTGGGATTGATTTATAGGTTCCGTTCCTCACCAAGGAATGCCAACACTATTTGGGGCGAAGTTCTCACCCCTGGGCATTTTCTGGACGGAGCATCTCTTGTCGCACCACCGGCTGCGTTGCTGATTTCTGGAACCATTGGACACTGGTTTATCTAAACTGTGTTCAGCAAATAGTTAAATGGACAAAGCCAGGCAATACTGTTGAACCGGGTAGTTTCGTTTTACTGTGGAATCCCAACGAACCACCCCTACAATGACCCACTGCCAGGGTGGGAGTAGTATATCCCGGAAAATAGGGAGTGGTTAGGGCGGTCAGATTAAGCACAACTCATTAGACCTGTCACTTGTTTATCCCCTTTAATTCCAGAGAAGGAAGGTATTGAAAATTTTTACAAATTTTGGTGGGTGGTATGTTATAGCCCTAGTGAATTTTAGTTATGATTTTTCTCAAATGTCATTTTCCCCCCGTTTAAACCAGGCCCTTTTATTTGTTATTAATTGTATTATTTTCTTCTTTAATTTGTATAATCTCTATCATCTTTATTCTATAATCGTTATATGTTAAGACATTTTTTAATTATGTATAATTTATATTATATTGTAAATAGTATATTTTTATTTTAAAATATGGTTACAAGAATCCACTAATATTTATAGAAGCTGTTGGAGTGAGTGTAGTGAAAAACAGTGTGAAAAACAAGTGAACAACGAACACGGCGATAGGCCGGTGTCATTAGTGTTTGTTAGTTGCTCGTGGAACGACTCACCACTGTTACCAACCGTTCCCTCACCCACCTCATCTCAACTATTACGATAGTCTGGAGAATTCCATGATTTAGATGCATCTCATGATGATAGCTGAGGATATATAAAGAAGACGGATTTCTCAATACCACTCTGATACAAGGTACCTTATATATACTTCTTTCTCCTGAATCTACCAGGACAGATAAATCTCATCCTTTTTTCTCTCACTGATGAACAGTTTTTTATTTATTCTTTCTTTGCACCTAACGTTAGATGTTTTAAAATTTTTTTTGTTAAAGAAGTTTTTTTTATCTTTTTTTCTTTAATTTTAATACGTAGACATTTAAGTTAGTTTAATTTACCTTTTCTTTTCTTTACTTTCTTAAGTACTTGTACTATAATTTTGGGGTTTAATTTTATTTATAAGTTTTATTCTTTCTCAATATATATATATATATATATATATATATATATATATGTTAACGTTTGTAAGGGCCTTTTATTTTACCTATTATCTTTATTGTTTTTTATTCCTACAGGTATATAGGCACCCACCTTACCCACCACACATTCTATACAGTCCACTTACTCGTCTTTTCCCGCTAGGAGGGGAAGACTTAAAATCTCACCGGGGAAGGTTTGCGTTTCAATTGCGAAACGCCCCTGGCCCCTACACCTATAACAGAAAGCAATTATAACTAACAAAGGACATAAATTAAAATAGGTCCCAATGTTTATAAAAAAATATTAATCAAAAAAAGCATACATATTAGTTTATAAGAGGATCAAGATAAAACTCAAAGTTTGAACATCACAATGATATAAGCCCTTGTCGAATTAATTCTGTTAACGATATGCAGTTAAATGAAATTTTAATACCAACTTATTTAAAGCTTGTACAGCATGGTGGGGCCTTCACAACAGGTGTGACGGAAACTATAAGCCGATGGCCAACCTACCCCATATGCCAACCAACCCCGCTCTCCCTTACTGAAAAAATAAATATAAGTAACCTTAAAAGCAGTAATAATTCTAAATTAAATTTAGAAATTTTCAATATGCTGAACCCAGTAGCATTTTAGGTTTTTAAAAAACCTTTTTTAAAAAACCTTCCTAAATCCTCTGAATTTTACTTTTTTCACTCCTAAAAAATAAGTTGAAAAATTAATTGATGAAATCTTATAAATTGATTCTTCAACAAAATTGGTAAGAAATTTCTTCAGAGATTATGGAGTCAAAGAAACAAATTATTTTAATAATTGAATTGAAGAAAAATAAAACGATTCCTTGAGATATATCCTAACTTTGTTAATTCGGATTAACTTTAACGTCGCTGACGTTTCCTGATTGCCAATGGTAGTCCTCGCGTTCGGTAGTAATGGAGAATAATGGTGGCTTCGATCGGACGTGGTAAGCTCCCATTTACGACAGAGCAGGAATTTGAATTTGTCTAATTCCGCGGGGCTTTGGAAGTTATTGAGGCCCGGGGGTACTCAAGAGCTTTGTATTAGTTAATTGGGCCGAAGGGGGGAGAGCCCAGTTGTAGTTTATAGAAGGATCTCATCGTGATTTATATCATCAGCACTCTGACAGATCCTCGATAAAGGTCCAACTTTCAGCATGGAGTGGAGTCGTCTGAAACATGTAATGTTTGCTTACTGGCTCCTGGGTTATGAAAGTTTTTAGTTCCTAATTCACTTAAAGGAATTTCTATTTTATTTGATAAAATATGGATGAACAAGGTTTAAAAAAAAAGAATACAATCTAGGAGGTTATACTCCTCACTATTTCTGTCGGATCCTGCTGAAAATCATATCCTGCAAAGTTGATGAGCGATGGAAATATTGAATTTCAATATCTACGTAACTGGCTTTATCAGTATATAAATATATAACAAATACATTTAAATTTCAAGCTCAGTCAAAGCGTTTATTCATAAAATGTTGGAACATAAACAATTGGTAACCATGGTTCTAAACCCAATTGTCTTAAAACCAACTGAAGAACATTTTGAAAGAAGGCGGAGTTGTTCAATATGTTATTATTAAAAAAAAAAAATTGTCTTTTTTTAATAAAAAAATGAAGGGGGGGGGGGGGTAATAAATGTTGTGTGATGCACGCCGCAGCAAATTTTGGTATTAGTTCAGATAAGCAACTCCAAGATGGCGGCCGGCGTCTTCAAACAAGGTATTCCGATCACGCCCTACCCGATATCCACGATTCAGTTCGGGTTTACCGTGAGTTCCCGAGATCCGATGTAGTACCGTAAATCGGGGTGACATTGTGACTAATGGGGTGACTTTGCGACAAGCCTATTTTTCTACAGTTTCTGAATTTCTCTCCTTAAAATGAATCAGATTTTCAGGTAGTCAGTAATGTGCTGCAATCTACTGGCCACATATAACTTCTTTCATTCCATTTACAATGGTGCTTTATTTCATATATGTTTGATTGTTATCATTTATTTGAAACCTTGAAATAAAGCACCATGGTAAATGGAATGAAAGAAGTTATATGTGGCCAATAGGTTGCAGCACATTACTGACTACCTGAAATGTACATTGAATTGCCTAACCTGATTCATTTTAAGGAGAGAAATTCAAAAACTGTAGAAAAATAGGCTTGTCACAAAGTCACCCCATTAGTCACAATGTCACCCCGTTTTACGGTAGTTTATTTGTTGTTTTTTTAAATATGTTATTGCCCTGTTAAATGATTAATTTGGTTCGAGTTAAATGCATATATAAATGCAAAAGGTACAAATAAATTAATAATATCAGAATCGAATCCGAGTATTCTTAGCCACCAGATTATCATTTTTTTGTTATTTCAAGAAAAATGTATTTAAACAACCAAAAAGGATATTTTTTAAAATGATTTGATGATGATTTTAAATGAAATGACTCCATAGGAAAAAACTAATTGTACATGATTTATTAGATTGGAGAAAGGGAATAAAAGGTTTAAGAAATTTTATCCACTTAAATCAATTCAACTATAATTATCGACTAACTTTATTATAATCCACTGATAAAACTGATGATTAATTAAATAGAATGAATTTAATAAGTTTCAACTAGCAATAATCGCACTTTAGTAGACTTTCATTGGTTACGATATTCCCTCTGCGAAAGGTTAATTCAATTAAATGTTTATATTTTATATTGTTATTTCAAGAAAAATGTATTTAAATAAGCAAAAAGTTTATTTTTAAAAATGATTTTATGATAATATGACTCCATAGGAAAAAGAACAAATCGTATATGACTTATTTGACTGAAGATTTTGTTTAGATTAGACTTAACCTAATAAAGTAAACAACGAATGAATTCTCTTCCAAAAATGTGGAAAAAAAAAAAAAAATCCAACATCGGATCTCGGGAACTCTCGGTAAACCTGAACTGAATCGTGGATATCGGGTAGGGCGTGATCGGAATACCTTGCTGTTTGCTGACCCCGGCCGCCATCTTGGAGTTGCTTACCCGAAGTAATACCCAGATTTTTTTTTCTGCTGAAGAGTTTCTACTTATTTAATTAATGGCATAAAATAATGCAAAGTTATCAGGTGTTTCCAAGATATATTAGTCAGCCAGTCGTTCCGAACATGTGACCAAGTAGTAATGAAAATCTTTACCATTCCAGACTATTCTAGTACACAAATTTACAGAAATAAACACATTCTGATTTTTCTTCGGTGATAATATTTTATCAATTGAAATAGTTATTTTACATATTATTTAGTATATTCTCGGTACCGATTAAATTGTAACAACAATGTGTGTTTAAGTTTTATTGACCTAAAATTATAAGTGACAACATCATACGAACATTAAAAGTTCTAATAACAAACAACATTGCAAAATAGTAACTACCATTGACAGAGAGTGACTCAAAAGTATCCTTTTGTTTCGATGTTTAAGGCAAGATTAAAGCCCATAGTCCAACGCTTCCTATATTTTTTTTAGTCCGGAATGGAAAGACCACCCAGAAAGACCTCTTTTCCATTGAAACAGAAAAAAAGATCATGTGATTTGTTTCAGGTCACGAAATAAATGAGCATATTAGTAATATTTTTTTCGGATCGGGCCCTTATAACCTAGGATCCTTTTGCGTTTAAACTATTATTACTTTAAAAACAACTTCGATCCGCATGTTAACGACATTGAATTGTTTGTAGCAGTGGACTTTCAAAGCGAAACAAAAATTATTCATGCATAAGGATTCAGCTATAAATACAAAAAGATGGTAAATATTCCAGAACATACAGGTGTCATCCCTCTGATTAAAAAGGATGCAGAAGCAGAATGAATTACAAAGAAATGCATAATTCAGCTTTGTATACAGAGCTGCCTTTCGAATCCAGGGACTAGGGCCTGCTGCTTAGGTGTTACCGCTCGCATTATTCTAGTGTCAACCGTTCCTAAGAATAATTTTAGCTCATTGGTTTTTAGGATGGTGTTGTCAGATGAATGAAGATATACGTCAATCTACCTAATCAAATAAAGTACTTTTGATCATAATAATATAATATGAAAAATCTAGTGCGATGCGCACATCACACAACTGCTATGTATTGTGGATGCTGCCATGATAGGAAAAGTAAATTGAATTAATAATTTAATATCAAAATATGTAAAGTACTGTATATGGGCAATCTGGTGGTCAGTTTTACCTGAAGGCGGGTGGGTCTTGGAAATACCCCTTGTAAGTATTGGGGCAATAAACCTTCTGTTAGAAATTCAAAATAAGCAAAGCTTAGGACCGACAATGCTGCCGACAAACACCTAGGGAAATACCTAAGAAGATTGCTAGAGAAATTTGTAGCCATAAACCCTGGTTTTGCCCCGGAGGAGGCCGCTGGGAAACATGTTTAATATAGAAAGGAAGGGAAATTTTAGGCAGCCAGCCAATCAGACGAAGTCTGGAACCAACCAGCCAGCCAATCAGAAGAAGTCTGAAGAGAGTGGGGGAAAGAGGACTTATACGGTGAAGAAGGAGGCTCGGGGAGTTCGGGTGGAGAGTGAGTTCGGAGGTGGACAGAGGTCGGGGGAGTGTGCCAAGAGGGCGAGAGTGGAACGAGAAGGGCAGAGGACCAGATCGGCAGGAGCGGAGAGTCCAGATTTCCGAGAGAGACCGAGATGGGATGCTGTGCTGAGTCAGAGAGCGGCAGAGATGGCAGGGACTGATCCAGCAGACAGGCCAGAGACAACACCAGATAAGGTTAATACATATACAGTACTAGTTGTAATATTGTGTGGTTAGTATTTATTAAAATAATGTTAAATTGCCAGTCAGCATCCATTAACTAATTTGTGCTAGTAAAATATGTTTATATGATATATTAAAGGGGGTATAAATAATTTACATTATTGGTCAATAAAATTAAAGATATAGTCCAATTTAGATTTGTTTATTTATTATCATTTACCCTATGCCACAGGTTTATTAAAATAATATGGAATTGGTAAATACGTCACCTTTGGAAAAGTATCCAATTTACATTAAGGCGAATTAAGTACATTAATTACAATATCAACTAGATATATGCCGTTTCTGGTAACCCCCACCCGCCTTAGAAAAGCGGGAGTCCAGAAACGTAGCACAACTTTCACTTACCTACCTAATTCGAGTAGAAAACGACGTGTTTTGATAATTGTGTAAACGAAGTTTAGAAAATTTACAGAAAATAGCTATGTGCACATTTGTTCAAGTATTTTTGTTTGTTTTATTGCCTACAAAATAACAAACATAACAGAATATACAAGTCTAGAATTTTTATTGTGTATTGCGCCTAAATACTGTAAAAAGGAAAAAACAAAACTAAGAGAACTTTAAAAAATAAACATAAAAGTTTCTTAACATCAAACTGTATAATTAAGGCCAACAAATATACTAAACAAACAACTAGTCCTCCAGTATGGAGATAGGAGTCCCTAAGAGTGAGAGAGAGGTGTCAGTTGTGTTTGTAAGACAAATAAACTGTTAGTACAAGAATTGCTCACTGGTCACCCAGCTTTATTTCGACGGATCACACAACCTGCATTATATATTAGAATCGGAGTAGAACGGAGTTGATTTATTCATAAATTCTGTAATTCAGGTATGATACGTTACATATTATTAACTTATGGGTGAACTATTCAGAGCCACAGAAGAAACAATAATAATTCGTGCCATCATGATTTTCATTTCTTGAATAAAATTGAAAATAAACGAAGTTGTGGGGTCACCTGTGGTGTAGTGGATAGCATGGCAACCGACAATACTAAAGGTCGTGGTTTCGCGCCCCGAGGTAGCCATGGGATTTTTAAAGGGAGTAAAAAATCCTTACCTATGCCGTCCCTCAGATAGGACGTATTAGCCTTAGTAGCATAAAAATGGACGTTAAACAAACAAAAAAACGAAGTAGTGAAACAACATGTCTAACATATGTTCCCGATTTCGAGATAATTTTATTTCCAAAGAACGTTTCGTGTACCAGCCATTTAGCAAATAACGAATTATGTACGAAACATATATTTTTAAAAATTAGTGAAAGGAACTAACTTATCTAAGATGCCTTAAATCTAACACTCAAAGGAGCAGTTGACTTTTAAGGCTAAACCCATAGTTATTCGACGATGCCCACCTCCAGGTACATGAATTATTGGCCGACAAATCTGCATTTTTATGAACACCACAAACAGCAAAAAAAAAATTTAAAAACTTGTAAACTTTAAAAATTTAATGAGTTAGTTTTAGTATTTTTGTCAATATATTGAAGAATGAAGTTAAAAATTAAAATTTATATCTAAATTGTATTGTATTCAGTTGAGTTAATCAACGTGTGTTGAAGCTTACTCCAGGGCAAACCTAAATTTCCATCAATTATTCATCAAGAGGATGGATATTTCAAAACATGTTGATTAACTGAACTGAATACAATTTACAATTTATAAGTTTATTAATTTTACTGACTAATAAATTCGTTGTTGAATGATGTCGAGAATTATAAGGTGAAATGAAATAATTAATTGATGGTTGCAGTATTAGTTCCATTCGTTGTCGATTGAGTTGTTGGCGGTTGTTGGTTGTCGGCTTAGTTGCATATTGCTGCTGGACCGTTTCAGAGTTAGCCAAGCATCGCTATCGACAAAGGCCGGCTAATTACGCAGACTTCTCTGGACCCTGTACCCTTGCTAATTTACCTCATTTAATCAGTTCTTGGAATGTTGGGGCGTTCCATGGGTTTTATTATAAACTAGTTGACCCAATTAAAACCCACTTAATTAAAGTACGTAAAGTAAAATAAAAGTAATAAAGTCTATATAAATAAAGTTGAAATTCTGTTTGTTTGTTTATTTGTTCTTTATAGAAATCCATACCGTTTGTACTAAATTCTCCAAATTTCGCTCAGTGGTTCTTTGATACCAGGTGCGAACACCTGTCTATATTAAAATTGCATAACTTCAGCCGTTCTTCAGCTGATATTCATTATTGTTATAAAAATCATAATGATCTCACTTTACAATGTTTTTTTTTACGAAATCGACCGTTTCTTTAGAAAAATGAAATTACCCGTGTGAAACCGGGATATACAGCTATAACCTATGTATATAAAGATGAAATTCTGTTTGTTTTTTATAGGAATCCATACCGTTTGTCCTAAATTCTCAGTGGTTCTTTCAGACCAGGTGCGAACACCTGTCCATATTAAAATCGCGCCACTTCAACCGATCTCTGGATATATTCCTTATTGTTACAATAATCGTTTTGATTTTGCTTTACGTTGGTTTTTACAAAATCAACCGTTTGAGTCGATAAAAGTCTCAGTTTATACATTTTATAGATTAAAAAATTAAATTCTCTGGGTGCAACCGGTATATACAGCTAGTAATATAATAAAAGTAAAGCGAGTGCGATGATCGAAGGCGTAATTAATACAAATGAGTGATTTGTCATATATTTTTCCGGTGTAGCGGTTGAGGAATGCTTTAAAATGATTCCTCATTTATGAAATTTGATGAAGTATTAAGGAAGTTATGGCGTACTGACAACAAAAAAAAACCTTAAGAAATAATATATATGATTAATTTGTACCACTTTCGTTATAATGTATCACAAGGTTAATTTTTTAAGTTTAATAATACTCTTAAAAATTATAAGGAATATGGTAAAGGGAAAAAAAACAACAGATTATTAACCTGTTAACAGGGCGGGGCGTATAAATGCGTCCTTGAAATATATGTTGTACCCTGGAAATGGAGGGACTTATATTTTCGTACAACAGAGGTATTAACAGATACATGTTTCCACGTTAATTTATATATATATAAATAAATAATTATATATACATATATAAATAATAATAAAAACAACTTATATTTCAAGTACACATGTCTACGTACCACCCGGTTAACATGTTAATTAATCTTTTATTTGCCTTTAGTTTCACATCCAGCTATATTTCTATTATAATCTTTTTATTATCACATGTGCGAAGTTTCGGACCTTTTGTCTATCATCAAGCACCTAAAAGTTATCCAGTATAAAATTCATATATAAAATAATTCTTTATATAATCATACAATAAATTTTTCATATATATATATATATATATATATATATATATAGCATATTGCATACAATATTCCCTCTTCCTTTTCCTACATAGTGTGTTCAAAAATCATATTATCATCCACTGGCTTTATTTTATATTTACCGCTTCCCTCTAATCCCAGACTCTCTCATGCAACCCCACAAACCTTTTATATTTTATATTTCAACTAATGATTTCTGCATAGTGTGTTCCTATTCCTCCCATATCACTTTTATAATTACTGTTTTTTTTAATGATTTTTGTTATGTATCATCCCATAAGTAATGCCGGTTTTTAACGAAGCTCTAAGGTATAGGATAAAATCAATGAAACACGTTGTATGTAAAATGTATTTACCATCTTGTTGTGTAATAGTTTGCCATCTTGAAACCAAATTTTAAATGCCTGTTCTGAAAAAATCCTTTGGTTTTGAATTAAAGAAAGCTAACACCTTGTTTTTCACCTCAAACTGATAATCCAAAGGCGCCAAGTCTGGGGAATACGGTGGGTGGGGAATAATAATTTCCCATCCAAGGTCCTTTAATTATTGCGATTTTGTTTTGCAACATGCAACATTTGCCTCGCATTGTCATGATGGAATAATATTGCGCGTCTATCGATAAGTGATGGATGTTTCTCCTCAATTGCTTTCAATCGGTCCAGCTGATCACAGTACAGATCTTCAGTGATAGTTTCGTTAAGATCATGGAATTCATGATGGAGGTTTCCTTCTATATCCCACCATAAAGACATCATCACTTTTTTCGGATGAAGTCTTTCTCTCGCTTCTGTCCTAAGTGTTTCTCCAGGTCCTAACCAATGCCGCCATCGTCTAACATTCCGATAGAAAACCCACTTTTCATCTCCAGTTACTATACTGTTCATAAAAGGTTCCCTAAGCATAACATGGCGTAAGTGGTTTCTTGGGAGATCCATTTCAAATAAAATTTCAGCACAGAATAAATAAGTTTCACCAACCTAGTTCTAATTATTGAATTAGAAGTGTATTTAATGCTATAATAAACAAAAAATGTAATAAAAAATAAATTGAAAAGGAGGAATTAATAATCTAAGCATAAACGAACAGAATATTAAAAACCGACATTACTTATAGGATGACCTGATATATTGCTTTTTTAAATTTTGTTTTATTTTGAACTTTGCTTTTATCAAAACATCTATGTTTAAAAGAAATGTATTTAAATATTTAAATTTTATCAAAACATCGATTAAAATATACTTTTGTTAAAACATCGATGTCAAGAACAGTTTTGGTTTTTGTATAATCACGATGTTGAAAACATGTTTTGGCCAAAACATCGATGATTCAGAAACATCAGCATCGATGTCGCATTCTTAGTTTAGATATGGTCGAGCTGTTATTGTTAGAACTGTTAATTAATATGATCCACTGAGATAATAACTCCATAATGATTCCATTATTATTATAAAGTATGAAAGATTTTATAGTTATTAACACTGTTCATTTGTAACCATCTGAAATGTAATTTTAATGATCATTTTTTATTTTTCAGATATCTTTTTACTGAAAAATAGATGAAAATAAGAATAGCCGAGGTAATTTAAAATATTTCATTAGTTCTGTCTAGGACCTGAGCCTAAGCCAAAGCTTGAGCCAGCTAGGAATATAGTATCAGCCCTCCCTGCTTTGTTCAATACCTGCTCCCAAGAAGCGGGTTTACTAGAGAGTCAAATCCAATGAAGGTTAAAAGGAATTCAGCGGCTTAGTCACGTTTCGGTTCCGTGTCTTTCCGCACGGAAGGCTACTCCTGTCTTATCTATTCCATGTGACTTCGCGAGCACGTCCTTTCCTCGTTTGTATTTTCGATTTCACAAGTTAACGCTACCCTTGTTAATTCGAATTAAAATAATTTACCTGATTAATATAAGTAATCCTAAGCAGTGACGTTAACAGTCTTAAAGAAAATAGAAACTGTTTTTGGGTAACAATTAATTGTACCTATATATAAGAGTATCTCTGGGTGTATTTGTAGTACCTCATCACAATGTTGTTTCCTCGTTTCTTATGGGAACTACTTAATAATAATTTTTCAAATTGTTGTTTGTATTGACACGTAATTGGAAGTATTTAACATCTTGCAACACTTATGAAGGTTTAAATAATTTTATTAACGGAAAATTATAACTCGCAATGTCAGACAAACAGTATCAATAAGGTTACTAGAAGTATAGTCGAACCTGGATAGCTGGAATCTCTTGGTGACAGCAGTTTAATTCCACTTAAACAAGGTTTCAATTATCCAGGATACAGGTATCGTAGTAAGGGGCCATGTAAATCAACTTGTAATTTTTATAAAACTTCATTAAAGTACACACTTTAAAATCATAAATCCATAAAATATTGTTACAATTATTACAATTTTTTCGTAATATGAAAATAAAATAATGCAGATTACAAGATAATTATGAATTAATGAAAGTAATCAGTACACTTCACTTTGAGACTTAAAAATATTGTTTTCTATTTTAATAATTTATCATATATTTCATCTTCTTAAAGGGGCTTATTCATAAGTCTGCACTTCTCAATATAATTTAGTGCATAATTTTTCGTGACTGGTAGCCTCTCTGACTCTTCTGAATTTTCTTTGCCCTTGTTCTTAGTCTGGATTGTCAGAATTTACAGTTTTGTCTGGTGTTTTAGATTTTTCAAGGATTTCTTCATCATTCAGCTCTCCTGCTGTTATAATTTCGTCATCCATGTGGACATACTGCTCCAATGTTGGAAGCTTCTCATTCTTGTCACCTTTTCCCAATCTTGTGCCTGAACAGGATAACCCCTCACTTTTTCTTAGAAATGTCAGAAATTGATTCCACTTATAGAGGTGAAAACATTCCAGTTAAAGAGTTTATTTAAGGAAAAAATGATGGGACAACAAGTTTTTTACCACTTATAGAGGTATTCCACTTAAGCAGGTCCCACTTAACCTTGTTCGACTGTAACAACTTGTAACGATGACACAAAAGTAACCTATTTTATTTTATTTTATTTCTCCTTATACTGCACCTTTGATGCAATAAGAGTGTTTACAACAAGAGTGAGTGTTCGACATGCATGACTGCATAACATGCCATTGCTGCAAGTAGATCACATTTCTTCGCAGTCGGTGCATAGCGTCTAACATGTCCCCCCCCCTCTTCTTTGCCTCCTTTGTCCGGCGGCCATACTGGAGCTGCTTGTCTTCTATCCAAGGAGAAGTGAGGTGGGGCCCACAGCTTCCTTCCACCTGCACCAAAATTTTTGAAGTGCGGATAGTTTTAGTTGGACATCAACTGAGTGAAGTCGCTCTCCAGTCTCTCTCAGCAGCTTGGCCCTTAGTCTCAGCTTGTGCCTTAGTCTCATAGGCAGTACAGGCACCCCATAACTGGGAAATAGGGGATCGATGTTTTTTCCATGCTTGCGAAGCTACGCTCGAAAAAGCTTCCACGTCCTGTTAGAATCTGAAAAGTCCAATAGTCCGGTAGGACCCGTCTTCTCTCGGCGTGATTCGAATGTGGGGAAGTACTTCCTTGGGGTAGACCCATTCGGGAGCTTCATCCACCGGCGATTTCATTCGGCTAAAGTGTTTTCCCGGAGGATCTTCTTCCATTTGGTGGGGTCTTCACAGATTCTTTCCCGTAAGTTTGCTAGGATATCCGCCAAGCCACCACTTTTAATTTTATGCCGTAGTAGGTGTTCTTTTTTGGAGGAGGTCGAGAAGAAATCCTAAGACCTACATCTCCTCGTGAGAAACCGTTATGTATGATCTGGTTACTCCAAGATCTTCGTTCCAGGACACAAAAGTAACCATATGATTATCTTCATAGCAAGACTCTCCAACTCTCCATCTATTCATCAACTCTCCAGTCCATCGCTCCTTATATTTAGTATGGATTAGAACAATCCAGAATGTTCCCGACAAGAAGGTTCTCGAACAGTTACGAACATGTAATAGAACACTCTCAAACATGTACTACAACATTTTGTTCCAACTGTAACAAACTGCAAGTTCATAACTCTTTTAAATAATATGTTTTGTGTTTCTCGTTACAATATTATTTAGTGATATATTCCAATAATCGGGACACAAATATAAATTTGATAAACGCCATAGAGTCATAGATAACTTTATTCAATTTAAAGCTTACATCCTCCTCAAAAACTACAATTGAATTGTTCACCGAAATTTTGGAAAATCGATAATCATAGTAAAATGAAAGATCGGACTGTATAATTGGTTATATTTCGATAATATAGATTTGTAATTGTAATACTTTTATGAATAAAATATCTAAGTTTGATTTCTTGAAATAATTTACATTAAATTACGGTTAGGCTTATTTGAATTTTCAATTTCTTAAATCATAAAAAATATATAATTCAATTGATTTAGTAGATAAATAATTTTTGTTAACTTTTTTTATTTTTATCATATCCACATTCCGAATTCCATTAATGTATTTTGCATAAGAAACATTTAGAAGCTAAAATGATAAATGAAATCTTTTATAAAGGAATAATTTGCATTGATAGGAAGAAATAAAATGTACACCTAGAACAACATCTTTAAAAGCCATGACTAAAACAGAATAATCAAATTGCTTTGTTTAAATATTCACCTGAAATGGGTTACTAGATGGCAGACAATCCTGCTATGCAATCCCTAAGGCAATTATGTAGCATTTAAAAAAAACGGAAGTACATTACCTCTTAAGGAAAAAATAATACAATGAAGGCGGCCATTGAGGGGAATAAAATCCACCCAGGAAATTGAAAACAATTAAGGAAACATTGCAACTACGGGATATCTCAAAGAAAAAGATTCAGAGATAGGAAGTAGTTATAATAATTATAATGAATAAATATAAAGAAATAATAGTTAAATCTACCGGTAGGTTGTACGACTATCAACAAAGTCAACTAAAAATTTCATAAGCTACACTTATTATACGTTTCCAACAACAGGAATATTATTAAAAAAATTCGGATGTGGATTTGTCTATTGGGAATCCTTAATGCTCCTTATTTCGTCACAAATTAATTTTCCGTATGTCGCCGATTTCACCCGATCCCGATACCAATCCTTTTACAGTAAACTCCCGAACCATCCGAACCATGTTGTTTCCAGCCTCGCTTCCTCCTCTATTCCACACAATCCTTCTAGATGTCTGAAAAAAAGAAGCCTTGGGACCTTCTTTGTTGAGTGTATCAGTTGTGTGCAACCAATGGGTAGTTTCTCTTCATTCTTGTTCCTAACATTTTCCTTTCTGATTGTGATCTCATTTACTAGATGTATTATTTGTAAATACAGTTGTAAATTTCAATAAATTAAAGAAAAAACAAGGATTTGTCTATTGGGTGAAGGGGAAAATCATATTTGCATGAGTTATAAAGAAAACTGAGAGAGAGAGAGAGAGAGAGAGAGAGAGAGTGAGAGAGTGAGAGAGAGAGAGAGAGAGAGAGAGAGAGAGAGAGAGAGAGAGAGAGAGAGAGAGAGAGAGAGAGAGAGAGAGAGAGAGAGAGAGAGAGAGAGAGAGAGAGAGAGAGAGAGAGTGAGAGAGAGATTTTATATATATATATAAAATTCTTAATTTTTATTTTATTATATCTATGTTTTTTATTTTTCTCCTTTACTTCTTTCCTTGAATGATCTCTTACTAAAAATACTCTACTAATACATTAATACGGCATTTACTGAACACAAATTCGAAGAATATCCCCTCCCCTACCCCCCCCACCAAAAAAAAAAATAATAATAGCATTACATTCATAATAAAATACATCAATCACCATGCAACATCAACAGAAAAAGGAATTCAATCAATATTTAACCCTTAACCATTCACCTAAATCAATGTTACTTATCTACTCACTTCGGGTCAATATGACGTAGAACAAAAAAAAAATTAAACAACTTTAGGGTGTATGATATTAGTTTTAAACAACTGGAGAAGGCTTGAAAATATATACTTATTTATGTATACAATAAATTAAAGTTTTAACACGTTGAGCGCCAGGGAAAAGATGATGTACTTTTGCCTGGGGCCAAAGCAATTTTTCCTAATTTATAACTTTAATATGATTAGAATGATACAAAAATTGCAAAAGAAATAAATAAAAAGTTTAATTTTGGCAATTAAACAATAATTTTGTGAGCGGTACGTATGTACCGCCCGGCCCCAGGGTAAAGCCCGCGCTACCTATAGTAGTACGGGGGCTGCCCAGTTATGACCGCGACGTCAACCCTTGTCCCCTTAAAATATGTTATTTTAGTAAATAAGATATTTTGTTTTGTAAAAAACAATTTTAAATAAATTTATTTATTTATTTATACCCCCCAAATTAAAAAAAAAAAAAAAAAAAAAAAAAAAAAAAAAACATTTGGGCCAATTGCATTGGCGAATTGTTCGGGGCCGGAGCGGTCCAATATGCCTTGAAATCACGCTCGGCAGGCGGTCCCCTGGCCCAGAACAATCTTTTAGCTGGCGGGAGCGGGCGTTACTGGGGACCGCCTCGGCCCCAGCCAATAGTCCAACAGCGGTACGATCGTACCGCTTGGCGCTCAACGTGTTAAAATATGAATAACATGTTGAATTATAGGTCTGAAGTGCAACTCCTTAACATTACTATTATTAACATAATTTCTTTTGATTTAAATTCAAAACCTTTTCTACGAAAAACCTTTGCAGTCAAAACAGATAAGAAATGAGTGGTTTTATACAAATTTAATCCCGCATTGGACAAAAACAAAATGGCTTACACAACTACTCACCTCGGGTCAAAATATGGATTTAGATAAAATAAACACCTCCCTTATTTTTCAGACACTGCCAAGATGTAACTGGAGCCAAAACAAAGGATATGTCAAAGTTTGGTGATCATTCAATGCCAATGAGGTAAAAATAGAATGAAATGAAACTTGGTACGGGTCAATATGACCCGACGTGAGTAGTTAACGGTTAAGAATCATATAAAATCAGAAATAAAAATATTATAAATTTAACAAATAATCAAATAAACAAGGTGTATATTCATAAAATAAATAAATATATAGGTACATGTCCCCTCAAAAGTATTTAGCTACTACCATAAATGAAGTAATGTATTGTTCCCAAGAGGTCCAGGACTATACTTTCAGCCAACCTCGCTCCAAGATCCTCATGAAGCTCCTAGTTGTCCTAAGTATAATTCCACGTGCTCCGAACCAATGTGGTCTCTTACATAGAACAAAAGAAAAAATCATTTTAAAGAAGCCTTGTTTAGAAATGATTTAACGAAAAAATCGTGGAATTTATAAGGAAGGGCTACTCCCTACTCTATGGTCTATATCCAAGGTGTAAAAGGCGATATAAAAGCCATTTTATCTCTTGTCCTGAGTAGTTAATCAAAACTGATATTAAAAGGTGAGGAGAAAAATACAAGCTTCAAATAATAAAGGAAAATATTAAATTTTTAACTTTAATATGAACGGTTAAGGGTGGCATGTTCCATAATATGGTATCCTTCAACAAAAAGGAAAATATATATTTAATAATAAAAACCTTATCTATAGGAATAATAAAACTACTCGTTTGACGTTATGATCATATTACAATTGAGATACCCAAAATGTTCACAAATTTAAATTATTGGAAGTGAAAAAAAACGTTTCTACTTTTACAGTAAGAGATTTCATTAACTTAAATTATTTTATCCCATACATATATCTACCAGGCTATATGAAATAGCATAAAAAATATATCATTATTAATATTATATATATAAAAAAAAAGGAAAAACCAAAAAAATAATAGACAACCGGTAGTCGTTTGATAAATAATCATTTCATAATATTTTAATACAAAATGTATTGTATTGTATGTAAAAAAATGAATCACTGCCTTGCAATATATTTCGACTTTTTTTTAAATCGACAAAAAGTAAACGGGCTTCACTTGATTTTATATAATAAAAATTCCGCGTAGGCGAGGACAAATCATATGTATGTATTTTGTTTTTAATAAATCTGCATACCAATTATTAATATTCAAATATATTGTAAATAGAATGGCATCAAAGTGACATGATATCGCGGCCGAGATTCGGCAGTGTTTTATATGTATTTATATCTCCTCACATAACCTTTGACAGTCGTTTCTAATGCATAGGATAGTATCCGTTCTGAACTTATCAAATGACAAAAAATGAGGAATGAAACATGTTTTATTAGAATTTCTCAATAAACTTTTCGAAATCTTTCGCTATAAAGCCGTTTAATGTCTCTGACTTAATAAACCACACGAAAATAATTGGAGCGTGATAGAATTTTTTTATATTTGTTCCAATTATTTGTAAAATAGTGTAATTCACATCTTCCTCTGAATTCTATATTTGTCAGTTCATAACAACGAATAAAGTTTCACAACGTTTCGAGACCTATTGCCCCATTTTCAGGTGTACTGCAACTGTGAACATATTTACTATATTGATAAAATTAATTTTCAAAGATTATAACATTAAAAACAATTATATATTTTTCTATATACACATTTGCTTTTCAGAATATAGAATTCATATAACTATGTCAATTTCACTATTTTACAAAAAAAATTTGGAAAAATATTAACCAAATCTTCCAGTAGGGTAAACCAAACAGTTATTGGCACCCCAACTTTAACTTAAAGAAATAGATAAACAAGTCCTAATTTTATTATAAGATATGCACGAGTCTAATGTTTGAAGGGCCCTCTAAGTCGTCTATGAATTAATACTTTAACAAACTAACCATAGAGAAGATTTCACAATTAAATCCATAGGGTGCCAATAACTAGATTTGGCACTTTTAACAATAAATATTGCCATATTGTAAAACTATTGAACTTTTGACCCAAAAAAACCTCTCGAGTCTTTTTTTTTTTGTTTTTTTTTTTGTTTAAGGATATCTTCAGTCTTTATAAGGATAGATGAAGAGGAGTTATAGGAAGTTTCAATTAGATCCCTTCATAAGAAGTATTTTTTTTAATGTCACCACTAAAATTTAGTCTTAAGGGTGCCAATAACTGTACGGTTTACCTTATCGTGTATTTAAAATTACCAAAATAGTTTTTAATTTTATTTTTAGGTGATCTAGTTGGCCAATAACTGTTCCTTAAAAATAAATCGTTTCTTCTTTTCTATAGTTAACTTAGAATTTAATAATTTTGACCAGTTTTAGGGTAAAGATTTCTTCTTCATTTTCTAAGTCAATTACTATTGTTAACACTTATATTGTTTTATTCATTACTAGCTATATATTTTACTCGGGGAGTTTAATTATTCTAATAAACGTGAACAATTCTATAAACAAAAAATACAAGAAAAATAGCACTAATAGATTATTATTCTAAAGCTTTATGGTATACTATATTTTTAGTTTTACCCTCCGGGGATTATATAAAGAATTTACCCAGAGATTGAGACTGCTGAAGTTATGCAATTTTAACATTTATATGGATATGTGTTCGCACCTGGTGTGAAAGAACCCCTGAGAGAAATTTGGAGACTTTAAGACACACGGTATGGATTTCTATTAAGGAACAAAATAACAAACAGACAGAATTTCATCTTTATTTACATAGATAACTAGCTGTATTTACCTGTTTCACCCAGAGAATTTCATTTTTTAAATCTGTAAAATCTATGACGTGAGACCTTTATCGACTCAAACGGCCGATTTCGTAGAAACCAATGTAAAACGAGATCAAAACAATTTTTTATAACAATATAGAATATCCCCAGATTGGCTGAAGTTATGCAAATTTTAATATGAACAGGTGTTCGCACCAGGTATCAAAGAACCACTGAGCGAAATTTGGAGAATTTCGGACAAACGGTATGGATTTCTGTAAAGAACAAACAGAATTTCATCTTTATTTAGATAGATTAGGATATTATTACTTGTGAAAAACTAATGATAAGAACTAATGTTTAATGAATGTTTTTTTCTTATTATTCTGCAATGTCATAAAAATTTTATTATATTTTTTGTACCATGCATAGATAGATATTTCCGTGGCAAACCGTTATTCGAAAACCTGTAAAAGAAAGCCAATTCACATATCATATACGGCCCGATCCAAGGGGAATTCTCTCAGAGATATAAAAATACGATTCTCCGAGAGATAGTAAACTGCTATGATGACCCAAGAAGCGGGAAAGAAACCGATTCGAGGGGAGTGACCAGCCCTTAGGGCCTGACAAGAAAGTCATTTCTCAAAGAAAATGGAAGCGAGCAACTGCGGAGGGAAGCTATGATCTTATTACGGCCACGTCTTCCTCCGGAGGAACCGAAGAAAGAGAAGTGAAAAAGGAACAGAATTACCTCCGTCCGTGATCAGATGCCCGTTTTTTTTTTTGGTACTAGGTGCGTCCGGGGGCCGGTAATGGACCAGTTGGGAGCTGCCCTCTCAATTCCCTGCTTCGGATTGGGATTTTTTTTTTAACGGATTTTACCCAATCTCAGCTCAATAAATTTGAAGTATTGATGGAACGCACCAAATTTAGGATCATTGTATTCAGCTTACTTGTATGTATGAAAACATAAATTGTATAAAAGATAATAATAAGTCTGTATGAACAGATTTCCTTATTATACCGATACGAATTTCGACTATATCAGAATAATATAAATAATAAGGATCATGTACATTTGAAGTAGAAGACCGGTCCAACATCCTTCAATCAAAAATTGAATTTTTTTTTTTTAAATTTACATATAATACATTATGTAAATGTGCTAAAAAAGGAAAGAAAATAATGTCTTGAATAAACATGTAGAGGAACTATCCACTAATAGCACTCAACTAGTGTCTAACTTAAAAGATCTCGAGGCCATCTTCTTTTCAGAGGCCTTGGAGAATTATCTGGAATGGAGGACGAAGCGAGGGTGGATAGGAGAGGGTTCTGATGGGTCTGGAGTTTACTATCTGGATCGGCCTAAATCGACGACATATTCTATGGAACAGTAAGGTCTTTCTGGATTATTTTATTTGTTACAAAATAGGGAGAACTGAGGATTTTTCGAAGGATTTCGGACTGAACGGATTGGATACGAGGGGAATTAGAAGGTTTGGTAGAGCCACAAAGCTCGTGAAAAAATATAAGAAACCAAATTATGCCTATGTGATATTCGTTCGTGACTTCTTATCATTATTAAGAATCGAGGTTTGCAGGATCCACCCAAATTAAGGGGGCTACTATCCTTTAGAGAGGGGATTCAAAATCTTCTGAATCAAATGAGACACTTATTGAGAAATTTGATATGTAATAGATATGTAAATCAGTAAATTGTAAAATTAAAAGAGAAAATAAAATTGTAAATAAAAATTTTCTAAGACAAAATATATTTGATATTCTAAAAAGTATTAATTATTACTTTTTATAAACTTACCTCAATGTTCCTGCTATCATTTCCGAAGGTAGTATGGGATCTCTTACTTCATTTTCTGTATCTTTTCTTAAATCTCTGATTCTAGCTACCAATTCATCAAATGATCGAATAGACATTCTAAAATAATTGAAGAATTTTCGTTCATCTTTCCTCATATTTATGAACATAGAGTTAATAGCATCTCTTTTACATTCCCAATCACCAATGTATTTGTGACTGCCATGTTACTTCATACACTAAGTATGAAAAAACATTTTTTTTTATAAATTTGAACTTCTTTTCGATCCATCTCGGGAGAGAAACAACACTCACTATACTGACAGTCTTAAAACAAAAGAAACAGGCAACAAACATGTGATGTAAATAAATATTTATGGTGAAAAAGGAAGATAATTTTTTATCAAAAGAAACAGGGTTTCAGAGAGGTAAAAAAAAAGAAAAAAAAACTGGGCATCGGATTGGTAATTTTGGAGTGACGCGTCTTCCTATCTCCTCATGTGCACTGAACCTTTTCTAGGGAGGATTAAGCCTTTCTGGAAAACCTTCTCAGCGTCAAGCGTCCTTTGCAGCTCATATGCACTTAGCCTCAACTACCGCCTGTGTTCGCGGCCACCCCATTTCCTTGTTCAGGCCTTTATATTTATAATGTTAGTTATATTTCATTTTATGTATAACTTTTTATTATATATTTCATATATGTATAACTTTTTATTATATATTTCATATATGTATATATTAACACAAGATAATAAAATACATTGGCTTCTACTGCGCAATTCTGTCTTTTTTTTTTGTTACGTTCAAAAATAACTAATTAAATAAGATCCAAGGAACTTTACTAACATGATTATAATTGTAGCGTGGAAATGCATAAGGGTCTAAATGCCAAAAAAATAAAACAAAGTTTTTTTTTTGCCAAATTGTTATATGTGCCAAAGCCATTCTTCAGAAATGGGTATAAGTAACGTTTTGTTGTCAGAAAAGAGTTCATTGAACGTACGAAAGATGGCATGGGTGTAAGCACTGAACGTAGTTGACCCTAGAGGGTATAAGTCACATCATTTCTGTAAAAAATTCCTGAGGCACTTATACCCTTATGCATTTCCACGCTTCAATTATTAAATCTAGGACTTAACTGTTCATATAGTTCAGATTCCGAATCAGGTTTCTTTGAATTCATGTGGTCGGTCTATGCAGAATAAGTATTACACATCAATCTTATTTTTATTTAAGCTGTTAAAATATTTAATAATATCAATTTTACATTGGGTATCCCAACTGATATTAATTAACAGAAAAAAAATCAGTATCCAAACTAGGCCTGGGATTAGTCGAATAACCGACGCTCTACTGTATTTGCCATATTATTAAAGGCCCCCATAAAAAAATCTTAAAATACTGCAAGTAAGACCATCCTTCAAAACTATTATTGACTTACCATTACCACGTTAATTAGCTACATGTGATAAAGACTGATCTCTTTCCTCGGCCCACATTTCCGGAGGAGACGAAACGTGCATAAAGAGACAAGATATCCGATAGAGGGGTAGGTAAAGTGGGGGATGCAAACTCGATGATCCGGCTTGATTGCCCCTTCTAGGGACAGTCCTCGCTAGTCGAGTAGCCAATTAGAGAGAGTGGACCCGGGGTAATGATGCTCTCGAGAGCCGAGCCCTCTCTCAAGAGATACTAATGAGGCCTCTGCTATCTCTACACTCTGTGTCATATCTCTCATCACCGCTCTCTTCTCTAGGCCAAACTAGCCCAAGGTTGTTACCCGCCGGATCATAGTCCTCTAATGTCAGCAACTTGCTGAAAATACCATCAAATTCAACAGCAATGGAAAATGTTGTCGAAAGTTAGAAAATAAAAATATATCTTTTCTTCAAACCATCTTCTAAAAAATTATAAAATATATTTTGTACATTAAGAATTGAAATCAGTTTTGTTTTCTACAAAAACAAAACAAACAAAAAAACAAAATGCGTTGTGTCATATATGTACTACCTACTATGTTTTATGTACTGTATATGTATTTCTACTATATCTAAAAAATAGAAAAAATAATAAAAATCTCATTTTAACTAAAATAAACAAAAATAAATAACTAAAAACGAACAAAAAAAGAATATAAAAAAAATGCATTAGCTCTTATAATATTCAACATCTCTTAGATGAATTAATATTATATGAATAATATAGTAATAATAATAATGTCTTTATTGGAATACAAAATACAAAACAAAAAAATAATTAGACACATACTCTTGGAATTAGGCCATTAGAGGAGAGTCGTGGCTTGTTTACAAAATAAATATGTACATTTAAATCTTCAGCATTACGTTAGTAAACTGTTGCTTATTTACATATCTCGCTCATTGTAAATTATATTACTCCTTCACAAATATACAAATATAATAAAGTATATGAAAAATGATATACTTTGAAAATGATATAATTACAAAAAAAAATAAAAAAAATAAATAGAAAAAGAATAATAATCCAAAAATGTAAAAAAAGAATTAATAAGAAAAATACATATAAGATAAATTATAACTAATAATATAAGATAAGATACAAAGAATACAAAGGTTATTATACAGTTATTATATGAATAAATTAATTAATTAACTAGATATTCTTCATAGAAATAAATAGTTTCGAATATTTTTTAGGCTACACTGAAAAACATTAATAAGTCGAATTGTATGATTATATTCCAGCAGTCTGATGCATAACTCAAAATTGATATATTTTCAGTCTTGCCGACGTTCGATATACAATAATTGTTACAGTTCGCAGTGATATAAATACAATATTGCAGGGATGGAGAATTTATTAATTAACATAAATGAAATATTTTTCCCCAAAAAACAAAACATTTTTCAAAAATATTGATAACCTTATAGTATAGGTCAAAGCGCAGTGGCTAACTTATAGTTACTATTTTTGGGAGGGGATCAATATTACACAATATGGTAGTATTGAATTTCGATATTAGTTAGAAAAAAGTACGTATAAAAATGATGATAGATGAAGTTCCTTAATCCATAGGGTAAACCCATCCGAGTAAGAAAATAATGGGCTAAAATAAATACCCTCGATCACAATTAGGACGCCGGCTGTGACCGCGCCAGGATCGGAAGGGACGAGGCTAGTTATCTAGCGGGTAAATTGGTTAGTTACGACTAAACAATTTGCCAGGGGTAAGATAGTGTGACCCGAACGCTGTCAATAGCGGAGATATTAGAGCCTCGGTAATTGACTCGCTCGCTCCTAAGCTGGTTTAAACTTCTCGCCAACAAGTCCACTGTTTAGTCTTAATTGAGAAATTATACTCTAATTGTCGGGAGAACTCTCGCCCAAGCCACTTAATCTCACTTCGCCCTCTAAATCATTGTCTATGTCAAGTCTTATAGGTCCCCGATGGTAAACTTCTCTTAGCAGTTCTTCAATATACGAGCAAATATGCTGACTATGAAAGTTTCCTTCTTTCTTTATACTTGCGAAATCATTCATTTAATAATTTAATTCGATCGTCCTAATAATATTTTAGCCGACTGACTACTACTGCCAAAAGCATAAAGCAAGACATGCTCTAGTACTGACTACTACAGCGAAAAGCATGTCTTGAGATGGGGGTGGTATGTATGTGGTCGGAACGAAGAGGCCTGAATCGAAATGCGGCATCCTTCAAAACCAGCCTGAAGTGTTCCATCAAAACTTCCATCAACGAGTCATCCCTTACTGAAGTTTTTGCCGAAATATTTATTGAGAACTGATCATGTGATATTTCTATGGACAAACAATTTTAACAGTACGCTATCTATTAAATATATTCATTTTTTTTCCTTACTTTTGTTTAGAACCGTAAAACCCGCTGTTTATCAAGGCTCAATGGTTCAAATTCGTCTTCATCTACTGTTCTGTAGTCCTTGCAGAGGTTTCTAGCCTCTTGATCGTTTCCTTTTCAGTTCTACAGATTGGCTGATTTTGATGACCTTTTCTTCATTGGCTGATTCCTACCTTCTGCTGATCACCTTGGCATATTGCCTTGCACGTCATTGGATCAATCACAGTATATTTTCCATCTTGGTTTGCTATTGAGCAGAATTTTAGGATAATGAATAGCGTTACAGGGCTTATATCGTTGAAATAAAGTTGATGAGTGTGTTCGAGCTGAGGCAACTGGTGATTCCCTTAAAGATATTTAAAACAACTAGTTGGCCCGAGCGAAAATTCGCATAAAATGTTCATCTATGATCTTAATACATTATTGTAAGACACAGTAAACACACCATAGTATAAAGAAGATTATTTATTTTCGCTATGTAAACTATAACACTATCAGGATTCATAAGGCTGTAACTTCTTAACTTGTAGTCCGATTTTCATGATTTCTTTTTCAATTTTTGGGAATACGGAGAACTTTCGCAATTGGACTTACATCATAATCAATTGTTTTAGAGTTATGAGTAAATAAATTATTCTTAATATTATATCATTTTTGTATATAATAATTCTTTTTAACATAATAATATAATATTTAATAAGAAATAATACTTATAGTGAACCTAACGTGACAATGAAGCCTCCTTGCCACCTAAAGTCTTAGTCAAATTCTTCAAAAATACGTATAACCGAAAGAATAGATTGTCATTATTGATACGACGAAGGTAACATTTTTTTACTAACTTGTGAGTAATGTTTGTTATTTTTTTGTTGGTGTCTAATGGCGTAAAATCGAACTAGTCATCAACACATTGTGACCTTTTTTTTAATTGTTTTTCCTGTTTTATTTGATTATGATTTATTAAATTGAGTAAGTAATATGTTACTAATTCTTAATCTGGTTAGGGCATCTTCTACCCTTGATTATAGAGATACCTTCTTGATATTTTTCAATTTACTCGAAGGGCATTCATCCCTCGTGGTATGCCATTCATCTGATATACCACACATTTCTGCAATCTCAATTCCATATATCCAAATGTATCAATAAATTTCGTAATAACGATTGGATTTTATTTATAGTTATATTTTAATAAAATATAACTCATCAGAACACATCGATATTAGAAATAGTGCTGTATATTTATAAATTGTTATAATACAATATATCCTTTTCATATTTGGTACTTCACAGCAATGAATTGTGAAACTTGGATTGAGACCTCGTAAATACCTTTGGAATATTTATTAAAAGTACGTTTACAGCTTTTAGCTATTACAAGATAAAAAGAAATTGATATTTCAAATTTAAAGTTATGTTTCACCAGAACAAAAGGGGATATTTTATTTTTTTTAATCTGTTGGTTGAAGAAATTTAACCCTTTTTTTTTCTAACTTTATTCCATCAGGTCGACGTGACAACATGATTAGATTAACAGAAGAAATGTTTTTAGGTAGATGAAATAATTACGTGCGAACAGGACAGTCACATAACAGTGTGCGAAAAGTATAATTTATGGCCTTAAGGTGGGCGAGATAGCCCTAAACGTCGACGAGATGGAGAAAGTTAGAAAATAAACAAAATTGTTAAATTTATTCAAATAACAAATTATACAATTATAATAATAAGAGTAAAACCAAAATTGAAAGGAATTTCAACAAACCGGGATATTTTATTCAGCAAACGATATCAGCACCAGAAGAAAATTATTCAGACATTTCTTAAAATAGTAATATGATAAAGGAACCACAACATTTTAAAAACAAAAGTTAATAAAAGTCGGTGTCTCCTGATTTTAACCTTATTAGTCTCATGCCACTGATCTAAAAACGGCAAATATGTCTGTATATTCACATTGAAATATCCTTATATTCCCAAACTTGAAGATGATGATGAAAAAAAAAATCACTTTCTTAACAATCTTGATGAGCGGGGTCTTTTTAAAATATAATGTATTAAAAAGTGGTTAGTTTTCTTACAGAACATTTTTTTGATACAAATAATACTTTAAAACAAAAAAACATTGGGTTTTACGAACGTGTATCTATATATGTCACCTAAAGTTTTTTAGCAGGTTTTTTTTCATTTAAATGTTATGAAGTTTATTTATTTTTTTAGTTGAATTAAATGAAGCTAGGTTTAAATTCCATGTAATTGTCAACACACGTGGAAACCTGTAACAGCTAATAAAACTTTTCACGATAAGTAAAACATTAAAAAAAAAAAAATTATTCCATTTTCGTTTGTACAACGCACATGCGACCAATCGAGGGCTTTATGGATGAGTTATAAAAAACAATTAAAGAAAAAAGAAACTTGATCAGCGAAAAGATGTATCATAATATATTAGTAAAGTAATAATACATTTTTTATTTATTATCAGTTTGTAGCTATTATAAAAATATTTATGTAAATATAGGTGAAAAATTTAAAGTGACTCGTTAAAATATACAAATTATGTTAAAAAAATGTATATTCCAAACAGAATAATTAGTTATTACCTTACTAATCACAATGCCATAATATTGAACAGCTACTAACAGTTATCATAGTAACCTGTGATGCATTGAAACATTTATGAACCTTCGAATTATTTACACAGTTAATTATCCTGCTGATTGCGGAAGAACGAACGATTAAGACAAAACGCCGTAAAAAGTAATTCAAACATAAAACTATCAACTATCTTATCGATCCTGATAAATAGCTTCGAATAATTCTCGTAAGTTGTATCTCCCTATTATACTTATGGTCAAGCTATTAAAAGCACCATTATTCATTGCTTCTAAATTAAACTGTGGAAAATCTACTCTTTATGGGTGATTTTCATTTTAGGGTCAAGTTTTAGTCCATTACAACTTTTAAATAAATGGTTAAGCCTAACCTGATTTTTTTTCCATTGCTATACGGTAAAGGTATATATCTTCATAATAAAATAATAAAAATTAAAATATTAATAATAATATCATTTTATAATTACTGAAGCTACTTAAATGTCATTACCACCTAGTGTCCCACTCTCGATTTTGTGGTAAACATGTATTTTTTTTCTTTTGAAACCTACGTTTAATGATAATTAAATTTATTTCCACTCATAAAGAATAACCGAAGCATTCTGAATTACATTTTTTTTTTTTTTGTTAACAGTACGTAGTACGTAGTTTATACAGTAAGCAGTTTCAAAACTTTGTCCCTTCACTTTAACGTCATTACCGACCACAAAAAAAAAAAAAAAAAAAAAAAAAACGGCAGAGATAAAGCCTTGAAAAAGGGGGAACAGTGTGGAATTTCTTGTGAGTGAAGTGGTCACCATAGAGTTAGTGGACAACCACCTTTGAATTAACCGACTTCAGTTGGGAGCCGGCCTCCGCGCATGTGTCTCGTAAAAAAAGTCACGTACTTTTATTCTTGTCATTACCACTGCATGTATTAAAACGCTTTCTTTTCAAATTATTTCGTTCTTTATATCATATTAATTTTACTATCTTTTGTGCAAGCCAGTTGGCAAAAAAGATGATCTTAATTAGTTACACAGCGGTTTTGGCCAAATAAAATACGTGGAAATGTCATTACAAGTTAAAAACTCGTCTCATTGCCACGCTCGAATTATTAGCTCGGTAATGACATATTTTTGTTAAGAAAATTGCCCATAATCTGAGAATCATCCTTATATGAAAAGCTAACTAAGATTAGAATTTTTACAATTCCCCATCCCATGATTTCATAGAAGTGACACATAAAGAACATAAAATAAACATAACTATATATTATAGTTATGGCTTTAATTACGATATGTTGATAAATAATCAGGATTTTCAGTTTGATCTTTTTTTATTTAGGAAAGCCAATGTTTCTATGCCTACTTCATTCATAGGATCTTCATCAGGGCTAAAAAGAAGACAATTATATGAGGACCTATGCTAGAAAATTACAATTAAATTTTTATCGCGTTATTATTAATGTAGAATGCAAGGCCTCAAAGTCTCGTGTTATTTCAATAATTCACTTAATCATGCAGATAACATGCCAAATTTTCGCCTATTCAGGCATCAAGTGTATCGCAAGCAAGCTAGAAACAGACTCCTAATTTCTCAGTAGGACCTTTATGCTGTTAAATATTGGTCTTAATGGCTTTTCTGTCTTGTGCAATTTCACGGAATATAGTCATTAGTGCTTTCTTTTCAATATCATTAATAAAGTTCTTTTTATTCAATTTCTCAACGAATTTGTTGCATTTGTTAGTTAGCTCTTTGAGTCGCTCTCCTTTATTATCATTCCCCAATACTTCGGCAATTATGTTATAGATATCTTTTTTAATGGTAATGGGAAAGAGATTGGCATTTTCACCAAGGCTGAGCAAGTTAATAATGTTTTTAGGAATGTCAGAATCAGTAAGATTTTCTACAAAGTTTTCTTTGTATAATTTCATATACTTGTTCATAATGCTCATTTACGGTCTTGTAAAATTGCACAAGCCTGAAAAGCCACTAAGACCAATAGTTAACAGCATAAAAGGTTCTACTGAGAAATTAGGAGTCTCTTTCTAGCTTGCTTGCGATACACTTGCAGCCCTGAAGATGCCTGAATTCTTGTATGTTACTTCTTGTTTTTTCTATCTATAATAAATAATTAAATGAAAAACTTATTTGTCATCTTCTAGCATAGATACTCATATGTTTGTCTTCTTTTTAGTCCTGATGAAGATCTTCATGTAAAGATCGAAACGTTGGCTTTCCTAAATAAAAAAATTTCAAACTGAAAATCCTTTTCGATTTTAACCAATCGTAAAGAAAACAGTTGACTATTACGCACCTTTAAATATGGCTTTAATTTATTTGACATCCATTTCTATACGTTCTCCTGAGATGTTTAAGTCCTCTTTGCACTTTCAAAGCATTTTTTTTATGATTTTTTAAGGTATGAACACAGCACGAACATGCATTAATTTTTAAAATAATTCAGAAAGTAATCACAGGAAACTGAAAACATCAGACTACCTCTTTGGAACAAATATTTCCTCTGTAGGAGAACAGAAAGTCTATGAATTATTTCTTGGTGAAAGAACGTCTTGTTCTTTTTTTCTTCATAACAGTAAGAAGGGAGAGGGCGGTATAGCAATGAATATTTACCTCAGCTGTATATCAAACTCTGACATAGAGCTTAAGTCGCTTGTCTTAAACGAGACCTACGCAAGGCAATGTTTCTCAACCCTTGACACCATACCACAGAAAATAAATTTACTCTCGCTTCATGAAAATTTATCTGAGTTAGGTACTTTTTAGTTACATATCTCACACTATTACAATATATTTATCACACAACAGAGCCATTGGAATTTTGACATATTCGATACTATTTTCCGGGTAACCATTAAACCAAATAATCGAAGGATTCTTGTAAACGACTTTCATATCTTCAATAACTATTTAAGGATTAAAAAAGCTGCAAAGTGAAGCGAAACCCGTTATTGTTTCCGAACAGTTATAAAATTTAATTCTTAGTTATAATCTGAATTGACTACTTTTTTTTTTTTTAATTTTTAGCTTTTTAATGCTAACAATAGGTAGTTTTTCTACTTGCCTTTCTATTCCATTATTTTTCTTTTATTGCATAGACATCACATTTATTGATATTATCGGGGTTATAGGATCTAAGCTACAACGGAGCTAACTCATGTACCAGAAGGTACCCCAATAAAAATATAAATATAACGATTAATGAAAATATTTATTTCTCAATAAACAATTAAAAATGTAAATATAAATATATTGTCTTTGGTTGTTATAAAAAACGTTCGTACGTACCACAACGATAAGTTCGTTTTCGCCCACTTGCAGGTGTCGCAGCGCGTTCGCCACCGTTTTTTATTTTCCGAGCTCAAGTCCGAAATTTTGCTTTTTTAGCCTTTTTAATTAAACTCGACTATATTCAATAATGATTAAAATCATATGTGATTTTTAATCATTATTCTCTACAATACATTTTTACTTTCACTTACCTATATATTTTTTTTTTTTGTTCGGTACCCCTACCTGGCCATGTATGGCATACGGGGGGTTACTCTACAGGTGTAACCAACCTATCCTAACCATGGTGGATAGGTCGAGATTGATTCCGTGGGGCCTCCACGAAATAAAATTCAACCATCCCAGAGTGGATTCGAACCGCCACCGTTCGGCTTGAGCGTGTTAAAGCGGGCCGTGCTCCAACACGCTCGGCTATCCCCGGCCCACACTTACCTATATATGAAATGTATAGTAAGGGAAAGTATTGCGATCGTGAAGAATTTCGACTTCCGGTTTTAAACGGAAATACACGTTTTGGTGTCCCCTGAGTCCAAATAACCAAGTTCCCCGAAACGGTCTGTGTGTGTGTGTGAACAGAACCTTAAATTAGGTATTTGGTGCATGTACGAGTATATACCCGCGATGTGATTTTTTTCGATGTTCTCAAAAACGTCCCCAACGATTTTGATAAAACTGGGTATATGATGTAGGTATATTCCCACGACATGGCAGCAAAAATTTCATCAAAATTTATCAAACGGAGGGAGCACTTTATTTCATAACTTTTTTCCAATTTTTTCAAAAACGGCTTTCAATGGAAATCAAGTCTTCTTTAATATCAGGTAAGCTTTATCATTATTAAAATGTTCTGAGGGAGCTTAAATGGTGAAGGCACCTTTTTTTTTTTTTTTTGTTACATACGAACATGCTTCTCATGTTGTCAACACGCCATTTCCAGAGAGGCAAGTTAAGGTAGCTATAAAAAATAAAATAAAACATAGTCTAAATCTTTTAAATTTTATTTTATATTATATATTTTATATATATTATATTTGCTTGAGAGATTAAAGTGACTTGTTGCAGAGGTATTAGAGCGGCTAGACGTGGAAGACAGACGACGGGCGGGTAATATTAAAGCATCACTCAAGAAGGAGACACTGATTAAGAGAGAGGGGCCTTTTATTAATGCCAACAGCTGGGCGGTATTGCAGGCCTAGGTTCAGCCCGATAATATATAGTCTCTGCTCCTCATCTGTCATATCTTTCTCCCTTCCTGTACCCTTTTATCAATCTCTTCTGTTCCAGAGGCCATCTCGCCTATAGGCATCAAGAAGGTGTGTTATGTTACCTTTCTGGATTTACCTGTTGACATGATCTTTGGGTGATATTGGCAGCACCAAAGGAATTCACCAAAACAAATATTTATATCGGTTGCCGATCATCAGTATCGCCCTTTGTATGTCCTGAAAGACCGATATCACCGATCAACGGATATGCCGATAAAACCTAAAGTCCGGTATTCCGATACTGCCGATCCTTCTTTATTTTATTACTAGCTGAACCGATAGACGTTGTTCTATCCATATTACATACCTTTGATCGTGATGGCTTAGAGAAATTCGTTTATGGCAATAAAGGTTTTATAAATTGACACTGAGAAAAACGTGAAACTAAGTGATCATAATTTACGCATATATTATATTTTTTTTTTTTGGTTCCTCCCCTTCCTCGCCTCTGAGGCTATAGGGGGTTTCCTAAGCTAAATATAAGAAGCAAGGGATTAGGGGTTTAGTCTTGTTGGCTGGACCTTCATATATTAATTCTTTGTTAGTCTGTTTTCGAGGGATAGGAAAAAAAATTAAATTTAGTCTTGCGTCGAACACACTAACGCTTTTTACTTTTGTGTCACTGTCAATTCACTAGTAGTTACTTTGTGTAACTTCGTTGATAATTTGAGCTTTTTTGATTGTCTGAGGTTGGGAATCATAATTTTATGCCAATAAAAATTATTTAAACCCACAGTAGAGTTGCAATATTATAAACTGCTCACAAATTGAAGTGGACCACTCATAAAAAGTTAGGTAACTTCTCTCTTTTTTAAACATACTTCTGGTTATTTTTTTGTATATTTGTGCTTACAGTACCTCACTTATCGATTGTTAATAGTTTTTGTTCAACAAAAATAAATACACCAAACAAAATTCAAGAAAAAATTATTTTTTTAAATTAAATAAAAAATCGTACAAAATAAACATTTAAATTTTTACAAATATTTGTTTTTATTTCAATGCAACCTTTTTCAGTAGGGTGTTGGACCCCCTCTACTTTGAATTAATGCTTCACATCGGCGATTCATATTCCTTATTAAGCTCAATATGTAATCTTGTGGTAAATTAGCCCATTCCTCAATTAAGGCAGCAGCAAGTTCATCCAAGTTATCTGGACAAGGTGAAAATATGTGTAATTGCCGTTGGAGTTTGCCCCAAACATGTTCAATTGGATTCATGTCTGGTGAACAAGCAGGCCAGTTCATGCGCGTTATTTCTTGTTCAGCAGAACAACGTTGAATCATTCTTGTCCTATGAGGACGAGCATTATCATCAACAAGAATGAAGTTCTCACCAGGTTCTTGGGATAAAGGGACAATTACAGGTCTGATGACATTGCTCAGGTAGGTTTGTGCGGTTAAATGTTCATTTCTAAACAGTACAAGCTGAGTTTTTCGATTACTCATTATCCATCCCCACACCGTTATTGAGCCTCCTCCAAAAGAGCGAACTGGTTCAGTCATACCTGGGCTAAATCGCTGGTTTGTCTCTCGCCACACTCTAAAACGTCGATTTCGATTCGTCAGTAAATAAACAATGGTCCCAGTCCTTGTCAGTCCAATCAACATGCTCACGAGCCCCTAGGAGTCGTTCTTCCTTTTGTTGTCTGGTTAAATAAACCCTGCTCGCCGGTCTTCTTGCCCTCAAACCAAATTCATGTAGACTATTTCTAACCAACTGAGTTAAAATGCGGACTCCCGTTGCTTGTTGAAAAGAACTTAGCAGCTGCCGAGCTGTTAAGCCTCGTTGCCTAGTGGTTTGGATTTTGAGATATCTGTGTTGCTGAAGGGTGGTTTTTCGAACTCGGTCTCCCCCATGTGTGTACTGAGCAGTACCTGTTGCCTGGTATCGAGAACCAGCTCGTCCAATCACTGTGTGAGAGCACTGAAGCCTAAGACCGACATCACGTTGTTAATGACCTAACTCTAAAAGTGCTAATGCCCTACCGAGTTCTTCAGCACTTAGTCGTCGTAAAGACATTGTTAAACACTGTCTAGTGAACTGGTTGGGGTAATACTGACGATAAAAGGGAAATAATGTTTACAAAACACAAGTGGAAACTAACAAACATGACCTCATGGACCAAGTCCAATAAGCAGCTCACCTCTAAGTACTGATACTAAGACTTTGTTTTTGTTTTTATCTTTCTCAACATCATGAAAGGGCTGATAAAATAGTTTTTTTTTAAATGGAGGAAAACCTCAAATCAATCAAGTTAATTAAATTATAAAATATTTTTATTTTCATAAGTGGTCCACTTCATTTTGTGAGCAGTTTATATTTAGTACTAATAAAGTTCACGATCACAAAACCTACCCGTTCTCATAGTATTAGGTTCGGAACTGAAGATATCGCCGGATACAAAATTATTGCTACTATTATTCTTAAAAATAAAAAGTATATTATTATTTGAAGAAGATACAGTTAATTTCGTAATGTTAGATACAAATACATCATTATTTATTTATGTTTCCCATGTAGATTTGGACCTGCGCTGTATAATATAAGATTCATAGTGCTAAATCTAAAACTAAAGGGTATAAATGTGTAATTTGAGAAATAGGTAGTCTATATTATTTATGTACATTAAGATCATTTTAGAAACCTTCTATGAAGATCCTCCTTCACGACCTTCTCCACAGTAACTATGATGATGACCTAAACATTTAGATCTGCGAGTTATCTACATCTTCGTTGTGTGCAGAGGGCTTCTGAAATTATCTCATCATTCATAATTCATATTGTTGTTGGGACCAGGGGCGTTTCGCAATTGAAACGCAAACCTTCCCCGGTGAGATTTTAAGTCTTCCCCTCTTAGCGGGAAAAGACGAGCAAGTGGACTGTATGAAATATGTGGTGGGTAAAGGTGGGTGCCTATATACCTATAGGAATAAATTCAATAAAGGTAAAAGGAAAATAAAAGGCCCTTCCAAATGTTAACAAATATATATATATTGAGGAAGAATAAAACTTAAAAATAACATTAAACCCATAAAATTATAATATAACTTAATTATGAAAGTAAAGAAAAAAAGTAAATTAAATAAACTTAAATTTCTAGGAATTAAAATTAAAGAGGGATAAACAAACTTCAAAAAAAATCTTACGTTATATATAAAGGGAGAATAAATAAAAAACTGTTCATCAATGAGAAAAAATGGTGAGATTCTTCTGTCCTTGTAGGCTCAGATGGTGAAAGTATTTATGTATATAAGGTACCTTATATCAGTGCGTAGCTGAAAATCCGCCTTCTTTATATCTCATGAGATGCGTCGAAATAATGGTATTTTCCAGGCTCTGGTGTTATAGTTGAGATGAGGTGGGTGAGGGAACGGTTGGTAACAGTGGTGAGTCGTTCCCCGAGCGGCTACCAAAACACTAATGACACCGGCCTATCGCCGCGTTCGTCGTTCACTTGTTTTTTATTTACAGCTGATATAAATGTCATATGATTCTTGTAACCATACTTAAAAAATAAAAATATGATATTTACAATTTAATTTACATTACACATAAGTAAAAAACGTCTTAACCTACAAAAAACTATACATAAAGAAGATAAAGATAATACAAATTAAAGAAGAAAAAATACAACCAATAACAAATAAAAGGGCCTGGTTCAAACGGTGGAAAAATGACATAAGAGAGAAAAATAATAATACACTAGGGCTTTAACATACCGCCCACCAAAATTTGTACAAATTTTCAGGAACTCTCTTTCTCTGGAATTAAAGGGGATAGACGGGAGACAGGTCTGGTGAGTTCTGCTTCCCCAATGTTTAATCTGACCACCCTAACCACTCCATCTTTTACAGGATATACTTCTGTCACCCTGGCAGTGGGCCATTGTAAGGGGGGTACGTTGGGATCCCTTAGCAGAACTAAACTACCCAGTTCAATAATATTGCTCGGCTTTTTCCCCTTAACCTTTTGCTGAGTGTACTTCAGCTAATCCAGTGTCCAATGGTTTCAGAAATCAGCAACACAGCCGGCGGTGCTACAAGAGGTGCTCCGACCAGGAAATGCCCATGGGTGAATCTGCCGCCCACCCTAACAAAACCAACGGGATCCACGAAAGGGTTTAATGGCTCAAACGACTTCAGGTGGTTTAGATTGCCTAACGGAATGTGTTTTATTGCGCGCATTACATTAAAGGGAAGCACCATGGATTGAATGGAAGTCTATGGGATACATACACCTTCCGAGGGTATGTACATTGAGTTAAAGGTTTTGGGGTTTGCAAAATACTAAGTCGACCTCTCGTATATATCACGCAGTAATTTTTGGCTTGTGAGGAGATAATCACTTTAGGTCCCTGCATTAGCGTCGAAAATGAATCTAGGTTTTGTAGATACGCTGTTTTTGACAACAGCATGGCGAGGAGAGGAGTCACTTTCAAATTTGTTTTCTAAAATTTTCAATTGGTGGGGATTTTTCACTGAGAAGTGACCAGCTTCATAGCGCGGGTGAGTAATTAAATAATGCCTCGCGCATTTAGCATTCACAAGGTTGCTAGAAACCTTGTTACCTTTAGAAATAGATTTTGTTGCGCTCACGACCTTTCCGGTTTCACAAAATTTACTTAATTTTCGCGGAGGATAGTCAAAATGGGACCTGGACATTGTTGAGGTATGAAGAACGGTGGTGGAACAAACTTTGTCCGGTGAGATTTTAGCAATAGGCCCCATTACAATCCAACCGAAAATAGTTTCAACTGCACCAGGAGCCCCACGCTCCGGTTTGATGTTATCTGCACAGAGAATGTATGCAAATATATCTGCACCTAGAAGGAAGTCTACAGGTTGGGGTTGATGAAAGTATGGATCAGCTAGGTCCAGACCTCGAAAATGTTCTGCAGTATTTTTCGGAACAGGGTTGGTGGGCATATCTTCACATATCCGTTCTGTTACAACAGCCACGGTGTTTAATTTGGGAAATGAAGTCTTCCTTGGTGCTATAATGCATGGCGTTTCACATTTGACCCCAGGAATAGTTTGATTACCGAAACCAACTAATTGATTTCTGCTGTGCATAGACGTTAAATTTAACTTGCGAGCACATTCCTCAGTTATAAAGGAACGTTGCGATCCACTGTCAATCAGGATTCGCAAATCGTGCCAATGTCCCCGATAGTCCTGAATCCTAGCTAATGCGGTGCCAAGCAAGACGTTCGTCCTACCAGCGGACACAGACAATATAGAGTTCCTCGGTAAGGAAGTAACCGACGGTTCAGAGGGCTTCGTGGAAGCATTAGTACTGCAACCTGGAGGATCAACGTTGATAATAGGGTTAGTTGCCCCTTTATCGGAGCAAGATAGCGTAGAGCTCGGGTGTGGTAACTCGGAGTTTTGAATCTTCCGAGGGAAAAAATGCAGTAGGTTATGATGTCTCCTACCGCAATGCCGGCAAGATACTTTAGATGGACATTGATTTGCAAAATGCCCGAAAGCTAAACAATTTATGCATCGTCTCAAATTCTTGATTCGGCTGGTGCGTTGTTGTGGTGTGAGCCGTTTAAAGCTAGAGCAGTCATACACGCGGTGATCATTTTTACATACCGGGCATTTAATAGGGTTCCATGAAGAGACAGAGGTCATCAATACTTGTCGGGAGGTTTTACTGTACCCGGGGTTGGACTGTACTGAAACCGTTTCAGAATTGGTGAGGAGGGACTCTGACTGTAGTTTGACCGACTGCCTTTGAATGAAATCAGCGAATTCTTCCCAAGAGGGAAGCTCAGTTTTTGAGCCATATTCCGCCTCAAAGCCTTCCCTAGTCTTGGCATCTAACAGCCTTAGAGCCAAAGTGCTCAATATGAATCCCGGAAGGTCCTTAATTCCCAATTTTAGAAGTGCAGAGGCGCTTTCTATAACAACCGCCGAGAAGGTGTCGAGATTGGAAAGGTTACCCTTAGAAATAGGCCTAAAGTTTAAGATCTTCATAAGGAAGAAGGTAGCCTGAATTCTCTCGCTATCATATTTTTTGGTGAGTGATTCCCAGGCTTGGTTATAGCCGGCGGGCGATATTGAAATCGCGGAAATAATTTGCAAAGCTGACCCCTTTAAAGCTGATTTTAAATAATGAAATTTATGAATATTATCCAAATCATCCCTATTATGAACTAATGACTGAAAGGTTTCTTTGAATTCTTGCCATTTAGCTATATCTCCTGAAAATGACGGTATATCGATGGCTGGCAATCGGTAGTGGGGATAAACATCTACAACTTGATTCGTAATAGACGGGTGAGTTCGATTTATATAGTCAGCGGGGACATTTTTGAGTGACAATGCCTGGTAATAAGAGGAACGAATTTCCTCTTTTAATTCTTTAAATCTTTCCCCAGGGACATTTAATTTCCTCGCAATAGATTTAGCTTCAAAAAGGGCTGATTCAAAGCGCTCATATGTGGAATCAATTCGCGAAAGGCGAGCCAAAAATAAGGGTTCGCGCGATGAATCGGTGAGTAGGCTTAATCCTATTGAAGTCGTCGTCCTAATGTCCGCGGCTAAATCGTCTATCTGGTCCTCTAAATCTTCTAAGGTAGCTTGAAGCTCCTCATTATTAAGTTTTGGAGGCATAATTGGAAGAGGTTTCAAAATAGTTTTAGAGACAAAATTTTTAAAATTAAATCAAATTATTCGACCGATGTGATATGAACAGCTGATTAAAAACAATGAAATAAACTTCCAATATTAACAGGTGATTGAAAACAATGAAATAAGAATATTTTGAAAGACTAAAAAATTATTTAATAGAAACGTAAAAATGCTTGATTTTTAACAAAATAATTTAATAGAGCTAGAATCCGGCCCGGATTGGACCAAATGTTGTTGGGACCAGGGGCGTTTCGCAATTGAAACGCAAACCTTCCCCGGTGAGATTTTAAGTCTTCCCCTCTTAGCGGGAAAAGACGAGCAAGTGGACTGTATGAAATATGTGGTGGGTAAAGGTGGGTGCCTATATACCTATAGGAATAAATTCAATAAAGGTAAAAGGAAAATAAAAGGCCCTTCCAAATGTTAACAAATATATATATATTGAGGAAGAATAAAACTTAAAAATAACATTAAACCCATAAAATTATAATATAACTTAATTATGAAAGTAAAGAAAAAAAGTAAATTAAATAAACTTAAATTTCTAGGAATTAAAATTAAAGAGGGATAAACAAACTTCAAAAAAAATCTTACGTTATATATAAAGGGAGAATAAATAAAAAACTGTTCATCAATGAGAAAAAATGGTGAGATTCTTCTGTCCTTGTAGGCTCAGATGGTGAAAGTATTTATGTATATAAGGTACCTTATATCAGTGCGTAGCTGAAAATCCGCCTTCTTTATATCTCATGAGATGCGTCGAAATAATGGTATTTTCCAGGCTCTGGTGTTATAGTTGAGATGAGGTGGGTGAGGGAACGGTTGGTAACAGTGGTGAGTCGTTCCCCGAGCGGCTACCAAAACACTAATGACACCGGCCTATCGCCGCGTTCGTCGTTCACTTGTTTTTTATTTACAGCTGATATAAATGTCATATGATTCTTGTAACCATACTTAAAAAATAAAAATATGATATTTACAATTTAATTTACATTACACATAAGTAAAAAACGTCTTAACCTACAAAAAACTATACATAAAGAAGATAAAGATAATACAAATTAAAGAAGAAAAAATACAACCAATAACAAATAAAAGGGCCTGGTTCAAACGGTGGAAAAATGACATAAGAGAGAAAAATAATAATACACTAGGGCTTTAACACATATAAATTACTTTCCACTCAATGTGGCTATATAAATTTCATAGTTATACGATTGATTTAATTTTATTGTTATGCATAAGACCTTGAAATATCGTGTATAATTACTTTCTATCATCAAAATGTAGACAAATACATGGCGATATTAAACATTTTATAAAATAATTGTTTCGAATCAATAGGGCATACGCTGCTAATGAATTTTTCATGTTTTTTACTCTTACCTACACAGAAAATGTTTATTAAGGGAAAGTATTGCGATCGTGAAAAATTTTGACTCCCTGAGTCCAAATAACCAAATGCCAAAACCTATTTAGTTTTCATAACAACCAAATAGTGAAATAAAATTAGACGCGGTAATGTGCAAAGTTTTGCTTTGTCGCATTGTCAAAGATAAAAATAAAAATTATTTTATTAGTTCTTTAGTGAATGAATGCGTTGAAAACACGTAATGGCCAAAATATTTGAAGCAGTTTTTCAAAACCATATCTTACTACATAATCCTTTATAATTATATTCTAGATTAAAACTTAAAATTTCATAATAGATTTCTGAATGAAATAAGTTCCAGTTGTCTTCGAACATGTCGGATCCTACTTCAAGTTGTTAGGTAAGTGAATTTATTGTTGCGCGCGTCGCACCAAATTTTTTTTTTTTTATATTCAAATTAAATTAAGGTTTGAATTTATAAATCTATTATTTCGGTATGTAAAGAAAATTAAAGCTAACCCAACTTTATTTAAGAGAAAATATTGGCCTTCGCTTTTTTACATAGTTGCATAAAATTTAAATAATTAATTAATCAAGCAATTAGTTACTTATTTTCAATTTAAATTAATTAAAAGTTCATTATTTTTCTTCTTTCTAAAGTAGGTTCAAATTAAAGTGAATAAACATTAGTTTCTCACTTTCAGTTTTCTTCTTTTTTCCTACAACTTTTCACTATTTCCCATTAAATAATATCGAAGAGATAATATTTTTTGAATACTTTGGAAACGTTTAACGAGGGGCGAAAGCTCAATTTCATCAGAGCGTTTTCAAGGAGAGGCCAGATCAGGAGTTTAAACAACGTTTATTAAAACAAAAGTTGGTAAAGCAATTTAAATTGCATTAGTGTTGACAGATACCTCTAATTGTTCTTTAATTAAAGCAGGTCTTGGCGTCAAAGGATAAGGCAAATCGTTGGCTAGGGATTATCCGAGAAAATAACAAAGTCGGCTTATGCCTCCTTTGGATTGATTCATAGTTTGAGATAAATAAAATTTAACAATAAAGAATTCATTGAAATCATATTTGGGTTACTTGTAATTTTCTTTAAATACTGAAATAGTAAATTCATGAATTCAAACGTTATTAAAAAAAAATCATATACATTTTAAACGTGGGCCAAACACCTTTTTTAGAATGTGCAATTCAAATTATATCTATTAGATATCATGTTTTAAATATTTTTATTTTTCATTATAGTACAATTTTATGATTCATCAATTGGTAATTCTATCTTTCATGGAGACATATTCGATGTAGTTCCTCTTTGAAGTCAAATATAGCGATTTATATTTTTATTATAAATATTCTATATTCTTACGCAATTTCAGCTCCAATAGATATTTTTAAGATTACTAGATTTGGCCGAAATAACTTATAAAATATTAGGTAGCTTTACGGAAAAGTGTTAAAACTTTGTTGGTGACCTTTTAATCTAGTTTTAATAGAGTTATCGAAGATAAAAACAAAAGGGAAAGAAAAAAAATTGACCATAAATCCGCTGCTCAATTGGGGCCAATATGACACCCATTACGGAGTTCCTTTATCTTTGGAACGTTCTTTTGGCTATATCGAAGGATCTTGTTGGCAACCTATCGATTACCTTGAGTACAAGTTTTGTAGGGAAAATGTATAAAGTAAAAGGAAAAACAAAAACAAAAATTGATCTAGTGATTAGGTTTTTATAAAAAATGAATCTTTTCCATGTTTTATTTTATATTTTATTCACCCAAAGTTTCTGGTTAATAATAATGTTTTAATGTAGAATACATACGTCGCACAGTGGGAAAATTTTGTCATTTAGTGGCGAAAAATCCATAACCCTTGACCAGATGATGATAATCGAATAATTCGTTTTTCATTAAAGAGCATGGGATCTCCTTTATCAGTGAGAATAAAAAAAATAAAAATACCATCGCTCAAAGTATTTCAAATTAAATAAAATAGTTTGTTGGGTACAGGGTTATAGATTGAGAATGAATTGAGTCAGTCTGAGTTTACTGAGCTTTCTGCTTATATAAATGGCTTTTTCAGGCACTTGCTCTATTTGAAAGATGCTTAAATAATTATGTCTAAAGAAGAAAAAATCCAAAACAATTAATTTAAAATATCCATTTGCTTAGGGCTTTTAACGGAAAAAAAATATTTTCAAATAATTTAATTAAAAGTATGTATTATGATTTAGTCTAATTCGACGCCGAAAAAGTACTGAAAGTTCAAATTCAAGGATTTAAATCTTTAAATCGATATATCGCCGATCGATCGCAAATTCATTTATGGTATTTTAGCACCGTTCACCCTCTACCACTGTGAAAAAATTAGAACCAACTATTGCCAATGAAAAAAAAGAAAATTAAAAAAAAAAAAAAAGAATTATTCGATTATCGTCATTCGATCAGGAGTTATATATTTTTGGCCACGAAATGACAAAATTTTCCCACTGTGGGTCGCTAGTAACGCCTGCTCTAGCAACGAATTCTTATTCATCAGCATATCACATACATCGCAGTAAGAAAACACGTATTTATCCATACTAAATTTTAAATAAATGATTATTATGATGATGATAAATATGTGACTCTCTTCGCTGAAAGAAAACTGAAAACTGAGGCCAATAAACAATTATTGACATATTGACAAATCCATTTTGATCAAGAAGCGTATTCGTTTGAATGTATACAGTTTGAATAAAAGCGTATTAGCTATTGAAAACATTGCACCTGGAAGAGGAGACACTTAAGCAAACGGCACTCCCGTTCACGCATTCCTAACTATGGAATGATTTCATTCAACGATTCGGACGTTTTCGGATCTGAAATCTTTTTGATATCAACCAGAAGACGGAGGTTGACGGAGCTAACATTGAAAAAGATCAATAACCATATCACTTATGACATGTCTCAAGAGATCACCCAATTCTCTAACTTTTTTTTTCTTATATCTAGGATTGATAGAATAGCTTTTTATCAGGATGTCTAAATAAGATATTTTCGAAAATTACGGCCTCGGAAAAATTTGGGCTTCCCAAAGATCACTTCGAAATAAGACGTTAACAAGTGTTTTCGTATCATTCCTACAAGATGCCCAAAAAGATGCCTCATTTTCAAAGGTTAAATGAATTTTAATCTGAAAAATTGGTGTGGATTCTTACTCTAGAGGTATTTAGGTTTCAAAAAATATCTCTGAAGTTCCGGTTGGAGCACCTTCATTTTTTAGGGTCTTGTCCCTATCCGCACCACTGTGCGTCGTTCCTTATCACAGTTTTCATTGGTTGTGGAATCATTTCATTATCACTCTTTACTCTTATTTCTTTGTGGACTCAAAGAAAAAAATAAGCAACAGTGAAGATTGACAATGAAATGTCTCCTAATGTTCGTGAAAGTTCATAATGAAAGTTCAGACACGATATAAAGTAAGAAAAAGAAATTCCAATTAGATTTCACATGCAGCTAACACCCACCCAAACCCTCTACCTTATCTCGCCCCCGTCTTTTCTCTGAATAACAAACTTTTACCAATCTCTCTTCCATATAAGCTCAAACGACACTGAAAACTTTGTAATGACAACCTACAGAGTAGGATGTTATGTAAGAAAAAGGTGATAATGGATCTCTATTGACATATGTGTTGGAAAAGAAAATATTTATATTGTAACCTGTTCTTATTTGTTTGTTTGTTTAACGTCACTTTATGCCACTAATGCTAATCGGACGATGCTACAGTAGGAGTCTTAAATTTTGCCTATCCAGGTATAATTATTATAGGGATCTTTAACGAGTAACTGGCATCGTACAGGCTCGGAACCTCCATTTTAAGTCCTATCCGAGGGACGGCATGGCTAAGGCTTTTTAATTCCATTAAAAAATCCTAGGGCCACCGCTGGGCGCAAACCTGCGACCTTTAGTATTGTAGGTTGCCATGCCACCACAGGTGACCCCTAACCTGTTCTTATATTTGTGTTGTTATAATTCGTGTGGTATGAAGTTTGTTGTTGTTTTTTGAAAATTGTTATTCTTCTTTGAAAAAATATTGTTTTACCCACAGAAGTGTTTATTTACATTTAGGCATTTCATACAAAGCATTTAATTTTTCTATTCCGTATTAGTTATATTTTTTAACCTATTTGGACCTGGTGCATTTAGGATGCAGTTAAAACTGTTTACGGAAGAATAGTAACATACGGTTACAGGCCGAAACCTGAGCATTTGGAAAAAATTCTGATTTTTACTCTTCCAGCTCCGCCAATGCAGTTTTTATTTTTATATATTTGTTGTAAGCCAAAATTAATAAAGCATTTGCTAAATGAAGATATTGTGTTGCTAAAAGTTATATACAGTATTCTTTATCTTATTATTGCAAACTGAAAATATATCATGAAGTATATTAAAAAGAATTCCATCATTAATCATGTATAAATTTTTCTTGTTTTCATATAAACTAAATTTCATTTTTGGAAGGTCATTTCGCTAACTAACAACGTCATATCTGAAAGAAATGGACTGATTGATCTAATATGTCGATAAAGAAGCATTGCATTTTGGCTCTAATGTGGCAGGTCATCAAACTAAGTTGACCCTCCAGACTATAAATAAATGTTATTTGTCGATAGTTGAAAATCAAAAATGTCCGAAATATGCATTAGATCAGTCTTTCATAATAAATCACGATAGACATCGGGAAATATGAATGAGTACTGTTGAGTTTTTCGACGTAATCCTCTATCTTGGAAGAGCATTTATCCTCCCCGATTCCGGATAAATTTTTAAGCAGCTTGCATCAATACTGCTTTGCGTGTCCTCATTATTTAGGTTCTTCCATGTCCCAGTTCCATCCAAACTAATGGCGTGAAGCCGCCTCCTCTTACCTTAAAATCCTGCCCCCTGACCTATATGTAATATTTACAATACAAACGAAGCAAAAATGAAGTATAAGAAATAATGACAGAATGAAAATCAATTAATTATATTCTCAAGAGATCCAATTTATTTTTAGAAAAATCATTAATATTATAGTCCTCAGAATCTAAAATCTTTAACTTGATCCAATAGAGATACAAGAACATAAGTAATGGACTCTACTCATATTGCTAAGTAATAACAAAAGGAAGCTTTCATCTATAACTAATAATACTGAAGAAAGTAATTTTATTCTTGGACAACTGGTCCTCGGAGAATAACAAATATGAACAGATAAATAAACCTAAAAAAAGCAAGAAAAAACTAAAAACAGAATATTAAATTGAGTAGGAGAGAGCGGGGTTGGTTGGCAACAGTTTTCACTTTTTTGATTGTTGAGTCGTTCCTGTTAATAAATACCACTGTAAACTCCAAGTATTAGAGTACTTCATGTATTTTTTTCACCACATAATATTTAATACTAAGATTATAGAAAATTGAAGAATTCGTTAATCACGAGTATGCCAATTAACCCCCTATGTGGGGCAGGTTGGCCTAGAAGGTAGGGTTGTTTAGCCATCTCATTCAAGTACTGCCTGACACATATTATTGTTATTAAAAGCTGAACTATAATGGTAAAATAATTTTGAATCGGTTTTAACCAGCTTTTAAGTGAAAATAGAATGGCAATAGAAGAAGATAGAAGTTAAGACTGTCGTCACTTTCTGCATAAGAAAAATTGCTCTCATCCTCCTAAAGACAATTGGTAGCTTCCTTCACCTTTATTTATGTTTACCTGTCTTTTGTGAATTGCTACTGCTACAACTAACCCCACAGGAGAGATAATTTGAAAGATGGCTGCCAGGACAGGGGAGCACTATCAAACAAGAAACTGGTTAGTCGAAAGGTTAAGTTTTTCAAAGGAGTTTGGGGCTACGTGAACAGAATCGGAGTCAAATGTTTTGCCATTCCTTTAAACCAAATTTACTGAACATATAAAAATTTACTTACATGTTGTAAAATCAATTAATGAAGCACACTCTTCTCTACACTGTTAGCATAGGATTGAAAATTTAGGACAAGACTCCCGAGGTCGAGCTGGTCACATGATACAATGGTGGGGCCTTCACAACAGGTGTGACGGAAACTATAAGCCAATTGCCAACCTGCCCCCTATGTCAACCAACCCCGCTCTCCCCTACAAAAATTTGATCAGCTTTTGAGCTTAAAAAAAAAATCAAATAAATATATGCTCAATGTTGGTTTCACTTTCACTGTTTTTCCTATTTACAGAAGATTGATGATTAAAGAGGCGTAAATTGTTGCGTTTTAAAGGAAGTGAAGGATGAAGTTTTACGGATAGACACAGGTTAGGAATTCCAGAAGGTGCCACCAGAAAAGAATATACAGGTTAGAGGTTTGAGATCTGGTATTTGGAGAATGTATGGATGAACAGAGTTTGAACAAATTGAGGATATAAGGAGGCTTCTTGTTTCTAATTTTTCGGAAAAGTCTAGGAAAAATCTAGGAAGTCTTGCCGTCGAAAAAAGGGTAGAACCACTTTAATTCAGCATACACACTGGAGACGTGGGAGCGCCTCGGGACACCAAAGATGAATCTAATGAAACAATATTAATATTAATTAATAATCTCTTTAAACTCATCTCATGTTAAACTCATCAATATACACGTCAGAAAGTCCCTCGTATACAAGGAAGCCATAAACAAAATGGTGAAATATAAGAGAGGAAACTAGGAGTTGACTGGGTTTTTGAGGACATGCAATTAGGTTTTTAGGTACTGTTTGAGGATAGCGAAGGATTTTCTGGTGATTTCGGAAATATGGGAATTCCACGACAAGAGCTGGTCAAAGACCACTCCCAGGTTTTTGACATAGGAGTGGGAATGAATGGTTTGGTTATTAAGGCGGAGTAAGGGGTAGTAGTAGAATGAAGAAGATGCTTGGAGCCAAACAGGATTACCTTGTTTTTTTCTCGGTTCAGTCTTAACTCCATTCAGTCATAATATGATGTCTCTGTTTGTCAAACTTCACCCGCTGAAAGACGATATTAATGCTATTTAAATAATGTGAATATATGAATGAACTTTAGTTTTCTAATATTATCATTCCATGGTTATTGATATAAACTGTTTAGTTTTGGTTAATCGTTTGTTTCTGAATATAAAACAAACAAATAATTTTTTTTTCAGCAGTTACTGAAAGTTTTCAGTAGACTAAATAATCATAATAATCTTTGTACCGGTTCTATCTCTTTTTTGTGGCCAGCTCCCCTACTCCTTTTCTCGTAGAAGCTCATTATGGATGTTTGTGTCCTGTTGTTCCCAAGGCAGAAGTTATAGGCCTCGAGGGGACCATCTTCAGTTCGTGAGGGGGACTTCGTAACGGCTGTGGGGTCCACGTCGACCCGAAAATGTTCTGAAATAGAGAAGAGGAACCCTGTTTTTCTGAAGAAAAAAAAATAACAAAACAACAACATTGGTTTACTTTATGGTAGACAGTTTATTTATTTAAATTCCACATTCCGTGAATGTCTGTATTCATTCAATTAAAAATCTATCAGCAATGGATATAGAAAAAACAGTAAAAAAATCTTATGATATCGCACGTCGGCAAGAAGATGGTTAAAACTCAAAATATATCAATTTCGAGTTATGCATACCGTTGGAATCAGAATTATAAAACCTAAAATGCCTGAATATAGTATCAATAGTTTCCTTAGCTTAAGGCGCAATTCACCATATTATTTTATGGAAGAAATGATGGTATTAACGAATGAAGAGGGCTAAATTTAAGTTACGGTTAGTACCAATGGTCCTAGATGCAACTACGGTATACTATTTGTGATCAAAGACTAATTACCTAGTCGTTGTTTGTAGGTGGGTGATTCTCATTTATCATTTATCAGTGATTCTCACTTTTAGATTTTCAATTTTGGGTTTACAATAATTCAACTTATGAATAAAATTTGATCTGAATATCATTAATAAGTTGTTCAAGAAAACAAAGGTGCACATAGTTCGTTCAGTATTAGTATTTTTACTTTCACTTACCTATATATGAAATATATAGTAAGTGGAAGTATTGCGATCGTGAAAAATTACGCCTTCCGGTTTTCAACGGAAATACACGTTTTGGGGTCCCCTGAGTCCAAATAACCAAGTCCCGCGAAATGGTCTGTGTGTGTGTGTGTGTGTGTGTGTGTGTGTGTGTGTGTGTGTGTGTGTGTGTGTGTGTGTGTGTGTGTGTGTGTGTGTGTGTGTGTGTGTGTGTGTGTGTGTGTGTGAACAGACTAGCTCAAAAACTATAAACCGTGCGAACCTGAAATTAGGTATTTAGTGCATGTAAATGCCCGCGATATGACAGCAAAATTTCATCTAAATTGCTCAAAGGGAGGCGGTCCTTTTTTACGTTTTTTTCGATTTCCTCAAATTTAAGCTCTAACGATCAATTTAACCTCATCAAATTTAACCTCAAAGCGGCTCTAACGATTTTGATTAAACTGAGTATTTGATCTATTTATATGCCTAATATATGATCAACCGGAAGGGGGACTTTACTTACTAAATTTTGTATCATTTTCTAGTGTTTTTTTTTATTTACTCAAAAACGGCTTTCACGATTTCGATCAAACTGGGTATTTGATGTATATATATACCAAAGATGTGATAGCCAACATCTCATTAAAATTGATTAACCGGAGGGGGTTCTTTACTTAGCAAAATTTGTATCATTTTCCCTGTTTTTTTATTTACTCAAAAACGGCTTTCACGATTTTGATCAAACTGGGTATTTGATGTAAGTATATGCCAAAGATGTGATAACCAACATTTCATAAAAACTGATTAACCGGAGGGGGCACTTTATTTCATACCTTTTTTTCCAATTTTTCGATTATCTCAAAAACGCCTTTAACGATTGTCATTATATTCGTCATGTTTAATGAAAATTAGGTGTTAATTAATATCAGGTAAGCGCTTTCATTATTCAAATGTTCTGAGGAAATGAAAACAAAAATAAGAAATGGATGTGGAAAAATGAGTAACTTTGAGGAGTGGCATTAACAAAACGCATTAATTTCTTATCTAAGTTGTGTGTTGCGTGCACGCACTAGATTTTTTAAACTCAAAAATGAGTTTAGTGAGGAGCGTTTCTGTATTTTGGTTACTTATTTTTGTAGTGTTTTTTTATTTATTTTTTTTCGCGTCACTCCACATCATGGCGTAAAGACTCGTTTGTAAGGCATCGAATCTTGTTTTCCTATTGTTGTACAATAATTACTAGGCTGGCGTCTATTCCCACTCCTTTACTTGCCAAACTTAGTATCCTATACTTTCTCGCTAGTTGACCTATGATTAAGTCGTTCTGTCAAGGCTTAGGTTTTTCGTCGGATATTTGCAGCTCATTGATCATATCGTGAAATATATATGATTTTGTTGCAGGGTTTTTACTCAGTTCAGTGTCAACGATTTACCCAAAATTAATTCGTTCACTGCTTTACATGTAGGTCAAATTCAAAGCTTAGCAGTATCATAAGCTAATGAGTAGTCTGAATATTTTAACAAGCTGCCATTTTGCTTATTTTCTTTCTCTTGGCCAACATCTCTTTTTTATTAAGAATATATTTTTCATTATGTCCTTAATCTATTTTTTCTGTTCTCTACTGCTCCTATCTACAACTTTTTAAAATAGCTATACAAAAGAAATGATTCATTTAGGCATTAAAACATAACAATAACAACACTTTCCCACAATCGTTTTTCTGTCACGAGTGTTACATAACACTCGTGACATTTTCACAGAAAATCTACCTCCTTAGCTAAACCATTTGACGGACATATATGAGATGATAACTTCGAACAAATGTCCCTAACCAACATCTTTTGTACGAATAACTCATATTTTTACATGAACGCATACCTTGAAACACCACGATGTGATACCTCATTGTTCAAATTTCAAATCAATTATCAGGGGTTCATTTCAGGATGTGGTGAACTAATTATAACCAGCTTGGGGACTGTAACACTCGTGACATTTTCAAACTTCACATTGAGATATTTGGTTTTTTATGATGCCTAGATGCATTTAAATGTTACCATCGTATTGCTATAACAGCAAAGTATAAAATAAATATCCAACAATATTTTTTGGATATGAAAAAACAAATGTTAAGACCGGGGACACTAAATGGTCAATTCATGAGAATTGAAAAACTGAGAATGAGAAATGAATTCATGGTTCATCATGTGAGAATCACCCAGGTACATAGTAAAATATATAAATGTCTTTCAAACAAAGAAAACCCAAACAACTAGTAAGGTTACAAAAAGTATCTACTTGTAACGATACAGTATCAAAAAAATGACAAAATGATTCGCGCTTCAGAATTATTCGCGCTCTAGTGCATCGCTCCAGATGGTCCCGGAATAGCGTAGAAGATACTAGAACAATCACAAACAGGTATTGGAAAAGTTTGTTCCAACTGTTCCAACAAAAGTCTAGAACTCATTGTTTCATTTCAATCATTGTTTTTTTTTTTTCGTTACAATATGAATAACTAAGATCTGATTTAAGATGCTCACTATCAAGGTATCTTGCCTTTGACAGAATGATGACATGAGTTAAAATGAAAATACACTTAAAAACGATTTAAACTATTTGCATGCTGCCTTTTAGTCAACAGTTGATCGAGGCATGGAGATTCATTACAAAGTTTTTCGTATCAACTTACTCTAAGAAAAACCTACTTAAAAAAGATGTGGCTGCAGTTGACATGCCAATGAATGAGAGGCGGAAATTAAAATATACGGGAAAAGATTTGTTTTCTTTCTTTAAATCAGTTTTATTCAGATATGTTTGCTATAATATTTTTTGTTTTATGCCCTTTTGAAATAAACCTGCTCTTTGATTAGATTGTTAGATTTGGGGCGATCAACAACGCGGTTATTATGCCCTTCCATTACTCTATAATATTATAGCAAATTGCACTCTTATCTTTTTAATATTTACTGTTTATTAATATATTACAGTAGTATTTTAATTTTTAATGAATTATATTTTTTCAAATATGAGGATCTCTTTTAGGAATTTTATTATGTTATCGCAGCTTTGGGAGAATCATTTAATGCCTCTGAAGTGTTACGTGGAATATTAAGTTTTGTAAATTGTTCTTCGTATCTGCTACAGTCTTCTATAATATGTTTTATCGAAAGGGGTGTTTTGCAGGTTTCGCATCTTGGTTGAGCTTCTTTTGTTATGAGGTGAACATGGGTGAGGTTCGTATGTCCTATCCGAAACCTGCTCTTTGAATGAATAAACTTTTTATCTACGAATTTCCGTTTATATTATTGCCCCTAATTGATTTGGTTCCATTTAAATATTATTGTAACGTTAAATCGTTAAATAAAAAAAACATATGATTTCAAATCCCAGACCGTTTGTTGGAGCAAAATAAGCGGTTGGAACGAACTGTTTAGGTCTAGATCTTTCGAGCCTAGTCCACGCCGACGTGGAACTGTCCACGTCGTTCTGGAACATTCCAGACCTGACCATATAAGGAGCGAGTGACTGAACGAGTTAGTTTTAAGTCTATGTCTTGACTGTGACGCTCAAGTCATGTGATTAGTGTGCTATAACATTATCATTTTTGTAACCTGTCCGTATATTTGAGTTATATTGATTCGTTGGCATTGTTAATTGTTTATTTCTGTTGAATAAATATTTGTTAACACACAGAACTTTTACAATATAAGATATTTTATAAATTTAAATGTTATTAGAAACAAATTTAGTCTAGTTCAGCAAGCACCGAGTCTTCTCAAACAAGAAAGACAAGTCTAGCTTCATTTTTTAGTCTATTCAAATTAAATAAAATCACTTAATATTTTATAACACAGCATTATTGCATAAAATATTCTGTTGAATAAAAGATTGATTTAATTTGTCTCTGAAATTTTAACAGGAATGGGCCACTGGGGCTAGAGGTCGAGTCAGCCTGACGGATCAATACACGTAATTAAACCTGAACAATAACATACTTGACGTACTATCACGCCATTGAATGTGTTGCAGTATGGTCAGAAATGGTTTCTCACCCGCAATTGTACTGTTTACATGATATATTAAATGTTTGTACTGTTATTTATATATTAAAAATAATTTCTCATATTAGTTAGTCAAAACCTACCGTCGCTGTAAATCATGGTCTCCATAGTTCACATATAAGTGCTACATAACTAATCACAGTGGGGCAAAGTTGGTTCTGTCCATTGGTGGAATGGTGTTATCTCTTTGAAGTTTAAGAACAGTGCCAAACTAGGTCCGAGGATTATGAAACAGACCTTTTCCTGAACCTGCTGACAGAAAACCATCCTAGAACAGACCGCAATCTTCGATAGTAAAGAGGGAACACGGTCATCAATCTTAGGCTAGGTGCTGCAAGTCGCCATCTGTAGGCTGACGGGTCTCATATTCAAGTGGGGGGGGAGGGGTTTACTTGCTGGTGGCACGTTGTTGACCTAGCATTCGCAGTAGCAGGATTTGAAAGTCTTAATGTTTTGGGAGCGTACCACGCTGTAACCCACACGGCCCCATGTGCACTGATTTAATTATTAAAAAAATAAATATTTTAAAGATGGTCGTTTAGAATGAAATAAATGGCAGAAACCGTTTAAAAGTATAATGCAATCAAGATAAAATGTTCACATATACGAAATGTGAATTAATTATATGGTTACTTAATTAATTTGTTACAGCTATACAGTTATCATGCCTTTAAAGTTTTTTATTTCAGTTTGTTACAATTCATACATTTTACTTCAGCCATTATCTTACATATTACATAAATTCGTTACAATACCTATAAAACCCTAGAATTTGTCCTTTTCCGACATTTCTCTCTTGAGTGCGATATTTGTTGTTGAAAGATATCATATTAAAGTATATTTTACGGAGACGTGACCAAATGTAATTCTTACTATTGCAAGGAAAGGTGATATTTACCGTCTGATGTTTTATTTTTTTGGATCCATAAACTCTCCGATTTGATATTTATGGTTTAGTATAACATGTTCACGTCGTCGTGTACCACCGGTGTCTCACACTAGACTGCTGCTTCGGACACTTATTCAATCACAAAACATTCCATGATGATGTATAACGAGGTAGGATTGTATTGTTTATTTTATTAATGATGGATTGTCAATACTGCATAATGCCCTTGAATAACTCCCATCCGATAGAGCGAAAATCGTTAAGGTAATCCGCCAATGGGCGAGGAGCATGAATTGCAGCACCGGCGTGAACGTTTTAACTATTGAATTACGAATGGTATTAATTGATGGTTCAATTTCAATGGAAACTAAAAGTTCCTGTTCTCCTAGTAAAAAAAAGAACGGTTTAATAAAAATGTTACTTCAACACAGTCCTTATGTTATTTGTAGATTTTGTAGATATTATATATATATATATATATATATATATATATATATATATATATATATATATATATATATATATATATAAACATTTCCATAATATAACAAATAATTTCAAGCATGCTATGTATTGTGGATGCTGCCATGATAGGAAAAGTAAATTGAATTAATAATTTAATATCAAAATTTGTAAAGTACTGTATATGGGCAACCCGGTGGTCAGTTTTACCTGAAGGCGGGTAGGTCTTGGAAATACCCCTTGTAAGTATTGGGGCAATAAACCTTCTGTTAGAAATTCAAAATAAGCAAAGCTTAGGACCGACAATGCTGCCGACAAACACATAGGGAAATACCTAAGAAGATTGCTAGAGAAATTTGCAGCCATAAACCCTGGTTTTGCCCCGGCAAAGAGGCCGCTGGGAAACACGTTTAATATAGAAAGGAAGGGAAATTTTAGACAGCCAGCCAATCAGACGAAGTCTGGAACGAACCAGCCAGCCAATCAGAAGAAGTCTAAAGAGAGTGGGGGAAAGAGGACTTATACGGTGAAGAAGGAGGCTCGAGGAGTTCGGGTGGAGAGTGAGTTCGGAGGAGGACAGAGGTCGGGGGAGTGTGCCAAGAGGGCGAGAGTGGAACGAGAAGGGCAGAGGACCAGATAGGCAGGAGCGGAGAGTCCAGATTTCCGAGAGAGACCGAGATTGGATGCTGTGCTGAGTCAGAGATGGCAGGGACTGATCCAGCAGACAGGCCAGAGACAACACCAGAGAGTGCCCACCAGATAAGGTTAAGACATATACAGTACTAGTTGTAATATTGTGTGGTCAGTATTTATTTAAATAATGTTAAGTTGCCAGTCAGCATCCATTAACTAATTTGAGCTAGTAAAATATGTTTATATGATATATTATAGGGGGTATAAATAATTTACATTATTGGTCAATAAAATTAAAGATATACTTCAATTTAGATTTGGTTATTTATTATCATTTACCCTATGCCACAGGTTTATTAGAATAATATAGAATTGGTAAACACGTCACCTTTGGAAAAGTATCCAATTTACATTAAGGCGAATTAAGTACATTAATTACAATATCAATTAGATATATGCCGTTTCTGGTAACCCCCACCCGCCTTAGAAAAGCGGGAGACCAGAAACGTAGCAATTAAAATGGCATCCCTTGTGGGGACGTACTTACCAATTTGTTTATATTATTAGTTGACATTTCTTGTTAAATTATACGAAGTGGCATAAGGGAGAATGTATGTAAGGTTTGATAATTCCTTTAATTTAACTACAAATTCTCTAGGATTTCTCTTTAAACATTTGCTCCGTTTTCTCGTGTTCTCTTGCCTTAGTGTTAACTTAGAGATGTGTGTGAAGGAGGCTGTCCTTATACTTCTTGTTGTACGGTCTTATAATAAGTGGCTTGTTTTTTGTGTTATATTTAATCAGTGCTTGCGTTTAACCCTACCGCGGAGGTTTCAATAGATATTAAAGGGATAATATACGCGCACGACATTTTGATATGGCTTTGAGGGTAGAAAACGATAAACTACCACAGCCGAATACGGGGTTGGCTGAAGGAATAGCGATCCCACATCCAGAAGCAACTCAGCCACAGACCAGGGAGAAAACAGAAGAAAATGGCCTCAGCCCAGAAATGTTAATATGGCAGCTAATAAAAGAGATGCAGAAAAATCAAGAAGATAGACATAAAGAGCTAAAGGGAATAATAGAAGAGCACAATAAACACCTACAGGTAATAAATGACGCTCTACACACAACGAATCTGTAGCTGGAAGCGTCTGCAAAACGTTCTACTAAATCAGATAAGGAAATACAGAAACCACCCCTAGCTGAAAGTGAGGATATGAATAAGAGTGCAGAAGATGATGCCCATAAAACATTGGAAAATTATATTAATGAACCCAATGCTACCAATTGTATGGAAACTGGACCGAACGAGATTACTGCTCTGGAAAATGTGGAAATTATTAGTGACGAATCTCCGATGGAAGGAACAGTTCCTCATGCTCAATCAATGTGTGGTCAGTATTTATTTAAATAATGTTAAGTTGCCAGTCAGCATCCATTAACTAATTTGAGCTAGTAAAATATGTTTATATGATATATTATAGGGGGTATAAATAATTTACATTATTGGTCAATAAAATTAAAGATATACTTCAATTTAGATTTGGTTATTTATTATCATTTACCCTATGCCACAGGTTTATTAGAATAATATAGAATTGGTAAACACGTCACCTTTGGAAAAGTATCCAATTTACATTAAGGCGAATTAAGTACATTAATTACAATATCAATTAGATATATGCCGTTTCTGGTAACCCCCACCCGCCTTAGAAAAGCGGGAGACCAGAAACGTAGCAAGCAGGAAGAAAAGAATAGATAACTAATGTGTGATTTCTGTTGAGAGTTTCCTAGTTGTTTAATTTTTTAATTCACAAATAAAAGCTACTTAAATTTGTTGTATAAATAAAAGTTTACGAATAACATCAGAAATTAAATAATTGTCAATTTATTGTTGTGTATGATGTCCTTAGCTTCATTTAATATTATGGGCTTCTCTTTTTAATGATTGGAATTTCAGCCATAAAACTCGAAGCATATTCTCATGAAAGATGCAAGTTAGAATTGCTTCTCAACCAGAAGTCTATACCAATGTTGGAATAGACAGGCATAAGTTAGATGTCATCCAGAACTGTGTTGACTATGCCAATATTTGAAGGAAGTCGAGACTTCATCTGAGTGTGACAAAACAAGGACTTGTCTCAGTTGAAAATATTCCTTATCGAATAACAATAATATTGAGCATATTTAGTTATTTACAGTTTAAATGAGATTTTAATCAAATGTGTGCCGATTTACTTAAAGTTAAGAAGGGACCTCAGTCGCCTGCACTGATTTCCAGAGAAATCTGATTCAGGGAATCCTTTCATAATTATATTCCCTTCCATAAATCCCAACCAGTAAGTCATCAGATCACCATCATTTTAGCCACTGTTTCTTTATATTTTGTTTACAGTCTGTTTGCTAAAGTTTTATTTTCGTGTTAGTCGTAATTTATGAATAAATAAGGAAATGTCAATTATGTCATTTAAAATACGATTTTACTTTGATAATAGTGAATCTCGAACTTTAAGTCAGCTGAATATCTACATGCTTCATTTAATAAGCTTCTTTTAAAACGTTAAGGCTAAAAATGGACATTTGGACTTAAGAATAAGCCTGGACTCTAAAACTAAAGAACATAATTACTGACTTTTTTAGTTTTTATTTTTTTTTATAATGACTTTCATATAATTTTATCATTTATCATTTCATATAATTTTATCATATAATATTAACATTTATTTTATCATTTATCATCATCAAAATCAATTTATTTTCATATAAGGCATAATGAATTCATAAGATTTTTTATTTTTCCCTCTTACACCTAAATGAAAAAAATTCGTTGACAACTTTCCAGTTTTTGAGGTAAATTTGAACCATTAACATGTATTATACGGAATGTAGTTTAAATATAAATACCTTTTTGTGTTTTTCTATTAGACAATAACAAAATCAGACAAAATGAAAGTGGAAAGGAAGGGCCCTATATTCTCCTTCATGTAGAATATTTATTTTAAACATCTACTGTACAAAAATATTTTAGATGTTGTTATATTGAACAATATAGATCATTTTAAATATTTTTTTTTTTACTTATAACACGTCTCAGCTAAATTATTCTCCCAGGCACTAGAAACCACTTTAACTAGTTTTTTCGCGCACCAGACAGTATAAAGAAAAATAAAAATATTGGTTTTAATAGCACTTCAATAAACACAATTAGAGCATAACAATTTTTCTTTCAAGTCCAAACCCTGCCGATCACCGAATCTGTGTTTGCATTGTATTTTTCGCTATAAAAGTCATCCATAACTTCTTCACAATAATGGAATGTGTAGACCTTTATTTTTAACAATAGAATGTTCCAGCTTACAATGAATTAGATATGCCAAAAAAGAAAACATTTTTTTTGTTCCTCCCCTTCTAGACTATACGGGGATTTACCGGGGCAAGGGAGAAAGTGGAGGGATTAATGTTAAGAATTATTAAATGTTCCCCGGCTCCGGGTTTTGAACTGTTTTTTTTCGGGTTATCAGTCAGTCAAACGTTGGTTGTCAAGGGAAACCCGGATTTCCTAGCGGCTTATTAGATAAAAAGATCGAAGTGAAGATCTGAGAATTGGTGTGTTCAAGGTCTCGAGTTCGAAACTAGCTTGGCATGATATCTTTAACCCTTTGCACTCGAACGGCGCCTCTCAGGCGTCATCCTATTCATTACTGCAACTCGAACGGCGCTCGAGAGGCGCCATTACTATTTATGATAATATTGTACAATAAATTGTGCATCCGTTGTAAATTGTTTTTTAGGCGGGAGATTAGTCTGGTATATACCAGATGGTGGACACTCAGGATCCTCCAGGGCAGAAAATAAATTTTGATATTAATGTAAAATTATTAAAAAATATAAAATAAAAAAATCGAAATTAATATAAAATTATTTAAAAAATTTAAAATTAAAACAAATAAATTTTTAAATTAATATAAAAATATTTAAAAAAAATAAATTTTGATTTTTTTTGTGACTATGTGTTTTTGAAGGTTCACAAATACATATAACCCAAATTTCATTACAATTCCTTACTTGGTTCTAAAATTTTACTATGTATACGTTTCCAGGATGTACGTTTTCGCGAATAAGTAAGCTTGGAGTTGCCGGTAGGTAACGTTTAAAACGGTGCTGAGTGCAAAGGGTTAATTCTGTCACAGATCTTCTCTGGGACAGAGATACCCTCATAGGGCAAACACAGCTTCTATGAAGTGACTACTTTTAATAGGAAAATTATGGGTGTGAGCGTAATTAAGGAAAAATCACCTTCAACGTCGGCCGACCAAGAAACAGTATTTCCTTACACCGTGCAGCACAGATCCTTCATGGATTGTTTTGGTACAGTTTTTCTTTTCCTTTTTTTTTTTTTTTTATCAAAGAAATGTCAGGTTTTAAAAAAGGATATTACGATATTTATCCTTCTACGAAAGAAATAAAAAAGTACGATTTTAAATATATATTTTAAAAATATGTTTATATAAGAGTGTACAAAGTTAAAATATCCCATATCAAATTCCTCCATAACTTGGGAGTTAACTCTTGGTACCGTAGGGGTTGATGGCTGAGTTCTGCTGGTAGCTACTCCGGCTGAGCTGCTTCATCTTGGTGTACGTACCCTCTTGTTCGTAGGAGACTTCCTTCTGGTTGGTGGATTGGGTGTGGAGTGGATCCGGTACCAACTTCAGCAATAGTTCGTCCTCCGTCATCCATGGAACGTTAAGGAGGACCTCAGGCAGAGGTCGGATTTCTTGGTTTGGTTCCAACATGCTCCTGATCAGTTCTTTTGCTCCGGCAGAGATCGTCTAAGGAAAAAAAAAAAAAAAAAAAAATTATTCAAGAAGTTTGAATCAGATAAAGTCCAACCATAGGGAAAAGGTTCTTTGTTAAGATTAATCAGTAATCAGTAGAGAAAAAAATTATTTTAGAAATTAAAAAAAAAAAAATTGTATCATAAAGAACAATGCCTGTAAAACCTTGTTGGAGACACTGAATTTGGCCAATAATATAAAGTTTTTTTCTTGAAATGAATTAATGAGAACGTAAATCTGAATGATATGTAATCTAAAATCTGAATATTATTATCTATATAAATAAAGATGAAATTCTGTTTGTTTGTTCTTTATAGAAATCAATACCGTTTGTCCTAAATCTCCAAATTTCGCTCAGTGTACTTTCATAACAGCTGGGAACACCTGTTCATATTAAAATTGCATAACTTCAGCCTATCTTCAGCTGATATTCTTTATTTATATAAAAATCGTTTTGATCTCGCTTTAAATTGGTTTTTTACGAAATCGGCCGTTTCATTAGAAAAATGAAATTCCCCGGGTGAAACCGGGATATACTCGTATAGCTATAATCAATGTAAATAAAGATAAAATTCTGTTTTTTCCTTATAGAAATCCATACCGTTTGTCCTAAATTCTCCAAATTTCGCTCATTGGTTCTTTCATACTAGGTGCGAACACCTATTCATATTAAAATTGCATAACTTCAGCGGATCTTCAGCTTTATTGTTATAAAAATCCTTATGATCTCGATTTACATTAGGTTTTTACGAAATCGACCGTTGGAGTCGATAAAAGTCTCGCTTTATAGATTTTATAGATTTAAAAAATGAAATTCTCCGGGTGAAACCGTTACCGTTATATACAGCTAGCTGTATATAGAAGTAATTAAACATTTAAAATATTACATGAACTATAAATCAATTAGAAACACAGCTTACGGAGAAACTGTTAAAGTAGTTACAAAATCTTTCAGCAAATACTTTTCCTATTAGTTGCTAGATCACGACACCACGTAATCCGTCAAAGACCGATTGTATTTTATAGAGAGAGAAACAATAATAAAAGGGACATTTTTAAAGGACTTACATAATAAGTTGGAATCATCCAGAAAAAAATCACTTTAATATACAAATTTATTTTGTACGTTAGTTTTAAGGTCTGTTTGTAAACATAGTTAAGTTTTTTATCGAACGATGAGATCTTACATATATCAAACAATTGAATTTACCTATTGGTAGGGATCTACACCATTTTCATCCCAATAACATATTGCTATATAAGAATTTTATGTTTTAAAAAAATATTAACCGTTGAAAAAAAGTATAAAAGTGGCGTTCACCAATGTGTTTTCCAGCGCGTGAGGCCACTTGCTGAAAAATGAAATAATCAATAGATCTTGATCCATATGTTTGATGAGAGTAAGACCTTGAACACGCATCTGACGATTCCCAGGCATACTTGAAAAAAAATCTCGCCAACCAGCATTCTATTACTGAATGCCTATATCTGCGGCTTATATTTAAGCTGCGTTGCTGCTTAAAAATCGGTTCCTGCGCTATCCTATTCTTATTATATAAGAAATTAAAATAGTTCGAAAATTGAGACTGACGAAACAACCGATTAGTAAATATTTCACGCAGCCAAGTTTTTTCTGTAGATCAAATATATTGAATTTTATAGTTTTAACAATACTATTAGTATAAATTTATATAGGAATTTCGCATTCAGTTTTTTTTTAATTAATTAGAATATACTGATAATTCCTTTGGCTGAAAAAACAACGAATTAGTAAATATTCCACTTAGCTAACATTTGTCCCCCAAAGACTAAATATTATATAATAATGTACCTATAATACCTTAGCAGTTATCATTTTTTGTTTGATTACCTTGGACCGAAATCGGTAATTCTTTTCCAATTGCTGTTGCAAAAGCTGAGCGGCTTTGTTCTTACTGAAGGGCTTTGCAAGGTTGAGCATGACAAAAAACACGATGCCAAGGGACCATATGTCGCACTTCTTGGGCGAGTATGGGTGTCCCCTCAGGATCTCTGGGGCGGCGTAGGAGAGGGAGCCGCAGTAGGTCTCGCTCAGGACTTCTTCGCCTTGACTATCTACCCAATATCTATAAAAATAATGTATAGTAGTACTGAAAATATTTTTAATGTGAAGCAAAACACAAAACATATGGTTTAGAATAGTCCTAGACTAGTTGTTGGAACGAACTGACATTGTATATGTTTATGACTAAGATGTTCGAGTACCTTCTACACTGGCCTTACCTTTGAAGTACTTCCTCTGACGACTAATAAGGAGCGATGTACAGGAGAGTTAGTCTTGTTCTGAAGCTCAAGTCATATGGTTGGTTATTTCTATGTTGCAAAGTGATAATTTTTGTAACCTGTTTAAATATTTGTGTTTTCATAATTTGTTTGGCATTGAAAATTGTTATTTTTGTTCAATAGATATTGCCTAACCCATAATTGTTACAATATTTTATATGGATCCAACAATTATTATGTCACATCATATTCAGGTAATAAATATTATCGGATGAATATGAAATGTCACTCGACTTACTAGTTTTGTAGATAGGTACTTATATATATTTTTAGAATATTTTATTCTTAATATAATGCTATGTATGTTAGACCATTTTCTTGGGTTTCTAAAAAAAAAAATAAAAATAAAAAATAAAATAAAAAAATGAAATCATTTTTGCTCTAACATAATTTAAATGAATATTTCGGAAATATTGAGCTGCCAGTTTTGAATAACAATAAATTTTAAAGTAATTGTAACTTTTAAACATAAGGATTTATAAAAGAAAACTACCAAGGAAGACGAATACTTCTAAGGAGTAGTCAATATCATCAGAACTAATATTCTTTAAGCGCTTCTGATCAACCCGATAGCGAGACCATATTGGATCCTGTTCAGTTGTTCTTGTGAGAAGGGTTTTCGTTGAAGGAACTTTTTTATTATTGATAGAATTGTAAAACAGTTACGGAGAACAAAGGATAAACCAATTTTTTTTTTCTATAAAATAAAATAGTGTAATTCACATATCCATGTTAAAAATTAAAAAAAAATATATATATAATCAATCATTTGCTTGATTTAACCGATTTTTTTCCAGAGAGGGGTTAAAGCGTTTACGAATCATTATTTTTTTTCAGTAGGTATATTATATTGAGAACATAGTTTTTATTTCTGTTTTCTATTAATCTATAAGATTTTAATTTTTTTTTAATATTTTCAAAGATAATTTTAATTAATTTTTATTTATTTACCTACTTAATCTATATAATCGACTTTAGAATGTTTTAAAGTATATTTTTTTTTTAACTTTAACACTTAACGTGATTTAGAAAAATCACGATAAATAAATTTTTAACAATATTTAAAATGTCTTGTATGTCGTATCTTGATTACAGGAGAAAAAAATGGGGCTGATTTATTTTTTGACTTTTGACCTCTTTATGTCCCAGAGGCGCTTTACAAAGAAATAAGGTTCCTGTAGGGCATTAGTTTTTAAATTTACCACTCATGTACTTTTGGCTCTAATTATAGACCAATCTGCCTCTCCCCTAAGGTGTACAAGATATACACCTGCATACTGGAGAAAAGATTAAGACCCATTGTTGAGCCCTACCTGCAAGAGGAGCAAAGTGCATTTAGGCCAGGAAGACAGATGCAAGATCATATCTTCACCCTCAGGAACGTTATAGAAAAGGCATGGGACCGTGATATGAATATCTATCTTGCGATTTTGGACCTGAAAGCTTCTTTCGATTCGTTCCATCGAGAAGAAATCTGGAGAGCCCTGCGAGCAAAGAATGTGCCTCCCCGATTGATAGAGGCTATCAAATCTACGTATCAGGAACCGAAGGGAATAGTCCGCCTGAATGGTCAGGGATCCAAAGAGTTTAAGATGGAAATGGGAGTCAGGCAGGGAGATTCACTAAGCCCTCTTCTTTTCATCATCTACATGGATGAAATCGCCTCTTGCTGCAAAAGACGCACTGCCCGAACCCATATAAGGCAATGGAATTTACTCCCTTTCGTGGTCCAGTTTCTCCTTTTTGCTGATGACATAGTGCTTATTGCAGACACCCCTGAGAGACTCCAAGAAGCAGTGATTGAGTGGTGTGAGGAGCTAAAACGGAATGGTATGACCATAAACTCCGCTAAAAGTAAGATCCTGCAAGTTGACAAATCCGAAGAGAATGTCAGGATCCTTTGTAACGATCAAGAAATAGGAGTGATGTCAGACTTCACATATTTGGGTACGGTGATAAACAGATCAGGGAAGGTGGACTCAGAAATAAAGAACAGGATCTCTAAAGCGAACTCGGTTTACTATCAGATCTGCAGAAACAAAGAAGTAAATCAGGAAACGAAGCTACACCTTTATAAGTCCTTATACCTTCCCGTCCTTCTTTATGGAGCGGAAAGCTGGGTCCTAACTGAGAGACTGCAAAGCCGTGTTACAGCGGCGGAGATGAGGTTTCTAAGAAGGATACTTAGGAAAACAAGAAGAGGCCGCGTCAGAAAGGAGAGGATTAGGGAGGATCCAGAAAACAATTGATACCCGCCAGCTCATGTGGTTTGGACATGTCTGTCGCATGGAACACCACAGAGACCCAATTAAAACAATGGAGGTGAGACCATTGGGCAAGAGGCCCAGAGGTAGACCCAGGAAGTCCTACTTGGGCCATATCGAAGACATTGGGAGACGGAAACAGAAGACGGCTGCAGGGACAGGGACACCTGGCGCCGTTGGCTAGAGACACCCCCACGCTGAGAGGCAAATGGGTGGGAGAGAAAGAAGAAGAAGAAGAAGAAGTACTTGTGGCTTAAATAAACATATTAAGAGACTAAAATACCTATCAAATATTTATAATATTTCTACCATACTATGAAATATGTTGATTCATTGCAAATAAATTTTACAAATAAAATTGATTTTTATTTTAATATTGTTAGGAACGGAAGAAACCAAAACAAATGTGTATTTTTATAACTTTGTAAGTACAGGTCTAGAATCGTTCACAATTATTGCCACGTGTTAAGGTCTGGCCACACATGTCCGCACCGGATCCGCACCGTAGCTATAATACAGGTTATGTTCAGAATATTTTTAATTTAACTTACATATTACCTTTAGTTATGCCTAAAGTTCAAGCCACACATGTCAGACAGAGGCCACTTTAGGCATAACTAAACGTAATATGTAACTTAAATTAAAAATATTCTGAACATAACCTGTATTATTGCTACGGTGCGGATCCGGTGCGGACATGTGTGGCCAGACCCTTATGGTACGGTCTTCCCCGGCAGACTAAATATAGCATTTCCAAATCAATTTAGAATTTCTTAAACCGAATCCGAATTGTTCCAAATCAAATTCACTGCTTTACAAACCTAATCGCTGTTTTTCATAATGAAAATTTAAAATTTTCCATTATTGAATTCTTTAAGTAGAAAAAAATATGGTATGGGTCATTCCATATAAAAACAGCAAGGGCCGGCAAACGTTTCGGTAGAGATCATGTTTAGTTTCAAAAGGAAACAAAGGAAAAACATCAAACACCACTGTGAATTTCATCGTTTATAGATGTCGGTTACTTCGAGCATCTAGAGTACTCCGTATATCATAAATTGTAGGCAGGAAAAAAAAAATTAATTGAAAAATATGGTATGTTTGTTTTGGATAATAACCAGTCAAAATTATTATGATCTATCTGTGTTTATTATCTAATTATCTATCTAATCTATAAATGCCGAGAAGTATTTCTACTACCTGGCAAATCCAAAGTCGGCAAGTTTTGCGTTGAGGTTGTCTGTTATGAGTACGTTCTCACACTTGATGTCCCTGTGTGCAATCCTCTTGCTCTGGAGGTACCTTACTGCTAAGAGCAGCTGTCGCATCCACATCCTTGCGTGGCTCTCTTCGACAGCACCGTGTTTGGTCAGGTAATCTAGAAGGTCCCCGTTCTCAGCGTATCTGCAAGACAAGAAAGTTTAGGAACATTTATAAACATCAATATGTATATAGTTTAAATAAAGCAGTGGTAAAATTAGCTATCTAATTTTTACCATGCAGGAAATCTCATCTATCAACTGACAACACGTTATTAATTTAAAAACCTATACTGAAACCTATCTGAAGATATGGACTTGAAGTGGGGGAGAGCAAAATTTCTGAACAAATCCAATTCTTCAATTATAAAGTCTTTCGAATCATTAACCTTAATACTCCATTCTACGTTGCCAACAAACCCCAATATCAAGTAATCAACATCCCATTTACCCTTGATGTTATACCAACCAAATTTTCAAACTTCCATCATAACCCTATGGAACCATCACCCTAATCCTCTTGCATAATCCCTGTCCAGCTCCAAGCAACCATAAAACTTGTGGTCGAAATTTTTCACGACCACAATACTTTCCCTTGTTATATATTTCATCTATAGACAAGGGAATGTAAAAAATAACAACGAAATTCCAATGGTTTCAACGGAATTAAACTCCTATTGCTCTGTATATATCGAAATAACTAATCTTAAAAATTCTCCTTCTCTGTAATTTTCCCCCTACAATTAGTATTTTATCATGGCACAGAATAGTTCTAGAAAAGAACGTTATTTTAAGAAATAGAGGATCTGGTTTAAAAAGGTGTGTGGGTGGGACAGAAACTCTTGCTTTTTTAAACTCACTTAAATTAAACCTCCTGCTGCGGTTGATAAAGTAATTTTACCTGAGATTTTCCTTTTTTTTTTTTTTTTTTTTGTATAAAGTTGAATTTTCATAAATAAACCATTATTCACATTATCATATTATGATTAATAATATTCCTGCTTGTTTAGCGTAAAAAATAAAAAACAGTTTTCTACGTAAGAAGATATTTAAAAGTATAAATCTGATATGATTAATATTATAGATTTAAACATATGATTCTTTATATCGGTCAAAATGAAAGAAATCTATAATTATCGTGTAAGGTATCTATGAGTACAGGGAACTTAAATAAATTATTTTAACTCTTATAAGTTTACTTAAACTGAAAGGAATTTATAAATTATTCAATCAGCGAAGAAGGACTGGGGCGATTTTATGACCTGCCCCCAAAAAAATATATCCACACGTTCATGGATTTAGGCTCAAAGATTTAAATAATTTACTAATGAGGATTAGAATAAAAAATAAACGTGCGACTAGTATTCGTCAGGCCAGAGATATACAGTTTAATATAAATATGAATATAAATATAAATATCTACAAATAGGTTCCTATCAATAGTCTTAATTTTTTTATTTATGTCAGACATTACGACATTTACTCCATTTTCGAGGTAACTGAACCTAAAAAAAACATTAAAATTTATTTCGTCAATATATAATATTATTAAAAACAAATTTAAAATAACTAATTGGCCTCAAATAAAGATATGTGTATTTTTGGTATATCTGTATGTATGTTTGTTTTTAGGTATACCTACCTTGAAAGTTGCAAAACTACAGAAAACAATGCTTGTTGTTTGTCAATAATCATATACGTTCAAAAAAAGGAATTTAACAGATTACAAGATAGACTAGCAAATGGCTCACCTTATTAAGACTGACGGCTCCAAGAGATCAGTGTGTAAGTTCCTCGATGGACAACATATATTTTCACTGTCATCGATTTGCGGTAATTACATGCTGAATTGAAGGTATATAAAAGTTTAATTATTTTATTATAACACAGGGGTCACTTGTGATATACTAGTGGTTAGTCGCTACTACACAGAACATCGCGGGTCCATAGCCTGGCAGATGGTCCCAGAAATTTTAAAGGGAGATAAAAATTTTTCGTTACGCCTTCCTTCGGATGGTACGTAAAATGGAGGTCCCGAACCAGTGCAATGTTTGGTACTCCTTAAAGATCCCAATCCTATTCATACATCGGTAGGCGAAAATTCAGGACTCCTACTGTAACTGTGCGTACCTGAATTCTGAATGACGGAAAACTAATACTAATTTATTAATAAGGTTTGCCCTGAAATTTGAAATTAGGCGACATGGTATGAAATGTTCGGGAACCTCTCCTCTACCTAACTCTACATAAAATATGGTAATATAGTAAGAAACGGTTGTTGAGCCTTGATATTGCAAAAGGTCTCACCTCATGAAGACAAAACATTTGGACTTAATTTCAAGGATGGAGTATATCTGGACACAATGAGGGTTGGACAGTTCAGACAAAATTGTTACTTCACGGGGTAGAAACTTGGTGATAAACTTGGGCTCTCCGTTTTTCTTGTCGATCACCTTGCAGGCCATAGTGATGTCCGCCTTGTTTGTTCTGGTGTATGTGGTCAAGTAGATCTTAGCAGAGCATCCCTGGCTAAGCTTCTTCTTCAAGGTGTAGCCCCTATTTTTCAATCGCAGGACCTCTGCTTCCGTCACCGATGGACTGTTTGAAAAGAAAGAAGATAAACATTAGTCATTTATTGAATAAAAATTTTAAATAAAATGAGGATGATAAGAGATCCATTTGTATATATTAAATAATTAGATAATTGGGGAGAAGCATACAAGGCTTTGGATTTCGGGCTTGGGGGTATGTTTTATTATTTTATAGATTTTATTTCATATTTCAATTCCTCTGAACGTCAAGAAGCAGAATGGTTATTTTATAATAATTTTCAATTCACAATAATTGTGATTGATGAATTAAAAACCATTGAAAATTAATTTGCCATTGTGATGTTGTGTAACTGTACTGTTTGATGATAGGCTGGTGAAGAAAGATTACCAGTTTTATCAAAAGGAAGACCATATTGTTGATAAAAGGAAAAATGGGAAGGGTGCTTGGGGTGGCCGGGCAATCTCAAAATTGAGGGCAAAGCCCGGAAGCAGCAGATCTTGAAGCAGCCAATGGAACGCTTCCGTCTGTAGTGCCAGAACAACAAAAGTTAGTTAATGAAAGAAGATAAAACTACAAACAACACAGAACTGCAAGGTTCCATAAAGAAGCTTCAAGTTTTTCATACAATTGAAAATAACAACCCATCCAAAATCTTCCCTAATCCAGCCATTTTTAGGACTCATAGGAACAAGAGTGTGCCCCATTGTGAGTATTTCAAATCGTTTTCACGTAGCTAAGATGTATATGTAAATTGCACTAGTGTTGTTATTAAATCATTGATATTTTTGGTACTTGACAAAAAAATGCTATCTGCGATGTTTATTCTTTGCATCAAGCCTTAAACACTAATAAGACCCAAGTTTTTGTTTATATTTATCAACATTGGAATACATTGCAGTAATACCTTTAAATTAGTTATAAAAATAAGCTAAACAAAATGGTTGCAATTTTGACTACATTGTCATTACATATTAGATTTAAACTTTTGGTTTCGTTCGGTGAAAATCGGGGCCAAATAACGGGTCCTTATTAGCGGAGATCAGTACAATAGCTCTAAAGAAACAACATTAGAAAGAAATGTCATAAAGTAGCAGATAGTAGAAAACAGGTTAGATACATTTTCGTATACTTAACAGAGATTAAGTATACGTTTTTTAAAATTTGCAAATGGGAAATAATTTTTTTAGAAATATTAATTATAATAGTAATAAATTATTAGTATTAGGGTAACAATATTAGTATTATGGGTAATGTTCCATAAGTTGACGGTGCTCCAATAGTTGACATTTTGTAAAAGTGTGAATAATAAGATTCAGGGTAGATTATTTTGGTTCAAAATTTGGCATTAATTTGCTAATAAGTCATAATAGTTCAATAAAGTCATAATAGTTAGCTAAAGTCATAATAGTTCAATAAAGTCATAATAGTTAGCTAATATGTGTCAACTATTAGAACGGAAATTAATCCATAATTGAAATAGTTGACATCGATATCAACTACCGCCAGAATTAGGAAGTACTCGTAGTGTTCCATCTGGGGGTGGTTTATGGAAGTCTGAGTCTGGCTGGATGACAGTTCTCTCTTTTGTTTAATAAATGTTATTTATCTTATTTATAGCTACTGTGCTCTATCCATGGATCATTGAGAGCAAAATTGCATTGCTAATAATCCTATTCCTGAATGGACAAGCGTCTCATCTGACTCTCCCCACTTACCAATTCTGCAAAGAACATGTGATACTTGCTATTAGTCGCACTCGATCAAAATGCTACACATTTCATCCAACATATGAATTTGGCCATCTTTAATTGTCTAAAAGGTCACTGAAAGAGTGAAGTTCATCATTAGAGAGTCTAAAATTTTGCGAACCCAACGAAACTTCTGGCCATTACTAAAATCTATTTATCATACTTACTTAACTGGATGGTCTTATGTTTCGTTTAAATATGTTTTTGTCTTTTTTTTTTTGTCTCATTTAAGCATTTTGTGTATAAAATAATTAAATTTAATTTACTAGTTTATAAAAAAAAATATATTATTAACTTTTATTGCAGTCCTTATTACCTATTAAAATCATAGGAATCAAAAAGAAAGTAATGCATGTGTCAACTTTCCAAACCTTTGCATTTTGATGTGTCTTTTTAGAAGTTACTTAGAGATCATTTTTTTTATGAAAACCGTAAATAAAGACCATAGGATATTGTATTCCCAGTTTTCTAGAGGGCTTAGCCTAACTAAATTCATAACAAAGATTATCCTAACATCAATACATTGGTAAACATTGTCAATAATATAATTTTTTTTTCTTAAACTGTCAACTTTTGGTACAGTCACTCTATAGTAATACATGCGAATATTATTTATTCATTCCCACAGACATAGGTTATTTAATAGAGCTCATTAATTTTTACTTATTTGAATAAAGATGATTCTTTACATCGATGATAAATTTATCCATTTTATCATCCAACACAAAATGGATATTTTTTATGTTTCTTTGGCTATCACTTTCTCAATTTTGTATGATGCCATTATCTGAATTAAACTCCTCCTGTCAAGATGCAATAGATCATCCACTCTTAGGAGCAATAGAAGGCTCTCATCATCCGTTAGGTACTACATACTTGCGTCATTTCTGGAAAATTGATATCATCTACGACCCTGGCGATACTGCAGCCTGGGTTCCACCAAACCTATTGTTGATGTTGGATATGAACAGTAAAATAAACAATATTTATTGGTAGTTTTTTAAAAATTCACTCACTCTTCCTCTTCGTCTTCCTTCTTGTGGTGCCGCTTTATCGATGTTCTTGCTGTGGATTCACCTGCCTTCTCCTCTTCCTTGACTTTGGTTGTTGCCATCTTGACGTGCACCGCACCCTTCGGCCAAGGTGTTGTCGAACTAAAAGAAATCAGAAAAATTACTTAAGTATATATAGATACCCTCATGCGTTTATAAATAGGTCTTATATGCTATAATTTTTATATATATTTATCTGATTATTAACATCTCTAATAGAAAAGGAGATGTATTTTGAGAAAATTATGACAACAATGCATGAGTTATTTTTTGTTTCTCTTTTTTCTTTATAACTCTTCACGATATTTTTCGCTTGTTTAACTTCCATTTTTGCTACTAAGGCTAATCGGACGATGCTTCAGTGTGAGTCCTAAATTTAGCCTATCTAAATATAATTAGGATAGGAATCTTTAATGAGTACCTGACATCGTACTGGCTTGGGACCACGATATTTTTTGATTTATTAATAATGGAAACTTTTAAAATTGCTACAAATGTCAAGCTTTTATATTTTTTATACTTACAAATATTTGGGGTCACCACTGGTGTAGTGGTTAGCATAGAAACCTACAACACTAAAAGTCGCGAGTTCGCGTCCCGAGGAGGCCCTAGGATTTTTTAATGGGAGTAAAAAATCCTTGTCTATGCCGTCCCTCGGATAGGACGTAAAATGGAGGTCCCGAGCCTAGAAGATGTCAGGTACTCGTTAAAGATCCCTATTCCAATTATACCTGGATAGGCAAAATTTAGGACTCCCGATGTAGCATCGTCCGATTAGCCTTTGTGGCATAAAGTGACGTTTAAACAAACAAACAAACCTAGAAATATTTGTGTGAATCAGCGAATTCTTGTAAATTATAGGATGTTTTCGTTTAAAAATCAAAAGCCCTATGTTTGGTGAATGTATTTTTTCCTCCGTTTGCTGTGAAAATTCACAAGGGTTTTTCGAAGTTTAATAATTGATCTTTACTTGTTTTCTACCTAAAAAAAAAATTTACTAACATTTCTTTTTCTGAATATTATTTATTTTTTTTATATCAATAACATAATATAGCTTTATCGATTAAATGTTTTATAATTACCTAGGAATATTTTCACAGCAATGGAAAATAATAAACTTTTTTATAACGGACCAAAAAACCGTTGGCGAGAATTCTTGGATGTTTGAATGGTAATTTTTGAACTAGTGACAAAAAGTGTCTCCATTGTATGTGGCTGAAAAAACATTTAAATTTAATCATTTTTACTTTCACTTACCTATATAAAAAAATATTTTGTAAGTGGAAGTATTGCGATCGTGAAAAATTTTCGACTTCCGGTTTACAACGGAAATACACGTTTTGGGGTCCCCTGAGTCGAAATAACCAAGTCCCGCGAAATGGTCTGTATGCGTGTGTGTATGTGAAGAGACTAGCTCAAAAACTATAAACCGTGCGAACCTGAAATTGGATATTTAGTGTATGTATATGCCCGCGATCGGACAGCAAAAATTTCATCAAAATTGGTCAAAGGGAGGGGGTACTTTATTTAAAAACTTTTTACGTTCTTTAGATTTTCTCAAAAACGGCTCTAACGATTTTGATTAAACTGAGTATTTGATGTATTAATGTGCCCGAGATGACTGTAAAAATTTCATCAAAATTGATCAACCGGAGGGAGGACTTTACTCAATATATTTTGTATCATTTTCACATGTTTTTTTTATTTACTCAAAAACGGTTTTAACGATTTTGATCAAATTCGTCGTGTGTAATGAAAATTAGTTGTTCTTTAATACCAGGTAAGCTTTATTGTATTTAAATGTTCTGCGGGGTCTTAAATGGTGAAGGGCCTTTTTTTGTTTTCCTATAATGTACCTTTGTATGTGTTTATAAGGAGAAATTATCTGTCTCTCGTTTCGCCTAAAAATAAGAAATGGCTAAATATGAGATATGATAAAAATCAAGTAAACATAGTGAGGAGAAAAAAAGAAAAATATTCAGTCAACTTATAAATCACGTTGAGCCCACGCATGCGGCGGAGTACGCCTTTAATGACAGACCATTGATCATAATTAAAGCCGTTCTGTTCATTTAATGGAAATTATTTATTACATTGCAAATGAAGTTTTTAACAACTACATAGGGAATTATAAAAGCTTACGACTTGGAGTATTATGCTTGCATTACCGAATTACCACAAGTAAAAACTTTTATTTAATAATAAAAAAATTAGTGTTTTTTATAGAGCAAATGAAAACAAAAATAAGAAAGTAATGTGGAAAAATGTGTCTTTGAAAAGTGACAATTAACAAAACACATCAATTTCTAATTTAAGTAAGTTGTGTGTTGCGCGCACACACCAGATTTTTTTGTTTTTTATTTAAGCCCTGACGAAGACCCGCATGCTGGGTCCGTAAAATAGTTTAATAAAACATTGAATAAATTTTTGACAGAAACTTCTATTTATTATTCCCTAATATATATGCTTTTTTGATGTATTTTATACGCTTTTTCCTATCGAAATTGCAAAAATTAATCAAGCAACTTTTTGCAATAAACCGACGACGATATATTGCATTCGGAAAGAGAAATGTGTCGGAATGTAAAATTGCCTTAAAGCTTAGCTGGAGAAAACTAGGCCAGAAGAGATGCCCTCAGCAATATATAAAGGCGGACCAATGTATTTGTATTCAGGAAGGGAAGATAAGCCACAGGACGTTAATATCCCCATGTTCTGCACTAATTCCTTTGACCACTTCCTATACAGATGGTTCTCAATTGGCTCTTAAATCTCGCACATAACATTATAAATAATTCCAAATAATTAGTTGGAAGGATAAATAAATTATTCCAGTCACCTTATTTAAATATGAAATAGGTCCTTGAAATCAGAAAAAAAAATGATGCCAAAAAAAAAAAAAAAAAAAATCTTTTTTCCTTCTACTAACACACTATCATATCGTACTATGGTTGGGCGATGTAGATGGTTACTATCCATATATAAGAGCTATCATAATCATTAAAGAAAGATTAATAACTTAATCGAAAATAATGGATGAGCCCTTTCTTTTATCACTTGTGGAAATCTAATTTTTTATTTAGCTAACCAATAAAATACAATTGAATACAAAAAATTACTTTTTATTTAATTCTTTTTTTTATTCGTTTCAATTTTTTTCGTAAAATTTTGATATTTATTTATAATTATTATTTTAATAAGAATTTGATTTTTGTATATAAAAATCTAGTGCGGGCACAACTTTCACTTACCAACTTCCTTAGATTAGAAATTAATGCGTTTTGTTAATTGCCACTTCTCAAAGTCACACATTCTTATTTTTGTTTTCATTTGCATGAAAATCGTTAAAGCCGTTTTTGAGATAATCGAAAAAAGGTAAAAATCGGAAAAAAGTTATGAAATAAAGTGCACCCTCCGTTTGGTCAATTTTGATGAAATGTTGGCTACCACATCTTAGGCATATACATACATCAAATACCGAGTTTAATCAAAATCGTTAAAAATTTTTTGAGTAAATAAAAAAACACGTGAAAATGATACAAAATTTATTAAATAAAGTCCCCCTTGAGGTTGATCAATTTTGATGAAATTTTTACAGTCATATCTCGGGCATATTAATACATCAAATACTCAGTTTCATCAAAATCGTTAAAGCCGTTGAGAAAATCGAAAAAAACGTAAAAAGTTACAAGGCTCCTCAATTGCTCCATACAAGAATAATGTACCTAATTTTATGTCTGTAAAGGATTTTTCAGAACGCGATGTGCTTAGCAATCCTATGCAGTTGGGCGGCATTGCTCACTTTCTCTCTTAACATGTTGGTTTGTTCTTTTAACATCACTAAGGCTAATCGGATGATGCTACACAGTGGGAGTCCTAAATTTTGCCTATCCTACCTGACATCGTACAAGCTCGGGACCTCCATTTTACGTCCTATCCGAGGGACGGCAAGGCTAAGGATTTTTTACTCCCATTAAACCTGCGACCTTCAGTTTTGTAGGTTGCCATGCTAACCACTATACCACAGGTGACCCCCCTCTTGACATGTGTCAGCTAAATATCCGTAGTAAGGCCACGATTAAAATTCACATTTGCCACATCCTCATTTAAAAAAAAATCTGGTGCGTGCACGCAACACACAACTTTCACTTACCAACTTACTTAGATTAGATATTAATGCGTTTTGTTAATTGCCACTTCTCAAATGAACAGAACGGCTTTAATTATGAACAATGGTCTGTCATTAAAGGCGTACTCCGCATGCATGGGCTCAACGATTTTTATGAGTTTACTGAATATTTTTCTTTTTTTTTCTTGTTTATATTTTCTTTATTTTTATCATATCTCATATTTAGCCATTTCTTATTTTTAGGCGTAATGAGAGACAGTTAATTTTTCCATATAAAAAAAACAATGTACTTTAAAGGAAAACAAAAAAGACCCCTTCCCCATTTAAGCCCCCTCAGAACATTTTAATAACGATAAAGCTTACCTGTTATTGAATAACGCCTTATTTTGATTAAACATGGCGAATTTGATCAAAATCATTAAAGCCGTTTTTGAGATAGTTGAAAGAAAGTTATAAATTGGAAAACAAGTTATGAAATAAAGTGCCCCCTCCGGTTGATCAATTTTGATGAAATGTTGGCTATCACATCTTTGGCATATACATACATCAAATACCCAGTTTGATCAAAATCTTTAAAGCCGTTTTTGAGTAAATAAAAAAAAAACACGTGAAAATAATATAAAATTTATTAAGTAAAGTCCCCCCTCCGGTTGATCAATTTTGATGAAATTTTTACAGTCATATCTCGGGCTTATAAATAGATCAAATACACAGTTTAATCAAAATCGTTAGAGCCGTTTTTAAAAAAATTGAAAAAAAATTAAAAAGTTATTAAATAAAGTACCCCCTCCCTTTGAGCAATTTTGATGAAATTTTTGCTGTCACATCGCGGGCATATGCATACCCTAAATGTGCTCTTGTACCAGAAACTTCGAGCTACTTATTTCTTGCCGGTTCTATGTTATGTGAGGAGTCCAAGCGAGGCGTTTATGCAGATGGAGTCCTAAATAATGGATGCTTATAACATTTATATAAACTTAGGGCAGGGTATAAAAGGCTTAAAATGATTGGATGAGATTTAAGCTTAAGTTTTTTTTAGCTTTACGGTTTGAAACTACTTTACGGAATTTATCATGTGCGATTGGAGAGTTTGGGATACAATCAATGAGTCATCAACTGATAAGCATCTAAACTTAAAGACACCATGTCTACCAATAAACAATAATATTTGTCCAAGTAATGGGTATCTGAATTCAGAAATATATTATTTCATACTTTTATTGAATTATAAATTTTCAAATTGAAAGGAACATTTTCGTTTTTTTGTTATCCTGCATAACTTTGACAGTTATATTGATCTTATGATTTGCGATTGATCACATACAGATTGTGTAAACGAAATAGGCATGCAGAATAAAACTGCCGGCCAATAGTGCTGTAAACTATATAGTTTAGTATCAAAATTTGTTAAAGCATTTCTCAAACGAGTGATGGTTAGAAGGGTATTATTTGAATCTACTAAGTGCCTACGGTTATAAAACCTCGATTCTATTGTCAGACGACAAAAAAGCCATATTCGGTTTCATATCTGATAAAGTGCGATATAGTTCTTTCTTCTCCAGCCTTATCCAGAATTAGGCAGTCGGTACTAAAAGGAAATTGAAAAGCCAAGAGGAATACAAAGCAGCAGTCTCCTGGTTTTATCAATTTCTCTCATACGTTTGCCCCAAGCCCCTCTCTCGAACAAGATTGACCGCGTTCTATATCATTTCGGAGTTTGGCTTTCATTCCATTCTATCCTTTTTATATTTATCTTTCGGGGAAACATTCCCAATATACGTTATTGCTCTATTAAAAAGACTATAAAGAATTTTTATGTTTACAAAGTGTATTTATTTTTAAACATTTCTAAGATAAGGACTGATTTAATTTTTAATCTAAGAATTATGTAACAAATTTCAACGCTGTATTCAAATTTCAATGAAATCGAAAGAAAAAAAATCTGGTGCGTGCGCGCAACACCCAACTTTCACTTACCAACTTACTTAGTTATGAAATTAATGCGTTTTGTTAATGCCTCTTCTCAAAGTTACTCATTTTTCCACATTCATTTCTTATTTTTGTTTTCATTTGCTCAGAACATTTGAATAATGATAGCGCTTACCTGATATTAAATAACATAACCTGATATTAATTTTCATTAAACATGAGAATATGATGAAAATCGTTAAAGGCCTTTTTGAGATAATCGAAAATTTGGAAAAAAAGTCATGAAATAAAGTGCCCCTCCGGTTGATCAATTTTGATGAAATGTTGGCTATCATATCTTCGGCATATACATACATCAAATACCCAGTTTGATCAAAATCGTGAAAGCCGTTTTTGAGTAAATAAAAAAACACGTGAAAATGATACAAAATTTATTAAGTAAAGTCCCCCTTCAGGTTGATCAATTTTGATGAAATGTTGGCTATTACATTTTTGGCATATAAATACATCAAATACCCAGTTTGATCAAAATCTTTAAAGTAGTTTTCGAGTAAATAAAAAAAACACGTGAAAATGATACGAAATTTATTAAGTAAAGTCCCCCCTCCGGTTAATCAATTTTGATGAAATTTTTACAGTCATATCTCGGGCTTATAAATAGATCAAATACTCAGTTTAATCGAAATCGTTAAAGCCGTTTTTGAGAAAATTGAAAAAAAAATTAAAAAGTTATTAAATAAAGTACCTCCTCCCTTTGAGCAATTTTGATGAAATTTTTGCTGTCACATCGCGGGCATATACCTAAACTAAATGCCAAATTTCAGGTTCGCACGGTTTATAGTTTTTGAGCTAGTCTGTTCACACACACACACACACACAGACCATTTTGCGGGACTTGGTTAATTGGACTTAGGGGACGCTAAAACGTGTATTTCCGTTGAAAACCGGAAGTCGAAATTTTTCACGATCGCAATACTTCCACTTACTATATATTTCATATATAGGTAAGTGGGGCCGGGGATAGCCGAGCGTGTTCGAGCGCGGCCCGCTTTAACACGCTCGAGCCGAACGGTGGCGGTTCGAATCCGCCCTGGGATGGTTGACTTTTAATCCGTGAAGGCCCCACGGAATAAATCTCGACCTACCCACCATGGTTAGGATAGGTTGGTTACACCTGTAGAGTAACCCCCCGTATGCCACACATGGCTAGGTAGGGGTACCGACAAAAAAAAAAAAAAAAATATAGGTAAGTGAAAGTAAAAATCATTAGGAAAATTCCTAGGAGTTAGTAATGACACTACGCGACAAAATTATAGTATGTAATTATACTTATTTTACGTCTTTGGCCTGTAGATTATTAGCTCAAAGTATAAATCTCCCCTCAGTTATCATTTTAATCCTTTATCTTCTTATAAGGCTATTTCATGTCCGACAAAAATATAGACCACTGTTTGTGTTCTTCCATTGTTTTATTAAATTCCCAATCAAACTATTCGTGCTATTGAATTAATTTTTGTTTGTTTAATTACTGAACTGTTTAGAAATAAATTTAAAAAAATTGTAATTCCTAGAGACAATGTGAAGTGAAATAGGTGTAATTAAATCCTTACGCTGACAAATTGAACAATTTCAGTAATTATTACAGCTCAAATACCGGTGCAGGCACGTGATTACATACTATTCAGGACTGGGAGGTAAGGATGACACAAAAAATGCCCTGGTAGTCTAATGGCAACCACTATACCAGAACGAAGGAGAATATTTTCAAGACAAATCGCTTTGTTAGCTGCAGTGATCACTAACATCCGAAACGTGAAAAAAATCCCTCAGAGTGCAGAACACTTGAAAGGACAGAGGATTCAGAAAAAAAAACAGCACTTTCACAACAACGCTAAGTCGAGTATACAAAAGTTTTTGCAGGATCATATTGGTTGTTATAAAATATTGAGAAAAGTTATATTCACTATCAAAAAGCGGTAAATTTAGATTGTTTTGATGACCTCAAATATTATATTCATGACTACCTAGAAAATTAAAGGATTTTAAGTCGCTGGCAAATGGGTTGATTTCGGTCAGTAATGGTCATCGTGACAAAGTGAAATAATTTTTTTTTCTTTAAAAACTAATTCTAAAATATATTAGGAAACATAAAAGAGCCAATAATGAAGCATGTTAACGAGCTCACCATAGAAAGGGTCCATTTCCCAACAAGACAACGCTCCAGCCCATAAGGCTTTTTGGTAGAAATATATTTTGAATAGAATAATATTTCACTTTTTCCTGGGAAAGCTTGTTCTTTTGATCTCAACTGCATCGAAAGCTGTTTGGTACAATTGAATAGGGCAGTATTCGCTGCAGAAAGCCAATTCACTTCCCTGGACGAACTCAGAGCTCAGCATTCAAACTTAGTGCTTTAATTTAGGCACAGATATATAAAAACCTCTTTAAATCCCTTCAGAATAGAATGCTTAACGTTTTAGAAAAATAAGGGGGCCCAAAAAATATTAATAATGTTAAAAATACACATAATTTTAAAAGTGGCCTATAATTTTGTCGCGATCATTTTTCGTTTAGTTTCTTGCTTTCATGTAAATATTTTTAATTATTGGCTTATTAGCCTATATTTATTCATTAAACTTCTATTATGATTCCTCCATACAATGAAAATGATAAAAAGTTAAAGATTTCACATAACATTTTAAAATGAATGTGGCCTATGATTTTGTCGCATAGTGTTTGTTATAGGGGCTAGTATGTATACAGTCATGTTGCAAAAGCATGTAATTAAAATCATATCTACAATGCGGGAAATTTGTGGATATAGTATAGTAGAATTCTTAAGAATATGGTGTCATGAGCTACGTTAATGGTTTATATTTATGCATAAGCCAATGAAAGGAAAAGAGGCCATGAACGAAAAACTCAAAACAGTGACTTGCAGACTTTGGCAACATAAACAGTTATGTTAAGAACATGACCCTGGACATGGATTTAAAATATTGATAAAGATACACTGGATTTTATCATACAGTGAAGGAACACATGATTTACAGGTTTATTCTTGCAATATTTTTATCTGTTTATTAAAATGTTTCAAAGAATTTATAACATTAGTTCGTTTTTTTCTCTTCTAAGAATCTAACCTCTAAATCATTACATACTTAAGTAATATGTCAACAACATATGTACTGCCTTACGACACATAAAATAGATGTAACAAATAATGATTATAGCAATGGTTTCGATACTTACTGGGCATCACCGAAACGGTTCATTAAAGTTGCTGCAGGACTCGATTGGGCTGGGTACACAGAGTTCACAATTTTACTTCCCTCAAATTTAGGTATATTGGACGTGTCTGATCATTTCTGTTGAAGGTTCATCTTGTACCTTGCAGGAATTTTGATTTTTTTCTGAATTTGTAATGGTTATGTTAAGACGAGTGTTAAATGCATGTCACATGTTTTAAATTGCATTATCATAACTACTTTTACTCTACTTTAATTTCAGGAGATTTCTCACTGTTTGAATTATGTGAATAGCCTAAAATTGTCTAAATTTCGCTTGTATTTAGTTCGAATTTAGTATATGACAAAATAATGACATGTTTTGAAAATTCATAATACTTATTCAACTTTAAATGTTTTATTCGTAAATAAAGTAAAGGAATTTCGATTACAACTTCTTTTATGCGGAGGCAACGATTGCAGATTGGGCTAAATAACCTATCTCAAGTTTCTAACCAAAGACTCTTCTCACCAATTGTCATTTTTCATTAATAAAGTTTGGCACATTTTAATAAAATAAATAGTGGATGCCAAAAATAACCTCAAATTTGTTTTGACAGACTCATTATGTATAAGTATCAGCTTTCTTCCAACAAGCGTTGTAAACGCGTAGTCAACTAAAAGACTGCGCAATGACAATGCTCGATACTGTTTCCATGCTCGATAAATCAAAGGAGAAGACGAACCAATCACACTTAGAATCATAAGAGGGGAGGAGGTGACATGCGCTATACGTTAGTTAGCAAGGTGTTTACAACGGTTGTTGGAACAGACTTTTTATTTCTGATACACTACCATAAAAATCTGATTGTTGAACATAAGATATCGAAAAAAAAACTTCGTGTGAAACAAATGGGTTAAGAATGCGATGTGTAATTTTCATCATCATAATCAAATTACAAATAAATGTTATTTGGATGATTTTTTTTTTCAAATTTTACGAAATTAGTAAAATAACTTAATTATATCCATTAGCTTTCAACTTTTTTTTTTGTTCGGTAGGTACCCCTACCTCGCCATGTGTGGCATACGGAGGGTTACTCTAGAGATGTAACCAGCCTATTCTAATCATGGTGGTTAGGTCGAGATTTATTCCGTGGGGCCTCCATGAAATAAAAGTCAACCATCTCAGGGCGGATTTGAATGTTCATTATCTTTCAACTACAGAACATTTAATTATTAACAAAGCATAGATAAGCCGATACAATATATATATCTTTATGGCCAGGTTCAGATTATTTCAAATCTTTATTCTTTAACATTTTTTTGATGAATTTGCAATACATCCAAAAATTATCAACTAATAATCCCAGAGATTGTCTTTGGCTTATTGATATCACATTATCTTCAAGTTACAAATAAACTATCTCAGATATACCACGAGAAAAAACATTGACATCAACCTCTCTTGGGAGAATGACTCAGATAACATCGTCAGAAGGTTGAGGACTGTACTGGAACAAGATATAATATTCTACAGTGTGTCAATGATAGGTTGGTTCCAACAAGGAGTCCTCAACTGTTATGGTACGTTGGTTTGATTACTGCGCGTATCCATTCCCCACCCTTTCTATTGTAAGTTTGATTGGTTGTAGTTTGGAAAAGAGTTTTGGATCTTGTTGGCCGAAAGATTCGTGAACGTGGTTAAACTGCTTGTTGGGACAAAACTGATTTGAAAGAGTTTTTTCGATACACTCATATCGAACCCCAAGCAATGCATATGAATGTTCTTAAAAGACGATGTGACTATTTTTACACCAATAAATTTCAAAAATTAAACAAACAACCGAAAATAGTAATGGTGGTAAATTTAAATAAAATTATAAAGTATAATTGATGTCTTACACTCATTTCAATTTCTGCTTTCCTCATTCGTAATTACCAGGAATATTTTTTTAATTTTTTTTGGTGGGGTTTTGAAATCATTGATTAGATTTTACGGGTACTTCAATAATAATTTAGAATTTATCTTACTACCGATAAAAATACAAATATAAATTTCTCAGGTGATTGCGTTCCTTTGGCATTGTTCTAAGGCTTGACGTAATATATTGTTTAACGAAGGTAGTAGCTCTTTTACTTCTGGGATTTGCTTGCATTAAGCCTGACAGCATCTCCGGGCATTTATTGAACTGCAAACAATATTCAATTTAACAAACCTTATATAAGGCTAGGTATTCTTTTGTTTTTGTATTTTTTTTTTTAATTGAAAAATGAAAGGTTATGATGAAACTTCTGATCGAATTTTAGATTGTTTAATATGATAATAACGTGTTACAGTATACGATATACTATAAATTTAAATTTATCTATTTGTTTTACTACGAACGCGTAAAACTTGTTGGCCGTTACCAACAAATTTAAGTATTATAACCTGCTCCTATATAGAAAATATAGCAAAATACTGTAGCGTAGAAAAAAAAACATATGATTTAAAAAATTGTATACTTTTTGCTGGAATAAAATTTTCCTGTACGTGTTTTTGACCGTTCTAGTACAGGTTTGTGACAGTTAGAGTACCTTCTACGCTTGTCAAGAACATTCTGGACTGTTCTGATTCAGACTAAATATAAGGATCGATGGGCTGGAGAGATAGTCTTGCACTGAAGATCGATAATATGGTTACGTTGATGTAACAAGTCTCGAGTCTCGTTACAAGTTGATACTTTTTGTAACCATTTTAGTTATTTGAGATTATATTGTTTGTGTGGCACTGTAAATTACTTTCTTCGAATAAAAATTATTTTAACCCACATAAGTGTTACGATACAGTACATTTTATTCTTTCATTTGTTTAAAAACTGTAGTACTTAACAGTACATACAGTACTACATTAAAAAAAGAAAAAAGATTCCTCGAAAAGCAAATGAAGTTAGTAATTCAAAATCTAGTTTAAGTTTCACATAGCCAATGTTGCTATTTATATGCTAATTAATTTTTATTACACTTTTCAGAACCACAACGGAAATTGGATAGTGCAGGGCAATGAAATGTCATTATGTAAAATACCTCCTGAATTTCATGACGGTAAACATCATAGAATGAAAGCATGAACTATTTTAAGTTGATGCAATGTTAAAAATTATACACATTTATTTGGAAATAATGAAAGTAAACTTTCATTTAACTAACATTTAATATATAGAGTGCAAGGCCTCAAAGTCTCGCATTATTTTAGTAATTCACTTAATCGTGCAGATTACAGATCTGTAGAAAAAGAGTATGTTTCTAGCTTGCTTGCGAAACCCTGGTAGCCCTGAAGATGCCTGAATAGGCGAAAATTTGGCATGTGATCAGCACGATTAAGTGAATTATTGAAATAATAAGAGGCTTTGAGGCCTTGCATTCTATATCTACAATTAAATAGTCTCTTCCTACAAACTTGTTTACTAACATTTAATGTTTAAAACTTTGTTTTCTTATATGAATAAAAATTTATTTATAAGTAACATTTTATTTTACTTTAATACAACTCTTTATTGACATTTTTATATTCTGCCTCATTTCGAGACGATTGCAATATTGCTTCACACTTTATTTACAAAAAATATCAGAAAAAATAAATAAAATTATTAAATCAAGTAAATAAAGATAAGCATCTCAAGCATATATTATCCTTAAATGATTTAATCATAAAAGTTTATAGTTTATTAAATTTTATTGGGCAAAATTAATACAGGGAGTTAATAAAAAATTTGATGTTTGGTTTAAAACACAAAATCGCAAAAAATAATTTTTAAAATTTTGTTTATAAAACCTACCTCCCTCCCCCTTTTTTATTTATTTTTACTTTCACTTACCTATATATGAAATATATAGTAAGTGGAAGTATTGCGATCGTGAAAATTTTCGACTTCCGGTTTTCAACGGAAATACACGTTTTGGGGTCCCCTGAGTCAAACTAACCAAGTCCCGCGAAATGGTCTGTGTGTGTGTCTGTGTGTCTGTGTGTCTGTGTGTCTGTGTGTCTGTGTGTGTGTGTGTGTGTGTGAACAGACTAGCTCAAAAACTATAAACCGTGCGAACCTGAAATTGGGTATTTAGAGTATGTATAAGCCCGCGATGTGACAGCAAAAATTTCATCAAATTTGCTCAAAGGGAGGGGGTACTTTATTTAATAACTTTTTATTTTTTTTTCGATTTTCTCAAAAACGGCTCTAACGATTTTGATTAAACTGAGTATTTGATCTATTTATATGCCTGAAATATGACTGTAAAAATTTCATCAAAATTGATCAACCGGAGGGGGGACTTTACTTAGTAAATTTTGTATCATTTTCACATGTTTTTTTATTTACTCAAAAACGGTTTTAACGATTTTGATCAAACTTGGTATTTGGTGTATTTATATGCCAAAGATGTGATAACCAACATTTCATCACAATTGATCAACCGGAGGGGGGACTTTATTTAATAACTTTTTATTTTTTTTTCGATTTTCTCGAAAACGGCTCTAACGATTTTGATCAAACTTGGTATTTGATGTATTTATATGCCCGAGATATGACTGTAAAAATTTCATCAAAATTTATCTACGGGAGGGGGGACTTTACTTAATAAATTTTGTATCATTTTCGCGGGGTTTTTTTATTTACTCAAAAACGGCTTTAACGATTAACAAAAATAAGATATGAATGTAGAAAAATGTGTGACTTTGGGAAATGATATTTAGCAAAACACGTCAATTTCTAATCAAAGTAAGTTGGTAAGTGAAAGTTGTGTGTTGCGCGCACGCACCAGATTTTTTATCCTTCTTTCCGTGATACGTTCAAAAATTACAAATACTTCTCATATCATTTGAAAGCTTATTCAGGTGTTCAGTTTTTCTAGTAATGAAAAATATATTTTGAATAATCATTATTATAACAAACTATATTTATATTACTAAACTAATTTACAAGTTATGGTAATATAAATATTTGACTCATTTTGACCAAGAAATATTGTCTTACTAATTGTGTACTATTTTAACTTGTAATATTATGAGGCACTATGTATATGTTTTAATTACTGTGTCGTTTTTATTTTAACTCAATAAGAGTTCTTCAACAAAAATAAAAAAATATTAAAACAACTGCTAGTTGAAAAATCACAAAAACCAAAATTATTTTAAAATAGGGGAAATTATTATAAAATACCCTGCCTTTGTTGGAACTTTTTGGTCAAAAAAATTGAAGTAGAATTGCGAGTTTTTTTTTTCTGTAAAATTATTCAGAACGCCTTTTGTGTATAATTACAGACAAAAAATAACAGCAACGCTGCATCAAATTTCCCTTTGAAAAAGGTTCTATAAAGGCTTGTTCTATTTCATATAATTTCCGATTTTTAAAAAGGCAGCAGTTGTTTTATTCAAAACTCTTATAGTACAGAGTTTATTCTAAAAAGAGCACTACAATGTCATTAAACATGCTTTTTCGCTAAATCTGAATTTTATAGTGTATTCATACCAAGTTCATTCAGAATTAAAGGAGGAAGTATTAAAAGTTAAATCTTGGTCAAAACAAAGCACTATCATTATTATTAATAAATACATGTATCTTTATGTATATAGATATTTATCTATATATGTATCTACTTTTTTATTTAAAGAATGTGTGTTTATTAATAATTTTATTATATTATAATTTCGCTAAGACACAGCTATCTTATGTTCTCACAAAGATCCCACAAAAACATTGATTGCCATTCAGAGTCACTTATTCGAACTTGAAAAGTAGAAAATTTAAATAAACCCCACCAAGTATAAGCTTACTCTTATAAACTTATTACTAAAGCTCGGAATTCCGTGCAGTAAAAATTCGAAAACGTGCAATAACTTGCAATAAAAATGTATTGCTTGAAAACCAGGCATTAAATTATTATTGTGAACAAAAAATAGCTACTTTTGAAAAAAAATAAGTAGCGAACAGTAAATTGAAATAGAAACTCTTTTTTTTTTACAAATTATTTCTATAATATTGGTTTTAGTATACATTTTGGTAAAATCAATGAATTTTGGATCTTTTTTGTAATACTATTGATATATTTTTGAAAAAAAATCCGGTAAAAAAATCAGAATATAAAATATTTACTGAAAATAGTAGTAACAGTAAGATGTGGAATGCAGAGTAAAATACTCGCGCGTGAGCTTTAATTATATTGGGAATAGGAAGATCTTAAAAAAGGAAAGATACTAATCAAATTTTGGCATCACTGGATGCAATATCCGGTGCCTAGGCTTATTTTTAAATCTCTCTGGTGCCACGCACTACCCCTGTTACTATTCTAGGGTTAAAAAAAATAGGTACTTACTTGTGCTACAGTGGGTATCAATTTGTAATTTCATCCAATTTTTTTATCACACGATTTACAATACACTACATAACCACCCCTATTGAGTTCAGGATATTTTTCAATCCATCCCGCAGTTTTTGAAGACACACTCCAATTGTTGGCATTTTCAGTAACAATATCCTCGACACGAGCTAGTTTGATACTGACAGAGCTATGATAATTGAGAAACAAAATGTAAACATTCAGGAATCACTGAACCCTCAGTTCTTGGAAATTGGAGGTTTGTGTTTGTTTACTTCTCCCAAGATCCCTTTATTTTTTTTTCTATGATATTCACATTTATTTTTCCACTATTTTTTAAAAGTTTATTTAAGAATATTACAATTTGTAATATTTTTTTTTTTCTTCAAAATATCAAATGATGCAATAAAACTTCAAAACGTGCAATTTCGTGCAGTAAACACCGAAACGTGCAATTTCGTGCATTATAAAACTTCATTAAAACATCCCATTAGGCTTGATAAGTAACTTTAGTTCGCTTTATTCTGACTTACCAATAAAAAAGATGCAATTGCACGGGAATCCGAGCTCTACTTATAACCAATATAAGCTTCTCTCTGAGAAAGTCGACCACCAATAAAAAATTAATAACACTTCAGTGCTTTCTACAAACAAGAACTGACCACACGATAAAAACAACTGTCACACCTTTTGGCAACAAATCATCACTTAATTTACTAAACAAAAGGCACTATACTAAAAAAACCTATTTTGACCTATAGAACAGAATCTTGGGTTTCCGCTAATCAGATACACATTTACAATATTCTAACCGCAAAAATGTTTAAAGAAATTGTAAAGCTCCCTGGTATATTTTTAATATACAAAATATACAAAGACATGTACATCCCAACAGTAAAATCATACATTCATTACAAATAAACCACATTTCACAACCATTCTAACCCACTTGTTTCTTCCCTTTCTTTCTCCCAGTCACCCGTCCAAAGAAGATTGAAAAGGCATTACTCGAGAGTTATACTCCAACACAGTGATTAAAAAAAGTAATTTTAATTTCTTATTTACTTCACATATAATTTTTTGGCCTGTCATTCTTTAGTTTTCGCAATTACAAAAACTATATGGGTCACATTTAGAAAACATATTTAAAAATTGATTATTATGCTTTAATACCGTACAAATTTGAGTGAATTTTTTTGCCTAAAACATTGCGATATGCCTAATATTATGAGGCACTCAATACAGTTCTTTTTTTGAAAATAAGATATACATATAAAGTGAGGGGGGGACGGTTGGTACCAACTTTTCTGTTTTTCTATAATATAAGCTGTAATCGATGTATAAATTAACTCTTATGCTTACTATTTTCATTTCAGTGTGAGTTATAAAGTTTTTTCTCTTCTCCTGTACAATGGAGGAAAAAGTACTTAGGTACATGGTTTTGCAAATTTACTATCGATATTCTCTAAACTGCCACATAGCAATAAGAAGAAGGTTGCGTGAGGCAGTACAGCACAAGTCCATTAGTGGACCAGGGGTTATCTCCCCGAACCGGAGTACACCCCGATTATCCACCACTTAGTTGTCAGATCTACGGGCCTTATAGGATTATATGAGGCTTCTATGCTGTTTGGCTTGGGTCACTGTATACCGAGCTTAGCGTGAAAATTCAGGAAATGTGGTCGAGTTTCCCATTTGTATCGCTTAGCCAGGGAAAGGTAACCAACCGTTCCGGTTGTCACGGTTCTAAGAGCATTTAGTTCCATTTATATATTTAAAATTTATGTCAATTTTCCAAAGGTTTTATTTATTAATAAAAATAAATAAAATGATTTTTTTGATAATGAATTACTTTTTTAATTACTCCTAAGCAACGTATGAGTTAATTAAGAAGGAATTTAAAAGGACTTAAAAGAATCACTAATGGAACATACAATAAATAGCCTGAGGATGGGAAAAAAACCCGAAACGAAGATCAATTATGAGGTTTATAATAGAGATACAAAATAAAAACAATATAGAAACTTATTAAAATACAAGAAGAAAGAAATTTAAGAAAAAAATTTCAAAATTAAAATAGTTTGGGTATTAAATTAATTTTTTATGTAAAATTAAAGTAATTTAAATTAAATTACTAATGGGTACTATAACATGAAATCTTATTTTCTGATTGCTATCACAGCAGTACCAGTGAAGCAACAAATATTTTTGATTGGTAGATAATAACGCTTGTTTAATTTCAGGTAAAAAAAAATCTGGTGCGTGCGCGCAACACACAACTTTCACTTACCAACTTACTTAGATTAAAAATTGACGTGTTTTGCTAAATATCATTTCCCAAAGTCACACATTTTTCTACATTCATATCTTATTTTTGTTAATCGTTAAAACCGTTTTTGAGTAAATAAAAAAAAACCCGTGAAAATGATACAAAATTTATTAAGTAAAGTCCCCCCTCCCGTAGATCAATTTTGATGAAATTTTTACAGTCATATCTCGGGTATATACACTTACTAACAAAAGTCTCTGCACACCCTCCAGCTTTTTTTTTATTTTACCTAAAGATATGTTATGAGCCAGATATTGGCAATGAAACTCACACATTTTTTACATAATTTAATCTACTTTAATTAACAATAATCAAATTTAGTAAAATTTATTTAACTTATAATTTATGAGGAAAATTACATAAAATGTCAGAATATTGATGCGCCAAAAGTCCCTGCACACATCATTTTTCTTCAACTTGAAGCTTAATTATTGATGCCAAATCAACTTTAATAGGTAGTCGTTCCTACCTTATTTCTTATCACTTCTCATAATCTATTTGGCATGGTGTGAACTAGTTTTTTGTAGTTTCTGGAGTAATTTTACCCCACAATTCCTTTAGTACTCTTTTTAAGTGGTCTTTGTTCTGTATTTAAATTTTTACTTTCTGACGGCCTAGTTGATCCCAGAGATGTTGTATTGGATTAAGATGAGGAGATTAGGGAGGTGTTTTAAGTAGCTGTGGAGCATTGTAGAGCAACTATTCTTCAACTTTCCGCGCTGTCGTTATCTTGTTGAAAAATGAATTTTTCCTGGAGATCAAACTTCATTAAACTTTCCGGTAAATTACTCCTCAAAATATTTATATAAACGTGTTGGTCCATTATTCCGTCGATAAATTTCAAATTACCAACTCCAGCAGCATACATACACCCCCAAACCAAAACACTCCCTCCAACATGTTTCACAGTACCAACTATGTTTTTTCCAGGGGCTCTTTGTTAGGTTTTCTCCAAACTTTCCCCCTTCCATCTGATCCATGAATGTTAAATTAACTATCGTCAATAAATAAAACACGTTCCCAGAACTATAAGGACTTGTTTACATGTTCCTTTGCGAACTGCAGTTTCAATATCCGGTTCTTTTACTAATGAATGGCTTACACCTAGGCTTACGCACATTATAGCCAGCTTTCTTTAGGGTCCTTCTAATCGTTTGTGCAGATACCCCAATCTTGTAATTTTCTTACACCATACCTGCTAAATTTAGACCACTTGTGTGGGGTTCTTCGGCCAAAGTCCTTATGATAGCCCTCTTGTAGTGAGCTCGGAGTATGGGGGGCGGCCAGAGCCGTATCTACTTTCCATTTTACCCAGTTTTTCATACCGTTTTAGGATATACCTTACCGTATTATAGCCCCTGTTGACGATTTGTCCTATTTACCTGTATGAGTTGTATGAGTTTCCTCAAATTTACAATTTGGTCGGGAATCGGTGTTGGAACCTCCATTTTTTATCACAGTCTTAACTGTTTGGGTCCAAATTAACACTGGCAAGTTGGGATTAGCCGGAGGATGAATGGGATAATGTGCAAACTGTATAAATATCAGTATCTTGGCTAATTCCACTGCGTGCAGAGACTTTTGGTGCATCAATATTTTGACATTTTAAGTAATTTTCCTCATAATTTATAAGTTGAATGAATTATATTAAATGTAATTGTTTTTCATTAAAATAGATTAAATTATGTAAAAAATGTGTGAGTTTCGTTGCCCATATCTGGCTCATAAGGTATCTTTAGGAAAATAAAAAAAAAGCTTGAGGGTGTGCAGAGACTTTTGTTAGTAAGTGTATATACATCAAATACTAAGTCTGATCAAAATCGTTAAAACCGTTTTTGAGTAAATAAAAAAAACATGTGAAAAAGATTCAAAATTTATTAAGTAAAGTCCCCCCTCCGGTTGATCAATTGTGATGAAATTTTTACAGCCATATTTCAGGCATATAAATAAATCAAATACTCAGTGTAATCAAAATCGTTAGAGCCGTTTTTGAGAAAATCGAAAAAAACGTAAAAAGTTATTCAATAAAGTACCCCCTCCCTTTGAGCAAATTTGATGAAATTTTTGGTGTCACGTCGCGGGCCTATACATACTCTAAATACCCAATTTCAGGTTCGCACGGTTTATAGTTTTGAGCTAGTCTGTTCACACACACACACACACAGACACACGCACACACACACACACACACAGACCATTTCGCGGGACTTGGTTATTTTGACTCAGGGAACCCCAAATCGTGTATTTCCGTTGAAAACCGGAAGTCGAAAATTTTCACGATCGCAATACTTCCACTTACTATATATTTCATATATAGGTAAGTGAAAGTAAAAAAAAAAAAAATCTGGTGCGTGCGCGCAACACACAACTTTCACTTACCAACTTACTTAGATAAGAAATTGACGTGTTTTGTTGAATATCATTTCCCAAAGTCACACATTTTTCTACATTCATATCTTATTTTTATTAATCGTTAAAGCCGTTTTTGAGTAAATAAAAAACCCCGTGAAAATGAAACAAAATTTATTAAGTAATGTCCCCCCTTCGGTTGATCAATTTTGATGAAATGTTGGCTATCACATATTTGGCATATACATACATCAAATACCCAGTTTGGTCACAATCGTGAAAGCCGTTTTTGAGTAAATAAAAAAAGCATGTAAAAATGATACAAAATTTATTAAGTAAAGTGCCCCCTGGGGTTGATCAATTTTGATGAAATTTTCACAGACATATCTCGAGCATATAAATAGATTAAATACTAAGTTTAATCAAAATCGTTAAAGCCGTTTTTGAGAAAATCAAAAAAACACGTGAAAATGTTACAAAATTTATTAAGTAAAGTCCCCCCTCCGGTTAATCAATTTTGATGAAATTTTTACAGTCATATCTCGGGCATATAAATACATCAAATACCCAGTTTGATCAAAATCGTTAAAGCCGATTTAGAGTAAATAAAAAAAACACGTGAAAATGTTACAAAATTTATTAAGTAAAGTCCCCCCTCCGGTTAATCAATTTTGATGAAATTTTTACAGTCATATCTCGGGCATATAAATAGATGAAATACTCAGTTTAATCAAAATCGTTAGAGCCGTTTTTGAGAAAATCGAAAAAAACCTAAAAAGTTATTAAATAAAGTACCCCCTCCCTTTAAGTAATTTTGATGAAATTTATGCTGTCACATCGCGGGCATATACCTACACTAAATACCCAATTTCAGGATCGTACGGTTTATAGTTTTTGAGCTAGTCTGTTCACACACACACACACACAGACCATTTCGCGGGACTTGGTCATTTCAACTCAGGGGACCCCAAAACGTGTATTTCCGTTGAAAACCGGAAGTCGAATTTTTTCACGATCGCAATACTTCCACTTACTATATATTTCATATATAGGTAAGTGAAAGTAAAAAACCTGACTGACGATATTAATAAATTCATAAAAAATGTAGTGTAACGCTTCTGTGGGTTGAAGAATATTCATTGAACGATAATGTACTATTATCGATGCCACAAGACTTATCACAATTTAAATATTCGGGAAGGTTACAAAAATGAAAACTTTATAAAACACAATCATATGACTTGAACTTGACAGGCATGACAAAGACTTAGACTAATACTGACTGGCCCTGTCACTCCCTCCTTATATATAGTCGTAAAATGGACGTTCTGGAAGGTTCCAGGTCTTTATGGAAGCTGCTGGAACGCCGTAAATGGAGGTCGAACAATCTAGAACTAAACAGTTCGTTCCAACCGCTTAGTTGTTCCAACAAACGGTCTGGGATATTAAACCATATGTTTTTACTTTCGCTTACCTATATATGAAATATATACTAAGGGAAAGTATTTATTTCGTTAAAAATTTCGACTTATACACACTTTAGGGCCCCCTGAGCCCAAATAACCAAGTCCCGCGAAATGGTTTGTGTGTGTGAACAGACTAGTTCAAAAACTATAAACCGTGCGAACATGAAATTGGATATTTAGTGTATGTACATGCCCGTGATGTGACAGGAAAAATTTCATCAAAATTGCTCAAAGGGAGAGGGTACTTTATTTAAAAACTTTTTACGTTCTTTCGATTTTCTCAAAAACGGCTCTAACGATTTTGATTAAACTAAGTATTTGATCTACTTATATGCTCGAGATATGATTGTAAAAATTGTTCAACCGGAGGGGGGACTTTACTTAATAAATTTTGTATCATTTTCACGTGTTTTTTTTATTTACTCAAAAACGGTTTTAAAGATTTTGATCAAACTGGGTTTTTGATGTATGTATATGCCAAAGATGTGATAGCCAACATTTCATCAAAATTGGTAAACCGGAAGGGCACTTAATTTCATAATTTTTTTCCAATTTTTACTTTTTTTTTCAATGATCTCAATAACGGCTTTAACGATTTACATCAAATTTATCATGTTTATTGAAAATAAGATGTTCTTTAGTATTAGGTAAGCTTTATCATTATTAAAATGTTTTGAGGGGGCTTTATTTTGGGGGTAGGGGCCTTTTTTTTTTGGTTTTTTGTTTCCTATAAATTACCTTTGTTTTTGTTTATATGGAGAAATTAACTGTCTCTCGTTACGCCTAAAAATAAGAAATGGCTAAATATGAGATATGATAAAAATACAGAAAACATAAAGAGGAGAAAAAAAGAAAAATATTCAGTCAACTCATAAAACTCGTTGAGCCCACGCATGCGGAGTACGCTTTTAGTGATAGACCATTGTTCATAATTAAAGCCGTTATGTTCATTTGAGAAGTGGCAATTATGTAAGTGCAATAATTTCTAATCTAATTAAGTTGGTAAGTGAAAGTCGTGTGTTGCGCGCACGCACCAGATTTTTTTATTTGACGATTTAACGTTACACTATTATTATTTAATTATTGAGAGTAGCAGTAATATATAGTGAAGACTACTTTTTTTTTCTAGTACCTTTTCTTTAATCACATGAAATATCGTTAAGCGCATTCAGAAATTAGAAAAAAAAAAAAAAAAAAAAGCCCATTTTTCATATACTTCATTGGAAGGAATGAGCTATTTTATTAAATCAACAATAACTTCGAAAAGAGCTTGAGATACTTTCTCATGGAACGCACAATAGTAAGGTCCGGCGGATAGGGACGCTAAAACGTAGATCAAAAAAGTGTCTAGTAAAGATGTATAAATTCTTTAAAATACAGACCGTGAAAATTTCTAGACTTTTTGTTGGAATAGATGAAACAAACTGTTCTTTTAGGCGTTTGTGACTTTTCTAGTACATGTTCGTGACTGTTCGAAAATAATCTACGCTTGTCTGGAACCTTCTAGATTGTTCTTATTCAGACTAAATATAAGAAGCGATTGACTGCAGAGTTAATCATGTTCTGAAGTTCGAATGATATGGTTATTTTTGTTTTACCGTATCCTTACAAGTTAATACTTTTTGTAACATTGTTGATTATTTCAGTATTTATTATTTGTCTGACATTCTGAAGTGCTATAAACTTCTTATAAAAATTATTTAAGCCCACTTAGTATAACAATATTTTTAGTACAGTTATGAATTTTAATACATTATAGAGCAAAAATTTCCATTAAATGAAAGGAGATGTTAAAATTCAGAAAAAGTTCATGGTTGTTTCTGTAATAGGACCCGTTTGGAATATATAGAGAAGCACGTCTGTACGTATCCTCCCAAAGACATCACAGATGCTAATATTATGCAAATGCAGGTGCATTATGGAGACGATTTGGTCGGCACACTATCCTATAGTTGAAGGGATACCTTATCCTAATGCCTCTTTGTCAGCACCAGAGTTGAGTGAGAAACTTTAAGAACTATATAAATTTACTTTTGGATTTTAGGTAGGTATTCAAATTAGAAGGAATCTAACTATTCCTATGTAACCTATATATTGATTATAACTATTCCTGCATTATACTAGGTTGAAATTACGATAATAATTATGAAAAAATGCAATATGCACATAAGTATTGTAATTATTACTTTTGGCAAAAAAAATAATATTAATTCTATTTAAAAATGTATGAAATTTTCTAAACCCAAGGGTTGCAATATTGCATTGCTTTTTATTTAAATTTTCTTATTTTGATGATAATGTTTATGTAGGGTTGCAATTTTGAAATCGATAATCGTTGGGGCTGCGTAAGGTTAAGCTGCGCGTCGATTAAAGTGGGCGTGCACAATTGAGAGTCTTAGAAGCGAACAAATACCTAAAAGATTGATAATAGCTTTGTCCAACGTCCGAGGGGTAGGCCTAGAGGAAGGTGGGGGAATTTGGCAAGGGCGGATCTTGTGGATTTGGGATTGGACGGGGGGAGTTGGATGGAGGTGTGTAGGGAGAGATTAGGGAGAGAGGTAGTGTCGGGCATCTGGGCCTTTATTCTCATTCTCCTTTTAATGTTTTAATACACACATATTTGGTGCGTCATGAACGTTGATTCAAAAGTCTTTGCTGGATACAGCTCCTTTTGCGTCAAATAATTGATATTGCGGATTTTAAGTAGAATTTCCATTTTATCATAATCAATAAAAATCTGGTGCGTGCGCGCAACACACAACTTTCACTTACCAACTTACTTAGATTAGAAATTGATGCGTTTTTTTAATTGCCACTTCTCAAATGAACAGAACAGTTTAATTATAACGCATTGGTTTGTCATTAAAGGCGTACGGCGCATGCGTGAGCTCAAGGTGTTTTATGAGTTGACGGAATATTTTTCTTTTTTTCTCCTGTATATGTTTACTTGATTCTCTTCATATATCATATTTAGCCGTTTCTTATTTTTATGCGTGATGAGAGACAGTTAATTTCCCAATATAAACTAAAACAAAGGTACTTTATAGAAAAACAAAAAAAGCCCCTTCCCCATCATTTTAATATGAATAAACAGAACATTTTAATAATGATAAAGCTTACCTGATATTAAATAACAACTAATTTTCATTAAACATAACGAATTAGATAAAAATCGTTAAAGCCGTTTTTGAAATAATCGATCAAAAAGGTAAAAATTGGACAAAATTTATTAAGTAAAGTCCCCCCTCCTGTTGATCAAATTTGATGAAATTTTTACAGTCATATCTGGGGCATATATATACATCAAATACCAAGTTTGATCAAAATCTTTAAAACCGTTATTGAGTAAATAAAAAAAACACGTGAAAATGATACAAAATTTAATAAGTAAAGTCCCCCCTCCGGTTGATCAATTTTGATGAAATTTTTACAGTCATATTTCAAGCATATAAATAGATCAAATACTCAGTTTAATCAAAATCGTTTGAGCCGTTTTTGAGAAAATCGAAAAAAACTTAAAAAGTTACTAAATAAAGTACCCCCTCCCTTTGAGCAAATTTGATGAAATTTTTGCTGTCACACCGCGGACATATACAAACATTAAATACCTAATTTCAGGTCTGTGCGGTTTATAGTTTTTGAGCTAGTCTGTTCACATACACACACACACACACACACACACACACACACACACACACACACACACACACACACACACACACACACACACACACACACACACACACACAGACACACACACACACAGACCATTTCCCGGGACTTGGTTATTTTGACTCAGGGGACCCCAAAACGTGTATTTCCGTTGAAAACCGGAAGTCGAAAATTTTCACGATCGCAATACTTCCACTTATTATATATTTCATATATAGGTAAGTGAAAGTAAAAAAACAACTAATTTAAAACAATGGATTAAATAATAAGTATAAATAAGACATTTTTTGGATTTCTTCTAAATTGAAGCGTGGAAATGCATAAGGGTATAAGTGCCTTAGGAAATTTTTACGGAAATCATGTGACTCATATCCTCTAGGGTGAACTACGTTCAGTGCTTATACCCATGCCATCTTTCACACGCTCAATGAACTCTTTTCTAACAACAAAACATTACTTATACCCATTTCTGAAGAATGGCTTTGGCACATATAACAATATGGAAAAAAAATACTTCGTTTAATTTTTTGGGTACTTACACCCTTATGCATTTCCACTCATCAATCGTTATACTCAATTTTTAATTTAAAAATCATACTTGATTTTTATATACTAATTTCAATTTTTCCGTGATGCTTTTTATCTTAAAAGTAATGATAACTCATTGAATAATAAGGTATTACATAAATAATACTGATAAGAAAATGAATCACCTTTTAGAAGATATATTTTAAAATTATTCATAGCATTCATTCGATTATTCATTACTTTTTTCTATTTCATTATCTTTAACATATGTAGAAGATATATTTTAAAATTATTGGACCATAATTAATTAAGGACATGATACTGTTCATTTAAGAATGTTAAACTACAGCAACTAGCCGACACCTGAGCAGTTTTTTTTTGTGAAAGAAATTTACAAATTCATTTTAGGAATAAAATTTTTCTGTTGCTAATATTCAATTACAATATTCATGCAATTCACCTGATTGTGCAACTCAAAATGTATTTTGTTATGCATCTTCTTTAAATAACATATTTAAGGTAGTCTCGTAATGCAGTATACAAGCCTTGTTTTGTAATTTTCATTTTTGCAGTTTATTAAGCTCTCACATTTATGCATCAACAAATTTTTTAAGTAATCCTAAAATTAATAATCTTAAGCTGTTAGGAAGTATTGATTGTTATGATGGAGTTTAGCGGGTGAATTATGTAAATGAGTTTCAAAACTGCTTCCGAGTTTGACGATTCTGAAGTCTTAGTAAATTCATTGGAGTTTTTTGGTGTAAGACTTAATTGTAAAATCTCAGCAAACAGCATAACAAAAATTATGATGTGATATTATTAATTAAATTCATTAAGTGAAAAATAAAACTTTGAGGAAGTGGAGACCTTCAATTCACTTTAAGAAAAAAATCTAAATCACTGTTCTAATACATATATGGAAACTTTTGGAATCCGAAAAACACGTCTACATAAACAAAATACAAATTTCATAATCCAAAATTCTTAGAGAAATCACAACGTATAGCTCGTTCATTTCTCATCACACCCTACACAAAAACATGAACGTTGTAACATTAAAATCTCACATCCTAATCCACTCATGCTTTGCCTTTGCTTCTTCCTAGTCAACGAAAACAAAACATCAAAATAGACTAAAACAACAGTGACAACATTGTGCAAAAAAAAGCAAAAAAACAAAACAAAAAAAAAACAAGGATTCTAAGCGAAAGTATTTGTTGCGAAACAGCACACAAGCAAATCTAGCATAAAAATGCATAGTTAATAAGGAAGTGGTCTATTTTTTCGAATAGGAGAAATATTGAAGTCGGATATCCCTTTTGGATTTAGGTGAAAGACGGTATCGAGACGAATACGAAGTGAAGTGTTTTATGGAATAGTGGGAGGGGATCAAATCCTGTTATAGCACTCAAGAGTCTTTTCAATTGGATGAGTGCGAAGCAGTGATGCTTGAAATAAAGGTAAAAGGAATTTGTAAGAAACGCTGAAAGAGTGCGTTTGGAGTGAAACGGCGGAAGAAGTAACACAGCTGAAAAGAGTGCTCAGTAATTTGCCAAAAGCTCTCCATAAGTTAATTTTTATTCATGATTAAGTAATGTTTAAGTTTGCTATAATGAAAAATTGAAATTGTTAATCGTGTACCATATCAGAATTCTCAAATTCATTTCACAAGCATAGCTGATTTAAAAGTTTCTTAATAACGGCAGAATTACTGTGGGTCAAAGGTATTAAAAGAACAGATATTTCTGTCATTTCCTCTCAAAAATAATTGAGAGATTTCATTAAACTAATGAAAAAAAAATTACATATGTGACAAATGAAACATAATCTCTATATATATAAGAGGCTTTGTCCTGACTGACAGAATCAACGCAGAGCAAAAACTACTAATGATAGAAACTTGAAGTTCGGAATTTAGATCTTAAACGCGATGTAGGTAACCACTAAGAAAGGAATTTCAAAAATGTAACCCCTAAGGGGCTTAAATGGCGAAATTGTCGTTTAACTCTAACGGAAATCTATTTTTAAGATTTTAAACCATATGTTTTTTATGTTAATATCGATTTAACGTTACAATATTATTAAAATAGACATTCAAAAAAATATGGCTACTGATTATTTTAATGTTAGTGGTAATCAAATTATGCACACTGTGATTGGGATGGAGCGTGTTTATTTCGATCTCTTCTCCATATATATAAGAGGCTTTGTCCTGACTGACAGAGCAAAAACTACTAATGATAGAAACTTGAAGTTCGAAATTTAGAATTTAAACGCGATGTAGGTAACTACTAAGAAAGAAAGAAAGGGTGAAGGGGGTTGATCCGACGAGTTTAACTTCAAAGCTCCTACGGGGCGTCGAAAACTATGTTTAAAGCAGGAAAATGAACCGTTCACGACGAGTAAGCAATTTTTTTTTGGCGGGTTTAGTGAAATCTCTCCATTGCGCGTCTCCCTCTCATCAACCGAGTCGGCAGCTTCCGCCTCCAACATTCCATCTTCCGGAAGCTCCGATCCCTGTTATGTTGTTAATGCACAACATATGTTGTCAATATATAAAAATCATATTATATTAAATAAATTCCGAGATAATGATCACAGAATTGATTTTAAAGGCTCGCGGGCAAAGCCGCGACTGGGAATGCTAGTTAGTTATAACTGAAAGTAAAATGGGCACCAATAAAGTATCTACAAACGCTAACCTGATACATCAGTAGCATGTCAAAACCAATTTTCATCATCCCGTTGTATGATATCCCTCTTTTCCCACCGAGTTAGTAGTGTTCGGGGTCCGGCCTTATCTTGGTAAATGATACACCACTGATATTCTGTATACTTAGATAAGTCAATCCCAAATTTCGGATGAAAATTACTTTTTCTCTTTCTGGATTAAAGTCTTTAATCTTTGAAATGATATTGCAAATAACGCACTGGAGCAATCCAAGTGTTAAATGAAACTAAGTGGTGGTGGAAGATAGTTGACCGTAGACAAAATAAGAAGCACAAATATGTAATTAGCACAAATATGTAAATATCACATATTTGTGCTAATTATTTTGACCTCACCCCAACCAATTCCTATTCCTAGGGCATTTTTCACCCCTTACTCTAAGCTGCATTATGTGAATGGAAATAAAATATTTCTTATTAAAATTTTTGTAAGCTACTTTTTTTTTTTTTGTTTTAGTTCATTACTGAGACATATAATTTTCCATTAATTTTACGACCCCCCCACATAGTACTTATTACCAAACCTTAATCTGATCACACAGTCTCACATAAAAGACCTCACTTTTCTTCACATATAGAATTGAAATAGATGTGAGAACCCTAAAAATAGAATCGGAATATACATCATTCATGATAATTCCCGGGAACTTCTCTTTCAAATGTGTCCCTTCCCTCAAATATAACAATCCTTTCTTTGTAGGAACCCTTTTCTTCTGTAAAAAAAAAAAAAATCTTTCTTGGAAAAAGACGTCTCAGCGATCCGTTCTGAGTAAGAGCAATCGGATTTAATGTATAGGAGAGACGTCAAAGTATTTGGAAATGTGGTGGAAAGAAAATGAGCTGGGAGCAAGGCGGAGCTAACCGGGGCTGGCATTGTCATCGTGCCCTGACGAGGGTCTTCAAGTATTATACTGGCCGATACTTCATCCCATAGTCCAAACCTCGGTTCTTATTCAAAAACAGTTATTTTTTGGAGCTGTAATCGGTTATTTTTATATATTATCAAAATTAGCATGTTTTGAGTGGGGGAGAGCGGGGTTGGTTGGCAACAGTTTCACTTTTTAGATTGTCGAATCATTACTGTTAATATAATCACAATACGGTTTATACCACTGTAAACTTAAAGTATTAGAGTACTTCAAGATTTTTTTTCAACTCATAATATTTAACACTATGATCATAGAAAATTGAAGTATTCGTCAAGCCAGAGTATGCCAATTAAGCCCCTGTGTGGGGCAGGTTGGCCTAGAAGGTGAGGTTGTTTGGCTATCTCATTCAAGTAGTGCTTGGCACATATTATTTTTATTAAAAGCTGCACTATAATGGTAAAATGATTTTGAATCGGTTTTTAACAGCTGTTAAGGGAAAATAGAATGACAAATGGCTGCATTTTATCTTATGGCTGCATTTATTCAATTGAATAAAATTATATAACATTTCAAACAGCAGAAGTTAGAAAAATGTAATAGATTAGAAGCATCATTGCGTTAGAACAATGTAAACAAATTTTTCATAAAACAAAACGAATTCCACACATGTTCAAAAACTTTATGTGGGACAAATATTCTTAGACGAACAATAACTCCTCTCTAAATACTTACCAGTCCTCAAAAGTCAATCAAGAATGTTTTTTTGGCTTTACAGATCAGTTTGGTAGAGGAATTCTTTTAACAACATCAGCGAGGGAGTACCATATTTCATCTTTCTTTTTTTGCCATGATCAAAACTCGTGCTTCTTTTCCATTGTGCTGACTATCTGTGTCATCAATTACAGTCACGATTCCTGGGTGCATCTTGCCCCCGTAGTTCACATCAACATTGCGCCACTGCACCAACAAACCCCAGTTGGAGAGAGCCAACTAACCCCACAGGAGAGATCATATGAAAGATGGCTGCCTGGTCAGGAGAGAACAACCAAACAAAAACCTGGTTAATTGAAAGGTTAGGTGTTTCAAAGGAGTTTGGGCTTTGTGTACAGAATCGGAGTCAAATGTTTTGCCATGCCTTAAAACCAAATTTACTGAACATGTAAAAATTTACTTACATGTTGTAAAATCAATCAATGAAGCAAACTCTTCTCTATACTGATAGCATCGGACTGAAACATCAGGATAAGATTCCCAAGATCAAGGGGGTTACATGATATGATGGTGGCGACTTCACAACAGCTGAGACGGAAACTATAAGCCGAAGGCCAACCTACCCCCTATGCCAACCAACCCCGCTCTCCCCTAACGATTCCTTTCTGAATTCGCTGAAAGAATCTTATACCCTCACAACATCGTCATTTTTTTTTTTTTTTCAACTCAAACAAAGCCCAATCAATGAATTTATTCACATAAATCAAAAGGGACAGTTAAAAATTTTAACATTTCATTTTTTTTTTTTTTATTTAAAGGGAGAAAAAAAAAACACTTATTACCTTAAACGATCTGCTGCATATTAATAAGTTATATCGGAGGCTTAATATATATTCTGAACACATTTCAGTCTTTTTTTAAACTTTTAATTCACTCTCCTAAAAAATCATGTTTTTTAAGATATGTATAAGGAGTGAGCGTTATATCCTCAATTAATATGCATCGTGAGATTTATGCAGTAAAATTGTGACAGAAAAAATTGGTTCCTGAGTCTAAGGTTACAAATATAGAATGTTAATTCTGGGTTTGACCAAATGGAGCAGTTTAGTTTCGCCTCGATCTCATCCGATAAGAACCCTGTTTTCGTTTAACTGTTTCTTTTGAGCGAACGTAGCGAGCGGAAGGCGATGGCAGTAATCTAAAAATAAAAATATACAATTTCAGAAGGCAGTAAAATAACCTACCGCTAATACAGCGAACTCATATGTCCCTAGAATATAAACATTTAGACTTATTTGATAAAATACTAATTAATATTAATAAAATTTGATAAATTTTATGACACCAACATAAAAAATTTGAGTATATATTTTTTTTTTGCTTATGAATTCTTTCTTTTTATCTGACATGTGTTCAATTAAATTATTTAGTAAGATTAAAAGAAACGGATTACATTTCCGAAAAGTAACTGGCTGGCGTTTTCTGAATAAGATACCAAACATCCAAGAGAAAAAGCATGTAGTGCTTGATATGTATTGAAATAATCGCTAACTAATGATTAATGGTGTATATTCAGATAAAAATTAGCGGATAGCCGCGTTTTTTATAATTGTATTTATTTATTTTAAATTTAGGTTATTGATTATATTTATTATTGGAATTTACAACTAACTGTATTTAAAAATAATAACTAACAAAATAGCGCTACAGTCCCTAGCTGGACCTGGGCCTCCTCAATAAATCTTCTCCATTCCTCTCTATCCTTCGCCATTGTACTCCATCTCCTAACACCCGTTCGACGACCATCTTCTACATCATCCAGCCATCTCTAGCACGGACTTCCTAATCAACCTTTCATCCCCCATTCTTTCTACGTGTTCCAGCCAATCTTCCTTTTTTAACCTTGTTCATAAATTTGCAAATAATTCATTTACAAATAATACATTAATTAAATGTGGTAAAACAAGTGTAATGAATGTCACTAGTGAGCATGCTGAGAAACTATGAAGTGATATTCTATCAACTATCAACTAATATTCTCTGTCTAAAAAAGTCTCGAGGCCATCTTGTTATCAGACGCCTTGGAGGATTATCTGGAATCGAGGAGGAAGAGAGTGTGGATACAAATTGGTTCGGAAGAGTCAGGAGTTTACTATATAAGGACTGGTATATGAATCGGGCTAAATCGGCGACATAAATGTCTTTGTGGATTATTTTATTTGCTGCAGAATAAAGACCATTAAGTATTTTGCGAAGTATTTTGGATTGGATGCGAGAGGAATTAGAAGGTTTGGTGAAGCCCCCAAAGCTCGATTCGCTTAGTCCAAGTAGGTTATTGTCATATAAAGGAGCCTTTTGAAAAAGATTGGGAGTATTGAGCGTTGGTCCAGTAAGTGCTGTCATAGAAGGTAGCTTCGAGCGGTTTCTTGTCGTGTCAATCTTTTATGAGGATTCCTAGTTAGACATTTGTCAAGGTGGATTCGAATTTGATGGCATTTGCTCGGGTAGATGTTGCTTCTCCTTTTTCGACACCGTTTTTCAAGATTGTAATATGAGGTTGAAGGTTTTGATGTGTAATAAATGGATCATTGCTAACTAATAGCACACAAGGTTATATGTATTAAATTTAAAGTTATATATTTGAAAGAAGTTGATCTAAATAAAAAAATAGGATTTTAAATTTTCTACGTGGATAGTGATATCTAATGTTTTTTACTATATGTGTTAATTATGTTATAAAAATTATTAACATGGTTGATATGAATCATTGGGCAAGGAATTGGTAAAGAGGAAAGGTTATCTGAAAGCATGGGGGCGTGTAACCTTATCAGTCGGTGGAAATGTCACTGAGGTAGACCCCAATACCGCCTCCACTTCCCTCAACCCAATCCTTGATTTGGCAGTTGAATCATTATTTATTTGAAACTGTCTGCATCAACCTAAGTAGGTCATTAGCGGTATTAATAGTGATTAAGTCATGAAAGTTGCGTTATGTACCAGGCCAACATTTCTACAATTTCATTGCCTTCTCTGAGTTAATTTAAGAATTTCGGTTCACCGTGTACAAATCGAGTGTTTCATTGGGGAAAAAATACCAATGTTTTTTCTTTCAGTTTAAGTATGCACGTCATTGCTAATATGGTGGTTACATGAATTAGATAAAAGTAGGTGAAGGCTGCGTTTCGGATTCGAATTCTTGTTGATTGTTTTGATTTTTTTTTAAAGTTTACCTAAGGGGGGAGGTCTTGTTCGACTTTATGTATTTTAGTTGTTTAATGAATCCATCTTCTTTTGTTCGCCTAACTTTGTTGACACTAGTTTCCATCCACTTGATATATCCATATATGATAAATCTACTTGATCAGAGGTGGTTTGGGGAAAAAGAATATTATTGCTTATTCCTAAAGCTCTGGGGAGGGGTTATCGGTTTTCCCTTTCGAAAAGTGTTTTGGCTTTTGTTTGAAGACTGAGCTGTAAGTAATGAAGACATTTTCTTCCCACTTTTATATTTTGCTGTATGAATAGATATAATACTACCTATTTTTCAAAAAAATATAAATTTTTTAACAAATACCCTTTTTGAGAAAATTGAAATTAAAATTTTACATTTAGTTTTAAGAAAATTTCTTTAGTATCAAAGTACACATTGTTGTATATCATATGAAACGGCATGGAATGCGGAATGTGAAACGACACCACTCTCATAGTCCTAGTCAAATTTGGAAAACATCTACAGCTATTTTTAATCATGATTTTTTCTGTTTCTGGACCTATTTTTGAGGGCTTCAGAGACCAATAATTCAAAAACGGGTAGACTTATCTCAGTAATATTTCACAATTGTTCAAGTAGATACAAGTAGTACACATTCAATCAAAATTCCACGATAAGAGTAATTGAAGGTTGTGATAATTTTTATACTTACAGTGTATAAAAAGAGAAAGAGGATGAACGTTACCATTCATTTTAATGCACTAGAATTAAAAGCCCCTAACTACCATGATTTAGTAAAAAAAAAAAAAAAAAAAGGTTTAAAAGGTATTAATTTGTAAAACAAAGTAACATTAATTAGAAAAAAAAATTAAAAAAAAAAAGTTTGAAACACTCCGGTCCACTAATTGTGGCTAAAGAGCTCGGTAAATTATAGAACCGAGAAAAAACTGGCCAGCAAGTGGTTCGGCCATCTTAAGTACATTAAGTACATTAGTTAATGGCCCTGTTCTGAAAGAAAAGAGGGAAAACACAATTGCTATCTTAAAGTGTTTTCTTCTGGGAGATAAAAAGGATTAATAGAGCGTTTTTAAACCATATTATATAAAAGTTATGTTACAACTAAAATGTTAATATTATTATAATTAATATTTAATATTATAATTATAATATTATGAAATTTCAAGGCATTTTTGAATTCGTTTTTTTGTTAAGATTTTTGCTTAAACAGAGGTACAATTCATAAATTAATTGAATTCCGTTTACACTTGACTGAAAAGACATATACTGATATAGAACCGTCATGACTTGTAGACCTCACTCAGAATATGCCTCCCTAGCTTCCTCATCATATAAAACGATATGAAACTTCTGAAGTCCTCCTTATCGTTAGATATTTTGATTTATTCGACCGCTAACTGTAGGGAATACTAGATATCGTTTGCTATAGTTTTTTTTTTCCATTTATATGCTTTCTTCTTGCAGTCTCTCAGAGCCTGCTTATTTTATAGACTAAACAAAGCACAAAAGAAAGAACATTCTAGCTCAAAACCTTTCCCTGTTTCCCTAAAACCATCAATTACGCTTTCGTTTTCTTTTAACCTTACTTTTTCATGTTCCTCCATGGCTTATGCATTATTATTTAAAGTTTGTATATATTGGGTAATTTTTCCACCCAGCCCACTTAAAATCTCTAATGATCTTTTCTTCTTCCCCTGACTCCTGCGTGTCTTTAAGTGTGGAGTCGCATTTCTAGTCTTCCAGATCTAAAAGCAGTTTGCAGCTTTTCAATATCTCGTTCCACAATAACCCGCAGTCGTTGCCCTAAAATCCTAGTTTATATCTTGTACACGACTGATGAGTACCAAACTGATATTGGTCTATAGTTCTCATATTCGCTTTGAATGCCTTTCTTGTGAATGGGGATTGTGATGCTGTTCTCCCATTCTCGTGGCAGCATCTTGCGATCCCAGATCTTTTGAAAGATCATTTGAAGCATTATCATTCTCCAATATCTATATAATGCCTCTGGACCATTATTTCTTTATTTACGGTTTTTTTATCTATCATCTTTCGAAAACGCATTTGTCATGCGTTTGAAAATTAGCAAATGCGATGGCTATATATTCAATAATGACGTGTCAGTCATGGGGAATGATCGTACGTAGTAGCTTTTGTTGTTTAAGTGAGGAAATCTCTCATCTAGCGTCTTTTTAGTTCCTCGTACCCTGGGAGTATCGAGAACTAAAAAGATATAGAGCTTTTTAAATTAATAAAATTTAAAAAGCGTCTATAAGTGTAGGTGGGATACTGTGGCCAGTGTGTACGGCTTTATAATTCATGGTGCATGGACACGCTAATTCTATTCTAACTAGGTTGGTAAGTAAAATTTGTGCGTTGTGCGCATCGAACCAGATTTTTTTAACATATCATAGCGCTTTTATTGAATGCTGAAGTTCAAATTGGTTTCATGATATGTGTCAATAATTGCTTGCTAAACTTAAAGATGACTAAGGTGACTATTACCAATTGTCGAGGATTACATAGAAAACAAATCGAATAATTGTTCTTCTCAGTAAAAAATCGTTCACTTCATATTATTTTACCGTATCTTTGAGAACGCCATACAATAATAAAAATCTTGAATTCAATACTGTATCGAATATTGTATAGAACCATACTCTCAGGGGAAATTGTGTCAGTATAAATTTTTGCTTTTGCTGCGTAATTAGAAACTTCAAATAAACCTCAACTGCACATTTGAGGTGCTGGAGTCTAAACTTTTAGCTTTGGTTAGAAAATGCCTATCTTAAAACGTAGCAATTAATAAGTGATAATATCACCATTATTATAATGGTTTTAAGACTTTATAATAATGAAGTCTATCCCTTTTCCTTAATGCAACACGAAAAAAAAAAGCTCTAAATGTCTAACTAGTCCTCCCTATCCTAATGAATTCATAATTATTCTCTCAACCCCTTTCCGTCTCAGATTCTTTTCCTGTATTTATGCAAACGAGAAGGCTCAAGCTTAGGCCTTTGAAACTCTATTTAGTAGCTTCTTTATTTAATTATGTATCTTGATGTGACCCCGAATGAAGATGAATGTTCTTAATGTTATTTTTTTTTTTTTATTACAGATACGCAAGTACATTCCTCTGACTTTCTTAAGGGCGTAGAGTTTGATATTGAATACTTTTTATGTATTAGTATTAATTCATCAACATATATGCTAACAGTATATGCCTATAAAGATACAATATATACATATTAACAATGAAGAATTTAAATTCTCTTGTTTTTTTTTTTTAATTCGGACTTGACACTCATTACTTAAGCTTTAGCCCCAGAAAAATACAAATGGTGTGGGATAAGTACATACCAAGAAATACCAAATATTCTGCATCAAATTCACGACAAAAATGTTCCAATAAAAGCATGGGCTATTTCGCACTTTTTTATTAATCACAGTTTTTCTGATTTTTCAACTCGCTGTTTTTATTGGAATTTTCGTATATATACGAAATTTTAGTAAAAAAGGAGTAATTAAATCGAAATATTAATAAAATTAAAAAAAAAATTAAAATCGAGCGTAGTCCTCGGCTCTTAGGGTAGAAGCTAATTATCGGTGATGGAAATTGGATGAGGCAAAAAATAGGGGATAGGTGCAGGACCCACCCACCACCCACCGTCCTCCGCCCCTCGGCTAGACAGCAATTTCGTACCTCTAAAGCATACAAATTGCACGGGAACGGAGTCTTAGGCAGTATAAAAATTTCTAATTAAATCGAAATAGTAAAAAGGAGTAATTAAATCGAAATATTAATAAAATTAAAAAAAAAATTAAAATCGAGCGTAGTCCTCGGCTCTTAGGGTAGAAGCTAACTATCGGTGATGGAAATTGGATGAGGCAAAAAATAGGGGATAGGTGCGGGAATAATATTAAAAATCGGTGTAACCGCTCTTACCCACCCCCTTAACCCTAATTTATGACTTGGGTTATCATACCTCGAAAGCATACAAATTGAACGAGAGCGGAGTGTTAGGCAGTATAAAAATTGCCAATTAGATCGAAAGAGTAAAAAGGACTTCTTGAATCTTAATAATAATAAAAAAAAAAAAAAAAAATCGAGCGTAGCCACGGCTCTAAGGGTAGAAGCAAATTATCGGTGATGGAAATTGGATGAGGCCAAAAATAGGGGGTAGGTGCAGGACCCACCCACCACCCACCGTCCTCCGCCCCTCGGCTAGACAGCAATTTCGTACCTCTAAAGCATACAAATTGCACGGGAACGGAGTCTTAGGCAGTATAAAAATTTCTAATTAAATCGAAATAGTAAAAAGGAGTAATTAAATCGAAATATTAATAAAATTAAAAAAAAAATTAAAATCGAGCGTAGTCCTCGGCTCTTAGGGTAGAAGCTAATTATCGGTGATGGAAATTGGATGAGGCAAAAAATAGGGGATAGGTGCAGGACCCACCCACCACCCACCGTCCTCCGCCCCTCGGCTAGACAGCAATTTCGTACCTCTAAAGCATACAAATTGCACGGGAACGGAGTCTTAGGCAGTATAAAAATTTCTAATTAAATCGAAATAGTAAAAAGGAGTAATTAAATCGAAATATTAATAAAATTAAAAAAAAAATTAAAATCGAGCGTAGTCCTCGGCTCTTAGGGTAGAAGCTAATTATCGGTGATGGAAATTGGATGAGGCCAAAAATAGGGGGTAGGTGCGGGAATAATATTAAAAATCGGTGTAACCGCTCTTACCCACCCCCTTAACCCTAATTTATGACTTGGGTTATCATACCTCGAAAGCATACAAATTGAACGAGAGCGGAGTGTTAGGCAGTATAAAAATTGCTAATTAGATCGAAAGAGGATGAAGGACTACTTGAATCTTAATAATAATAAAAAAAAAATAAAAAAAATCGAGCGTAGCCACGGCTCTAAGGGTAGAAGCTAATTATCGGTGATGGAAATTGGATGAGGCTAAAAATAGGGGGTAGGTGCAGGCGTTTAGTATGAAATTTTAGACTATATATAGTCTAAATAAAAAAATATAGGATGTTTTGGTTTTTGCCACTCAAAGAGCACTAAATTTCTGTAAAGAAATTGCTATTAATAATGGTTATGGTATAAGATGGTCGTTACTCGTTTTTTGTTAGAAAAAAAAATCTTGGGTTTATAACTTGTTAACTCGTTTAATCAACATATATTTGATTTCAACGTCTATCGTTTTCTAATGAATTCGTAATCAGTAGCATATAGGTAATTCGGAAGATTTTCTATATTGCGCCGCCTCCGGAATGATTGTGCTGTATTGAACATGAGATTTAATATTAAAATTTAATAATTGTTATTTGGCAAAAAGGGAGTAAAGAATCTTCAAATCAAATCTTCTAAATTGAATGTTAGACAAAAACTGAATACATACACCTACTTACTTAAACCCATTTGGACATATGCCTCACAGATTTTCGGCTCAACTAAAAAGACATACTTAAAAAGTACAAACTTTTCAATCTAAAATTTTAAGACTAATTACGGACGCTCCCAGGTACGTAAGTAACCAAACTCTACATACAGACTTACAACAACCGACTATCCAACAACATATACGGACGCTTTACTCACGCTTTTTTGTAAAATTGGAAGGACATAACAACAGATTAATTCACGACATGGCCACGGTTGACTTGCCCGTTCGAAGGTGGCTAAAAAGAAGCTGGATGAGAGACCTCCTCTCCTGAGTACTAACTTGACACTAGTCAAGCCCAGAAAGAGGTGCTGCTTGGCACTTTCGTTCCATCATGCCATGCATGCCTTATATACCATTGCGATGCTGCAGCCATCGAATTCGCTGATTGTCGCAGACCGCTGACAGGTGCAAATTAATGTTTGAAGACAAAAAAAAAAAAAAAAAAAAAAAAAAAAAAAAAAAAAAAAAAAAAAAAAAAAAAAAAAAAAAAAAAATAAATTGTTATCATTAACAGGTAGTGAATATTTATACACATCAAAATAAAATTATTCGTTTTATTGCATTTTTCCGCTTTCTATGCCATTTTCAATTCAGCTGTGTATTCATTAAAACCAGAAGGTAATTATTTCATACTTTTCAGTGAATTTATTTTTACTGGTTCCTAGGTTTCGAAGTCGGTTTAATATTTTTTTATAAAATGTTTTTTATTAATACAATATTCATGTTTAAACTTCATACTTTTTTGGTGCATTTATTTTTATTGGTTCCTAATTTTCGAATTCAATTTAATTTTTTATAAAAGGTCTTTTTATCTATTGTTTTTGTTTAATTTCTTAAATTTTTTTGAACCATTAGATACGTTCAAATAAATACTTCCGAACTCATGAATTTTTAATTAATTGACTATTTTTTTTAAATTAATGTTTGGTACTCAAACTTAGTGGATTGGATTTTATGAAAAAAAAAAATTATTATTGAAAAAATATTATATTTAAGAAATGAAATTAAAATAATATCTCTGTAATTAAAATAAAAATAAACCTTGAATATGAAATTAATTACAATAGAAAAAAAAACAACATTAAATTTTACATTGAATTAAGAACAAAATTACGTGTCTACGTATTGTATAAGTGCAGTAATAAAGCAGAGTGTCCGTACTGGGCTCCAAGTCAGGCTAATACTAACTGAATTGTTTACAATAGGAGGCCCTTGGTATGAAGACGGGCTTGTCCTTAGTGTTTAATATAAACATAACTATAAGCGTAAACCTATACAATTGATTAAGGTTTAAATAATTAACATTTTACGAAAAAAAATATTAAATAACATTAAATAAAATTGTATATTTATTCGGTATTGAACAATTAAGTTTTTATATCATTGATTTTAGAATACAGCACAAGGGTTGATGACCTTATTTACACCCTGAATATAATATAACCCAAATATAACCCTGATAACTGAGCGAATAACAATAATGATACATACATAAGAGAAGGTAATGGAAAAAACGACATAACTTTAAAAAAAAAAATCGCTAGATAGAGGGAAGCAATAAAGTGTTAATGATTATTTGATAGCAGACCAAAACCAGAGAACTTCCCAAGAGACCTTCCCCACCTATATATATATTCTATCTATTCCCCTCTGGGAAAAGATATACGTGTCTCGAGTCGGAGGAGTTGTAGGAATAATAACAAAAGTTGGAATCAAATTTGTCCTGATGTGTATAACTGTCCCTCTCTGAGAGCGGGGTTGGTCGCTGAACTAAAATTCCGACCAAACTTTTCCGGTAGTAACTGTTCTGGAGACAGAGTTCATAAACTTTAGTAGAGTCCAAACTTAGACTGTCTTTTACTATACTATTACGAGAGTCAAGGAATCTAAGCGCATTTCTTATGACACTTCTAGTAAACTTGGAGATAATTTTATATAAGAGCTACTACAACCTCAAATAGATGTATTCCACCTTTATATGTATATCTACTCAAATATAACCCTTTAATTATTGTTTAACGTCACTTTATGCCACTAAGTAAGGCTAATCCGACGATGCTACAGTGGGAGTCCTAAATTTTGCCTATCCAGGTTTTAATTAGGATAAGTATCTTTAACGAGTACCTGACATTATACAGGCTCGGTACCTCTAAATTACGTAGCTTTAATTCTTTCTGCATTAATATATAGGGGAAAGTGCCCTATTATGGGATACTTTTATTTAATATTTAATTGCTTGGCTCTAAATTCCTTAGCCGATTCAAAAAATGTTGTTACATTTAGCAGTAGTAGTAGACCATATCAAAAATGAAAAACAACCATATCTCCTTTTTGAAATCTGTAATCATGGTTAATGTGAGAAAAGTAAAATTTGCACTTTTTGAAAATGGGTTCTTAATATGGGATAGGGAGGTGTCCTAATATGGGATCCATATCCCGTATTAGGGAGCATAATCTAAAATGAAATAAATAAAATTTGTTTATTATATAGACAATATTCACAAAAATATATGTTGTAAATGCCCATGGAAATGCATGATCGGAAACCCGAAGATAGCAAGTTCAAAAGCCGAAGACCGGGGCTATTTAATAATATCACTCGGCATTAATTCCCCACCCTCGTCATGGCCCGGGAAACCCCGTATAGCCTAAGAGGCGAGGAAGGGGAGGAAAAAAAATATAGATATATGTTATAAATAAATCCATGTTTATTGTTACGAAAAAAAATCACATTTTTTTTTATAATTTTCAAATAATCAAAATTTGATATGATCTTTATTTGACAGATTTTTTTCACAAATTACGAAGAAAATTTGTGGATTAAGAGTTCAACACTGCTTTCATGGCAGGACACTCCACTTCCAGTAGGAACATTGAAGTTTAGTTTCTTAATTTTCTAATTTTTTATCACAAAACGTACTCATTTCTAAAAACTCAGTAATATTGGTGAGTAATATAACATTTAATTATATTATAATTAGTAATATTTGATTAAAATCATTTGAATCTATTAATATTTTTATTTCAGTTATAAAAAGATGCCTCAGTATGGGATATCCCTTAATAGGAAGTAATGGATATCCCATATTAGGGGATGGGGCTTCATTTTTTGTAGAGTTTATTGTGCTTTAGTACGTAACAAAAAAAAGAAAACAGTTAGCAAATATTGTAATGAATTGTTTAACATTTAAGAGAAAACAATGATTAAAGACTTACTTTTAGGCCCGAAATATCAGGTCAAAATAATCACGAAAAAAGTTTCTGGGCCCTATAAGACAATTTACTGAAAATAATCCAACAGGATCAGATGTCTGCGAATAACTACAAATACTGCGATTAATAAATACGTTTAAATTACTACGTTGCGATTAAATATAGTTTAAGGTAAATCTTCGAATGCTTTTAAAAATTGTTCGATCTATAGATTTGTATTTGATACGATTTTTCGGTTAAAAAATGTTTAACTTATATTTAAAAATAGAAACAGATTTGCGACGTAATTATAAAAGATTAGTTCTTCGTGTGTGACAAGGTTATGTGGTGCTAAGGTGCTACATTAATCTTCAATTTTATAGAATAAAAGCGAGGTTACAGTGCAAACTATATCCAGAAACTACATATCCCATATTAAGCAACCGTCCCATAATGGGGCACTTTCTCCTATTTACTTTTTTATTTTTATTTAGGTATAATAAAATAATTTGTATAACTCTTTATATCACTGATTCTACAATTATATAGAGTGTAAAAATTCAATAAAATCTAAGACAAAAATTCATCCAACGAATTTAAAAGTTTTTCGCTTTAGTAAAAATAATAAAGAAAGAAAAAAAAAAGTAAAAGAGAAAGATCCGCGGGAGTGGTTGACTGCACCCTTGAGATTAGAATCGTAAAACAGAGGCACTTCAGAATGATTGTGGCTGCTGGCTGGCGTCTCAATTGGGAGAAAGAAAAACGAGAAACTTTACATTGTAAACAAACAAGAAAAAAGTCATGATTCGCATAGTACATTCTCAGCGCTTGTTGCATAAGATTGTTTGTTCAACAACATTAACATTGAAGACGGAAAAAATGACATCATTTTTACTTCAAGCATTTTCAATTCTGGTTTCATCTTATTTCCATTATAAGACCAAAGACATCACATTAGTCGAAGTCGACGTTAAACTGGCATGGTTTGAATTCAATTAATAAATTTGTTTTTAATGGCTTTTTAGGGCTGATGCAGAAGAGTAACTGTTGTATAAATTTATCATGAATTAAAAAAAAAAAAGTCATAATGTTTTAATAATTTTATTAGAAGATAAAACACTGACCACAGCCGGTAATCGAACACGAATCCTGTGCAACTCCGTCGCAGCGTTCTAACCACTGAGGTAGTCGTTGGATCAATCCCCGCTTCGAAGACTCCACGGTTGGCTCAGTGATATGGTTATACTGATATTATCAGTAGAGCGCAGCAGTGGACCTGGGTTAGATTCTTGGCCGTCGTCAATCTTTTCATGCGATAAAAATTATAAATTAATCATTTAAATAATTATAATCAATGACCAAATTTCAACACTAAGAAAAAAGATGTTTTTTTCGAAGACTCACATTTATCTGTTGTGACAGAGCCCTCACTTAAAACAGATTAATAAATCTGAGAAAGGGATGATGGAAAATATGACTGTCCATCCAGCACTATGGATGATTCGTGAATAGTCGTAATATAGTCCTAAAAGCAATTGTTACTTCCAGGAATGCGTTTTTTTAGTTAAATGCGTGCACAGTATTTTTCATAAAAAGACACAAAAATATACGAGTTTAAGGGCCGTATTTATGAACGTTCCTAAGGAAGCAGTTAAGGTAACCTCAACTGGTTCCTATGTTAAGCTAACCTTTAAGCTTAAGTGTTCCTATAGATAATTCTCATTTTATGAACCTTCCTATATACTTCCTTTCCTTAACTAAATATGCATTTATTAAGGTGCTAATTTAAGGCCACCTTAACTAAACAACCAATCAGAGAACATTGATAAGAGTACTCTGCCGCTAGGTGTAACCTCCCTAAACTGACATCAGTGTTTACTTCACTCTTGTTTACTGTGTTGTTAAAAGTGTTTTAAGTAGGTAATGTGGCAATTACAGCTCTAGAATGATAATTACTATAAGAAAATGATAATTGGAGTAGAAATCACTCAAAGATGAATAGTGTGCAAACATTATTAGTGTAAAAGAACAAACAAATGTATACAATGTTTCATCTAACCGATTACAAAACAACTTAATGGATTCTTCAGGATAACAATCAAAAATATCTTTATTATAAGATGAAGATGCAAATGAGAGTGAAAATGTGTGATAAAACAATGTTAGGTAGTGTTTGTTCTCAAACTTTATTTCTCTTGAGGTTAGCTTGGGGGATGAGAGACTGCAATATTCTTCTAATTGAGATGTTTGTGATATACTATTGTATGTTTATAATATATTTCTTAATATTCTTCAAAATATTCTTGGGTGGTTTAGTTCCAACGTTCTTCATGAGAAGGAGTTGTTAATGTTAGATATGTGTAAATTAGTAACCAACTTATTTTAAAAAAGATGTGTGTTGGAAATGTGAAATATTAAAGCTTCAATTTCCCTTATAAGTAAGCTGAAATTTATTTCTAACAACTTCATATTCTTATATGAATTATTAAAAACTGATTGTTTACTTTAGAATGCTATTACTTTAGTATTAGCATATTAATTATTGAAAAATCTTAGTGGATGTACACGTGTTTTGGCATTTTATAAAGAATTGGTTTATTAGTGTGTATTATGATTCTGTTATTTATTTTCCATCTTTATATAATAATAAATAAAAGTTGTCTATCAATTTATTTCTGTTCTTTTTACATTTCTCTTACCACTCTTCCAAAAACTTGTTATACCAAACTTATCTAATTTCAACAAATTCCATGAAAGCCTTTTATGTAAAATAGGCATAGATAAATAAATAAACTTTAAAAATGTTAAATTGGTACTATTAAAATTACATTTAATTTTCTCAAATTGGATTCAGTCTATATTTCATATCAAGATTTTGTTCTGTCAATGAGTAATTGAGTGAAAATATCTTTAATATCAATAATTAAGATTATATTTCTCATTACAGTACTACTTGCCGAAGAAAAAAATGAATTCACTTAATATTCTTTCAGATGTTTATATCACCAACTAATCAAATATTTACAATAACAGCTCTAATACTGGCTACTATAACATAATTAATGTTAGAAGTGTAGAAATGGAAAAGATTCAAAAGCATCTGCATCAAAATGTTTGTGTTAAAGTTCTACACTTAAGTAATACTATCAATACCTATACTAAATAAGTACTCATTAATTGAAAATAATACATCTTTAGTTTTGATTTTGCTTATATAGAGAAATTATCTGTCTCTCATTGTGCCTAGTAATAAAAATGGCTACATATGAAAACATTTGATAAATATATAAAGGAGAAAAAAAGAAAAATATTACACCAAGATTAAAATTTTTATTCATCTTAAAAAGTGCAATAATATTTCACCAGGTTTGTTGTTTATACCTCATATAAATAAAGTAAAAATTCCAAAAAGTCGTTCTTAATAAACGGTTCTTTTTAATAAGTATTTAAGTCCTGATATTTGTTTTCTGTTTTTATTTCTATTATTAAATAGTTAAGGAGAGGCTAAAGGTAGCTGATCACCTACCTTAGCACTAAGGAAGGAAAACAGATCAAATTTATAGGAACACCTTAAGATCTAAGGCGTCCTTAAGATAAGAAAGGTAAAGGAACGTTTATAAAATGAAAATTGTGTTAAGGTTAGCTAAAGGTGGCATTTTAAGGAAGCCTTTAAGTAAGGCATTCCTTAGGATCGTTCATAAATACGGCCCTAAGTATCAGGTGGAGCCGAAATAGAGACTATTTATATCAGCCAGATGTTCAGATAAGAAACGTAAGTGGATTCCGAGGGGCAAGGCAGTTTCATATTTTAATACCAATGTAAATTCGTAAAAGATTATTACAAAAAAAAAATGTCAAACAAACAATTTTTATTTTTTTTTAACTTCATTCGTATAGCCGTGCCTGTCAACAATATATAGACAATCAGCAGATGTACTGGCCGTATACAATTGCAAATGATCACATGTGAGGCATGGGGAAGGATGGCACCCAACAGTACCTCTTGTCTGGCTTGATTCAGTTATTCAGGTCTGTTAAAGAAGGAGATCTCTCATCCAACGCCTTTTTAATCTCCTCCTCACATTCATGGGCATTTCATTTGTGGCCATATCTCTTATTAGTAGGTTTATATGTCCGTGTAGGTTAGTGTGAAAACGTTTGTAAAGAGTCTTGATGTGTTGGTCGACTGTTGGCTTGTGGAAGTCAGTATGTAGGTTTGATTAGTCACGTACCAAGGTGCTTTTGAAATGAGTCGTAATAAACTTGACTGAAAGGTCTGGAGTTTTTGTAAATGTATTTTTTTTAGCAGTGCCGTAAATCTGTGAACAGTATATCCATATAAGTTTAAGTAAGTATGTATACGTATTTAGTTTTCGTCTCAGTCTTAATTTTGAGGATTTAGAAAAAAGTGGGAAAAGTAGCTTTAGTCGTTTGTTTAGAGTTTCCCTTTTCATTTTAACCTGCGGGCCCCATGCCCCCCCGCAAACAAACAATTAAAACTCAAATTAGTAACAAGGTTACAAAACTTAACTAGTATTGACAGAACGGTGACTTAAAAGTAACTGCTTACTTCGCTGTTCAACGAAAGACTAAGCCTCGTCTACTAAGTAACTAGTCGATCACTTTTTATATCTAGTCCGAAAGACCAAAAGCATTACAAACATGTGATCACATACTAATACATGACTGTGAGCGCTCCAGGCTATTCTAGAAATTGTACAACGTAACTGACGTCTTTTTTGGTTTTACAACATCAAAAGTATCAACACTTTTAATTTTCAAACAACTGAAATTAAAAAATCTTATTTTTTTTTTTTTTTGTCATTCCTTTCCTCACCGATTAGGCTATACTGGGTTTTACGGGCCAGAGGAAAGGGTTGGGGGATTAATGCCTGGTATTCTTAAGTTTCCCCTGGCTCCGGGTTTTGAACTTGCTATCTTCGGGTTCCCAATCATATGTCCGGTTGTCCGAGGCAAGGCGTATTTCGGCCAACCCAAAAACAATCTGAGTTAATGTATTTTTCTCATCGATCAATGAATCAATGAATTTTATTGTTAAAAATACAACTTATATTTTATTTTCATCTCCCTTTTCTCAATTCATTATGTGTGAATACTACTACAATCAGAATTCTAATATCGTGAATAAAAATAAAAAATAATCATTTCGATATCAGGAGAAAGTTCGAAGCTATCCATCGTTTTTACTAATTTAGCTTTGCTTTAATTTTTTTATTTTTAAAACTGAAACAACTGACCAAAATTTTAGCCGAGAATCGATCTATGTCACAGAGGTGGCTCTGTCGAACACAAAACCGAATGTGCTCCATTAAGAGGTCGATTCCCCCACATTCCTTTGTGTATTATGAACAGTCTGCGATGATATCCCTTCGCTGAGAGCTAGGTGCTCTCCAACCAAATCATATTAGCATAGAGTCCCCTCCAATAGGGAGCTTAAAGTCAGTTATATAGGGCTTCTTCACTGAACTGATGTGACTGACTTCACATATTAATTTTGAATAATTTAAATACAATTTTTTCTCTTTATAAATTTCTAATATGAAACTATTGGTGCCATAAAATGGTTTGTTTGTTTGTTTGTTTTAAAGTCACTTTATGCCACTAAGGCTAATCGGACGATGCTACCGTGGGAGTCCTAAATTTTGCCTATCCAGGTATAATTAGGATAGGGATCTTTAACGAGTACCTGACATCGTACAGGCTTGGGATCTCCATTTTACGTACTATCCGAGGGACGGCATAGACAAGGATCTTTTACTCACATTAAAAAATACTAGGGCCACCTCGGGACGCGAACTCGCGACCTTTAGTATTGTAGGTTTCTAGGCTAACCATTACACTACTGGTGACCCCGCCATAGAAAGGTTATTTTTGATAAAAAAGTTAGATAAAGAATTTAATTGTGAATTCGTTGCCTTATTTAAGTTATTTAATATATGTTAACAACCATAAACTTTATTAAAATCCCACCTATTCCAATTTTTTTTTCTAATGCATCAACCACGAGGGTCATTATCGCCTTATATTGAATCATAGAAGGGCGAATAAATTAAGTAGCTGCAACGTTGTGGCTATGCATTGCAGTTTACCGTGTAGATTGGAGTGTCTTAGGAATGCTAGAACATTATTGACTGTTGTTGTGTTATTTTGTAGAATGGCGTGAAGATGGTCTGTTAGGTTGAACAGTAATCTTGATGAATTGTATGCAATGCACTCAGTCACTATGTGTTTGATTGTTAGTTGGGTTCCGCAGGTTCGAAATTCGGGTGGTGGATCGCGAGCCATTAGATAGCCGTGGGTCAGTCTGGTAATACTACATTATGTAGATATTACATAATAATTTCAATTACAATGCACATCAATCAGCTGTCTATAGCAACACACATTTCCTGCATTAAAGTTTATTTTCTTTGTCTATTTTATTACTGTTGGTCAAGATCGTCCTAAACGTTTAGGACTTGTGTTAAAAGTAATTTGATAGGATTTTTTGGGATTCATCTTAATCCTCAAGTTTTGACATCATTCTTCAAGAAATGTGAGTTGAGATTGTAAACCTTGGGAAGCACTAGTTGGGTGACAGATTATTCACAGATTCACAGATTATTCACAGATAAAACACATGTGTCATCAGTGTAAATGATGAGAATGGTGTTAGGATGGGTTAGAATATCAGGTACCTTGTAAAGTTGAGGCTTGAGATACTCGGCCTGATTGAACAAAAAGGGTTGAATTGGCAATATTATTGTTCACCTTGATAGTTCTATGAACTTAGAGGTGACACCTTAGAGTTCGTAAAGTAGTCCAGGGTTTCTAATAAATGTGAATTTATTACTGTCAAAAAAGGTCATTGGTAGGTTAATTTTTAACTAATTTGATTATCCGTGCACCTCCCTCCTCGTCATTACCCCGGATAGTAAAGGTTCTACTATAATTTTTTTTCTTTTAATTATAGAATAACTAGCATTCCCCATCGCGGCTTCGCCCGCGAGCCTTTAAAATCAATTCTGTGACCATTATCTTGGTATTGATCTAATACAATATGTTAACTGATGTTAAGGAGATTTAGTAGAATTTGAGCTTCCGGTAGGTGGAATGTTGGAGGGGGAAGCTGCCGGCTCGGTAGAAGAGACAGAGACGCGCAATGGAGAGAGTTCACTAAAACCGCCGAAACAAAAAATGACTTACTCGTCGTGAACGCTTCATTTTGCGGCTGTAAAACATGGTTTTCGACGCCCAATAGGGCCTTTCGAGTTAAACTCGTCGTATCAAATTCTTTAAAATGAGTCCTAATTAGATATATTTTCTCGAAGTTCGAAAATAGATGTCCGTTAGAGTTAAACGACAATTTCGCCATTTACATTTTAGATATTCTTAGGGGTTACATTTTTGATATTCCTTTCTTAGTGGTTACCTACATCGCTTTTAAAATCTAAATTCCGAACTTCAAGTTTCTATCATTAGTAGTTTTTGCCCTGCGTTGATTCTGTCAGTCAGGACAAAGCCTCTTATATATATAGAAATAAATTTATATTATAAATTTTTTATTATAGTATGAAATACTGAATTCAATGTCGGAGAGTGAAAGGAACCGGGGACCGGGATAGAAAGGGAAGGGCTTACTTATTTAGCGGGCTCTGCTCCATTAATTATTCCTCCATGAAAGAGTGATATGTTTTTTGTTCGGTCCCTTTCACAAGCTCCTACATGAATTCCTAATCAAGAAGAGAGTCTAGGAGAGCACAGAGGAACGGAGGGAGAGAATGTGAAAAAAACAAACAAAAAAACAAGCCTTTATGGGTTAAACGAGGCTTTAAATTATAAAAGCAAGATTAGCAGTTGGCGGGAACGGGAGAGACCCGTCCCCCATTTTCCAAGACACAGAACTTCCCGGAACTAATCGAATTAGGTCTCTTCTGCTTGGGAATTGTGTGCTATTCGCCCGTCTTTCTCTGAAGGGACTCTTACAAAGAGTAATTCTTCCAGTATGAAGTAGTAATTACATTGTTTTATGACGAAGAGTGAATGCATAAAATGGTTAGCGTAATTCATTTGTATTTACTAACTCGTGTGCTACTTAACATCATTTCATTCACATGATATTATTTAAGTTAAGTTGGCTCTGAACTTTATCTAATTTTTTTTCCTCTCTGTCTGTTTCAAAGTTGAAAGTCGAACAAAATTAGTGACATGTCTGTTCATTTTTTTGTTATAAATAGTTTTATTTGAGAGAGTTTAAGAAGGAAGAATGATTTTAATTTTCTCTAAAAAATATTTTATCAATATTGAACCTTCATTCATATTCAACAATTTTGAAATATTCATGTCATAGATTTTTAGAAATATTCATTAAAATTCAACTATTAGCTGATGATTATTAATGAGTTCTTAATTTTTTATCTCTCCTTTGTAGCCTGAAAATATTCATACGAATATAACATTAAGCTACCTTTGTAGATAATGGAAAGCTGTTTCCGTGTTAAAATCCCCAAATAAATTTGCAAATCTTACAGAAACAAATGTATGTTTGCTACCTCAAAACTCGAAAATTAGCAGATGGTTAAATCAGAAACTTTTACAGAAAGTTGTTGTTTAACCAAATAGCAGCCATATCTTCTTTTAATGTTAATATCAAGAATGGAAATATTTTTAATAAATAAATATTTTTTTAATAATTGAAAAATATTGTTTTCTGGTTTTCGTCTATTAATTTAGTGCAAAATACTAGTTATCTCCTTTGCTACAAAGTGAAAAATAAATAACGGAAATAGAACGATTGTTAGCAGAGTGCCTTCTCTATTTTTGATTACATGTTTTTTTGTTATATTTTTGTTTTCATTTTTATAATACCTAGATTAAAAGAAATTTGCCGGTTACATATAAGTAATGCAAAACGTTCCTTCCCATTCAGTACAGGGTTTAACTATCTATATCTTTATGTAAATGTAAAGGAATGAAAATGGCGGGCCCCATCCTCCTGACAGGCACGAATGATACACGACACCTGCTGATAGGGTCAATCTATAACATCGGTCATTCAAGTGAGGAAGTCACCTACCCGCGAATTAGGATCGGAAGAAATTCCAACTGGATTCCTCACTTGGACTCTCTGAGAAGTAGGGTGAGACTTACCCTTAATAGAGTTTATCGCAACGGGGTACGCTTTTTTGCGTCTCAGGTACCAGCATCCATTGCAATTTGCAGAGGTGTGGTCGTTGCTATTATGAGATATGCATCCCCAGTTTGGAACAGGAACCTATCGCAAAGACAGAAGAGCAAGTTGGTGACAATCAAACGAATGAGAACGTCAGTGTCTCATGAGGCGGTGCAAGTCTTAGGAAGAGCTATTCCTCTCGACTTCCTCCTCAGAGAATATCTGTTTCGTATTAAAATGAAATGAGATGGCTTGACGGACCTATCATTGTACCTTTATGAGAGAATCGGTGAAGACCCTGGCAGATGGAAGCGGATCGTCCGAGAGGACGCGTAGGAAGTATCGGCGGTAGGTGACGATTCCGAATGAGGCTGCAATGTGGAAGTACTTCACCACCGTCGGATCGCGTCTCGATAAGACTTAGGTTCTCCCGGATGATTGGGTCTCTCAATTCCTTACGGGGCATGGGGAATTCAGAGCGAGAATTTTCAAACAAGGAAAACATCGAGTCACTGTCTCCCAATTGTGTGGTTCCAAAAACCACCGAGCACACTGTCGTTATCTGCACTGCTTATGAGACACAAAAGGCTAAACCGCAGAGGGAAAAAGAAGCGTTGGGCCTAACCCACTTTACCTTTGGTCGAAGAAAGGAGGATCAGTGGAGACTGACTGACAGAGGAGGTGAAGACGGGGACTGTGGCCGAAAATTGAAAAAAAAAAAACATTCTTTGACAAACAGTAAAAAATATGTCAAGAGGTATTTATGCAGGCGTGCTTATCATACCATTGGTGCGAAAAATCCATATTACTTTAGAGGTACGATAGGGTGCAATAAATAATTGTATGATTATGTGTAATGATATTTTTGGATGAAATTATATTAAGCCACAGAAAAGCGTTGCCAGGTTTAGCTATTTATGTTTAAATTTATACTGTTCATTTGAATAATAACTGAATAATTAATCAGCGACCAGCTGAGTGGATGCTCAAGGGAGGATTAACTAAGAGATAGGATCATTTAAAAACAAACATAAATCTTTTCAGTTTTATTATCAACATTAAGTGGACAGTCTAAATACATAAAACTTTTAATGCTTCCTACTTTATTACGGACCATCAAAACTTTTCTTTATCCATTTGAGAACTGGATAAAATTGATACATATATTTAAAGCATATCGCCTTCTGTAGTTTTCTAATGCTGTGTTACAGAACTTGAGCTTTCTATGTTGTTCACATCATTTATTGGTTTCTCTTTCTGTTCTTATTAAAGCCTTGAATGGTGAAATATTGCAACAAAAGTTTCGATAACTGGAATAATTTAAATTATTTTACATTACTGCCTACTCCTCGAAATGTTCACTGAATTAATTCAACTATTTTCCACTAGGGTTCACAAACTCAAATACATTATAGGCATTATTCACTTATAAATAGGGTTTTAATAATTTTATTGAAGTATAATTGCAGCAGGAAATGGCAAACAAAGAATTACAACTCAAAAAATATCATTTGAAACGAAGCAGTTAAAGTGAAATTAACAGTTACACAAAATTAACTGTATTCTTCGCTGTCCAACTGAAGTTACATTTCTTTACTACACAGCTCAATCCTCTCCCACCTCGCTTTCTCATTTGTATATATTGGCCTACGAACACTCTCGAACATACCCGATCCCGTTGTCGAATCTTCTCGACCTGTCAAAACATCTGTTTGGATTTATGCCGTCACTATAGCAAAAATAAATTAACTAGCCTTAAATAACTAGAAGGAAGCCACAGTTGGGCAAAATGTAATTGAATTAGAATTATGATTACGATTACAATGTAATTGTAATTCAACACATTTGAATTACGATTAAATTGTAATTGAATTATTTTTTAGAAATACGAAAAAAAAATTTTAATTGTAATCCAATTGTAATTCAATTATAATTCAATTACAGCATAATCCAATTACGAATTTTTATTTCGATCATCTGTTATAATGCAATTACAGAGAGCTGGGATTACGTTATTTGTTCCTATGTTCTAATTATGTACGTTTTAATTATAATATAAAATATAAAAATAACGTATTATCTAATTACGTCTAATTATATACTGGATGGGAAAAAAATTTACCTGGCTTGGTACTTCCTGTTGTTCGATTTTGAAAAAAAAATTGCAAACGTATTTGCGGTTGGCCATACTTATTTTGACGAAATTTCAGTAGCGCAGCTAGTGGGACTGTGACAGTTTCTCACTCACAAAAAACTTTTCTGATTGGGATAAAAGTTTACTACCCTTTCACTCGACCTGCATTTGTCCCTCTGTTTGTATGTATGTCTGACTGTCCGTCTGTGTCGCGCGATACAGGCCGCAATTTTGATGTCGACTTGAAATTTAGAACGAATATTTCTTTAACATCGTAGATTCGCTGTAAAGTTTTTGACGATGGTCTAAATATGCAGCGTTTCAGCGCTGGCGTCGCACTGCGCCGACCAAAAAAGTCGTGTCGGGAATCGTTTACCACAGGTTTCTACATGATAAATCGCACGTCGCTACTTTGACAATTTTTTGATGACGCGCAGAGTCAGCGGCTTAGCTTCAAAATAAATTGCCCATGTTACATACCAAATCTTATTATATATATTATTTATTTATTTTTTTCACTACTTATTGTCGATTTTGTTTCAGGAAATTTCTGAAATGTAGTGCAATGAAATACATATATTTAACAGAGAGCTAATGATTAGTTTTTACCAAACTTACACCTTATCGTTTTTTCTTCTTTTGTTATAACCTATTATTCAGGATCATAATGCAAATTTATTTAATATACTCCTATGAAATAGTTGTTGATTAGGACCCAGGACTAAGGATAGTTATAAGGAATAAGGAGGAATAAGGATCCTAGGAATAAGGATAGTTATTGACCTAGGACTAAGGAATATCATTATTTCCTCACCAAAAAGTTGGTACTCCAGGATATTGGCAGTTTGTCCATGCGAGGGTATGAGGGTGTGTGCGTGTGCGAACAGACTAGCTCAGAAACTGTAAACCGTACGAAACTGAAATTGTGTATTTGGTGTATGTATGTGACCGCAAAAACTTCATCAAAATAGGCCAAACGGAGGGGTTACTTTACTTAATGAATTTTGTCCAATGATTTTAATTAAACTGGAAATTTTATGTATGCTCGCGATGTGACAGTAAAAATTTCATCAAAATTGATCAATTGGAGGGGACACTTAAAACGAGTCGTAAAACGTTTATCACACAATTAAAAAATTTAGTGTTCTTTAGAGAGCAAATACAAACAAGATATAAGCGGAAACGCAGATGAAAAGTCGGTAAATTGTCACTATCATTTTCCTATTAGCTTACCTCTAAATAGTCGGAAAATAGTTTGAACCGTGAAAATTTATTCACCCGTTCACGATACATAAGCGGAAGAGCGAATGAAAAGTCGGAAAATGTATCAGCATCATTTTCCTATTAGCCTACATCTAAATAAAGGGAAAATCGTTTGAACCGTGAAACCCAATTCACCCGTACTCGATATATAAGCGGAAAAGCGAATGAAAAGTCGGTAAATTGTCACTATCATTTTCCTATTAGCCTACATCTAAATAGTCGGAAAATCGTTTGAACCGTGAAAATTTATTCACCCGTTCACGATATATATGCGGAAAACCGCATGAAAAGTCGGAAAATGTGTCAGCATCATTTTCCTATTAGCCTACATCTAAATAGTCGGAAAATCGTTTGAACCGTGAAAATTTATTCACCCGTTCACGATATATATGCGGAAAACCGCATAAAAAGTCGGAAAATGTGTCAGTATCATTTTCCTATTAGCCTACACCTAAATAACGGGAAAATCATTTGAACCGTGAAACCCAATTCACCCGTACTCGATATATAAGCGGAAAAGCGAATGAAAAGTCGGTAAATTGTCACTATCATTTTCCTATTAGCCTACATCTAAATAGTCGGAAAATCGTTTGAACCGTGAAAATTTATTCACCCGTTCACGATATATATGCGGAAAACCGCATGAAAAGTCGGAAAATGTGTCAGTATCATTTTCCTATTAGCCTAAATCTAAATAAAGGGAAAATCGTTTGAACCGTGAAACCCAATTCACCCGTACTCGATATATAAGCGGAAAAGCGAATGAAAAGTCGGTAAATTGTCACTATCATTTTCCTATTAGCCTACATCTAAATAGTCGGAAAATCGTTTGAACCGTGAAAATTTATTCACCCATTCACGATATATATGCGGAAAACCGCATGAAAAGTCGGAAAATGTGTCAGTATCATTTTCCTATTAGCCTACATCTAAATAAAGGGAAAATCGTTTGAACCGTGAAACCCAATTCACCCGTACTCGATATATAAGCGGAAAAGCGAATGAAAAGTCGGTAAATTGTCACTATCATTTTCCTATTAGCCTACATCTAAATAGTCGGAAAATAGTTTTAACCGTGAAACCCAATTCACCCGTTCACGATACATAAGCGGAAGAGCGAATGAAAAGTCGGAAAATGTGTCAGCATCATTTTCCTATTAGCCTACATCTAAATAGTCGGAAAATCGTTTGAACCGTGAAAATTTATTCACCCGTTCACGATATATATGCGGAAAACCGCATGAAAAGTCGGAAAATGTGTCAGTATCATTTTCCTATTAGCCTACATCTAAATAAAGGGAAAATCGTTTGAACCGTGAAACCCAATTCACCCGTACTCGATATATAAGCGGAAAAGCGAATGAAAAGTCGGAAAATGTGTCAGCATCATTTTCCTATTAGCCTACATCTAAATAGTCGGAAAATCGTTTGAACCGTGAATATTTATTCACCCGTTCACGATATATATGCGGAAAACCGCATGAAAAGTCGGAAAATGTGTCAGTATCATTTTCCTATTAGCCTACATCTAAATAAAGGGAAAATCGTTTGAACCGTGAAACCCAATTCACCCGTACTCGATATATAAGCGGAAAAGCGAATGAAAAGTCGGTAAATTGTCACTATCATTTTCCTATTAGCCTACATCTAAATAGTCGGAAAATAGTTTTAACCGTGAAACCCAATTCACCCGTTCACGATACATAAGCGGAAGAGCGAATGAAAAGTCGGAAAATGTGTCAGTATCATTTTCCTATTAGCCTACATCTAAATAGTCGGAAAATAGTTTGAACCGTGAAAATTTATTCACCCGTTCACGAGATATTAGTGATAAAGCAAATGAAAATTCGGATAATTTGTCACATTCATTTTCATTTTAGCCTACGTCTAAAAGTCGGAAAATATTTTAAACCGTGAAAATCCATTCACGACGTATTAACCAAAAAGCGAGTGAAATTCGAAAAATTTGTCACACTCATTTTCGTTTTGGCCTACCTATTTATATTAGGTGATAGTATTAGTTTTAATTTTATTTGAATAATCCAATTATAATTGAATTACTTCAGGGATTACAAAGTAATTCGTAATTGATGTTATAATTCAATTATTTTAATTCATAGCGATTTTAATTCAATTACTGTAATTCAAATACAATGTAATCCAAATTGTAATTGAATTACATTGTAATTGGATTACGCCCAACTCTGAAGGAAGCATGAAGGTATGAGAAACTTTCAATCGAGGACAAGCTAAAAGAGGAACTGAGACTTATCTCTTAATATATAGAGGCTTGGAGTTGTATTATTGACAGCTAATAGGGGATCTCAACTCTCGAACAGATCAATGCTAATAATTATTGCCGATTACAATTTAATAAATACGATAAATACTTTACAGGTACAGTAATTGCCCCTTTAAAGGTATTTGTCTACCTTTAGATAGAATTACACTATTTATATCGATCTAACTATCGATCTGTTTACCAAAAGTTTATATAAATACCTAAAATAATACTTAGTACTCAATACCTTTCAATTTATCTTAATAAATTATATAATGAATCGTGTAATGTTAGCTTCAACCTCCAATTATTTAATCTAAATTCCATCAATATGTACCAAACTAAATATTAGCAACGTTATTGAGCACTATTATCGACCAGATGCAACTGGAGATTCACAGCATTTTAAAATTCATCCATAATTATAAATTATTCCGTATTGTGAACAAATCTATTCTCGTAGAGTCCGGAAACTATTTTTAAATTCATAAAGTGGGAATGGTTAAAAGTGCAAACATAAAGTATAAAGGTTTTATTCGACTGATATGAAACGGGTTCAATGGCATCATTCGAAATGCATCAGTGAGTCATGGAGTTCCTTTAAAAACAGATATTTACTTCTTCTTTTTTTCGTTTCAAATGATTGTGTTTTGGAAAATCCATTAATCTCGCCGGAACTTCCGGAACATCGTGGCATTGTTTTTGAGCTCCGACCCCTCCAATGGGTGCACTTAACTTAAGAGGATTGGGAACTTTTTGCTATTGTCTTTTAAAAGTTTATTTGAGACCTACTTCGTTGATTGAAACCTTCATCATCAGCAGTGAAATTGTTTGTTTTCTTTTGCGCACATGCTGTAGATCAACGTATAGTAACATATTAATTATGGCTATAAAACATTATTACCAATTTAGCTCCTAGATTTTAGAAGATTATATAATGATAGATTATAGAATTTAGATACAAATAGGATACATTTTTTTTAAGTAAATCTTCATTTTTTTGTTTAATTACAACCCAACATTAGAAACTCTATTTAATTTAAAATCAGTTATATCAGTACAATTATATCCTAGGAATAATCGACTATGTAAAATATAATCTCAATAAGCTGTTAATAATTGGAAGGATTTTTTCAAGAATACATAAATAGTATAGAACCAATCCATAAAATAGGCAAAAATAAAAAGAGGTGAATGAAATTTATTTAATTTATGTAAAATTGAAAAAAAGAAATTACATTTATAAAAATTTGGCCCTATTTGTTATATATCTACATCTTGTTATGTTTTATATATATATATATATATATATATATATATATATATATATATATATATGTATATATATATATATATATATATATATATATGTATATATATATATATATATATATATATATATATATATATAAATGTGGGTTGGTCTAAAAAATAGGATAACATTGGGGATAAGGAGAATAAGTAAATTTACTTACCTTTAAAATTACAAATTTACCAAAGCTGTTCAACTTATGGTTTTATTTTACGCAAAACATACACGTTTTATTTTTATTTACGCAATATAGGTTGGTTCCTTTTAATATTTCGTCCAATCAAAACTAAAATTGCATCCATTTTTTTTAATGGACACTTTTTTTTAGTAACTAACTTCTAATCCAATTCCAGGGATTAGACCACCATATTCTTCTTAATACGCTTCCAAATACTAAAATATTAAATGTTTCTTTTTTCATTTGTACTTTCCAATTTTACTGTCAGCCTTCTGCTCTTTGTTGACACACAAAAGTAGCCCCAAGATTTCTTGAGTCTTTTTGAGTAAGCAAATAAAAATAATTTTCAGGGTTTCCTAGTTCATACCATCTTTGCTTTTTATGAAGATGAAAAGATCTTTAAATACTTGATTGCTAAGCTTTACACATGTAGTGTAAGTCTAGGAGTAATTCTTAATTCAATTGTTATGCCCCTGCATAATTGTATTAGATTTTTTTCCCTCATAGGATTAATAAAACGTTCTTTTTCAACATAAGTCTTACAGGATGAGATTTATGTGGGTTTAAATAATTGTTATTAAAAGAAAATACTAATTCACAATGTCAGAAAAATAATAAACACTGAAACAATCAACAAGGTCATAAAAATTACCAAATTGTAACGATACAGTTATTCAAAAATAACCTTATGACTAGAACTTCAGAACTAGACTAGCTCTTCAGTACATCACTCCCTATGTTTAGTCTGAATTCTAACGATAAAGAACGTTCTCGACAAGATTATTGAACAGTTACTAGAACGTGTTCCAACAAAAAATGTAGAAATCTTTGATTGAATGATTTTTTTTTTTTTTTTTGTTATTTTAAGTCACAATACTTTGATTTAGGACTGTCTCAACTAAGGGGAAAATTAGATTTTAGACTTTATTTACGTTTTACGTTATTACGTTATATTATTTTATTTATATATGGCATTTTCAGCCTTGAGGAAACATAGTTTAAAGCAGCAACCATATCATTTCAGGAGAGGAAATCCCTCATCCAACTCAGTCGCCTGCCTTTAACCCTTTAGCGTCTGAGCAGTGCGAGTGTATAGCGGGGGGCCCTGTGGCCTGAAACCTTAGACCGGCTGCCGTGTCCAGTGGCCTGAATACTTTATTCCACATTCAATATTTGACTAAGGAATAAGGTGCAGGTAAAATTAATCTGGAAAACCCCGAAAAGAACCCCATTTCAATTAGTTTACAGCCCTCGAAAATTTTTGAGGCAACCAAAAACATCGTCACTGGGATATACCGGACGGGCTGAAAACAGATTTGGAGAAACGCGAATGCCAATTATGTAAAAATAATTTTTATTTGTCCATCACTCGTCCTAAATATGAATAAGAAAATGATTACTAATTTGTCTGCTCGCCATGCTCCTCTAATATTCATGAAATTTAAAAAAAATACGTGTAGGAACGTATCTAAGTAGACATACTTACATATAATTTTTAGAATTGATTTATTAAATGTTTTTATATATATGTTTATTTTAAAATTTTTTTTAATTATATACTAGTTATATTTTTTTACGAGTTTGTACCTACGATTTATGAATGTTGTATTCCTAAATAATGATACGATAAATCCGAAAACGAAGAGTAAAAATTAAAATTTTGTTTTAAAAGAAGCCACAAAAAGATCAGTTAAGGTACAGACTTCTAGGAGTTTTATCCTAGTGCAGTAGTAAAATGGAAAAAGTTAATAAATCAATTAAAATTAGGTCCGCAATTTCAGTCTTCTTACGCTGAAGCGGGCGGAACTGATATATCAGTCTAGAGGCCACATGGACTGCAGCGCTCGAACTGATATATCAGTCTACAGGCGTTGAAGGGCATGCCAGTATTGCGGCCATGTCGCCAATAAATCTGTTGTTACGTTCTTGAAATTTAGTGTTTTGATCTATATAACCTATATAATACATTTTGATCTATATATAACAAACGGCTTAATGCACAACAATCTCTCATCCTCGATCACTTATTCCCTAACAACCTCTTTTGTTTAAAACCTTCTTTAAGAAGTTTCTTCGATATTACATCCAATCCTCTCGAACTAAAGTGGGATAGCGCCTATTCATTAACGCTTGTTTTAAGCTTCTTATTTATAGGGGAAGAAGAACAACTGGCTAATTGGCCCTTGAGCTGACGACCTCCGGCCCTCGGAGATTGCCTGCCGAACGGGAACTTCTTGAAGAGCGAACTGGACGAAGAAGAACTATAAGGGAGCAGGAGGAACTTGTTAGGAGTTGCGGTGAGGGAGGCCTAATGACTCGCCGCTGACAATTAAGTTAAGACTCGGCTCAATCACAGCTCTAATGGCCTCTCCGGTCGCCGTTGATAGCAATCGATTCTTTGTTAAATTGATAATGCCTATCTAGCCTCCTCCTCTATTATATCTACCGGGATAACTAACCAACTTGTCGCTAACCCAATCACACCATTATGCCCAGTAATTAACATCTGTCGCGTTTTAGGAAAGCTAAGAATAAAATAAAATTAATTTCCAACGTCGACTAAAAAGTAGAGAAGTACAAAATTGGTATTTATTTATTTAGATGTACATAACTTCGGGCATTTTTCTTAAATTCACAATTTTAGTAATAAGCAAATACACACGCAGGAAACAGAGGAAAAGAAAAAACAAATCTAAAAAACAAATGAAGACAAAATGTTGAATAAAAAAAAAAAAAAACCTGTTTCATGCATTAAATCTCTTGACCAACGTCTCAACATTTTTCTTGGTGGATTGTGAGGGTGTTTGGAAGTGATTAGAAAATGAGTAAGTCGGTTAGAATTTTGGTTGTCTGACGTGAAAGTCGCGCTAACGATCTATGGCTAACATATAATGCAGTATAATCCTTAAGAATTATATAAGTGTGAAATATAAGTGGTTATAGCTGAAACAACCAAAATCATAGTCGGATTTTGGAAAGACATTAGAAACTAAAATTCGAAAACTAAGTTACAATTTTCTACGAACCGTAAAGTGTTTTTTAATTTTAATTGCCAGTTTACCATGAAACCATTGGTTCTAATGGAAACTAAAGAAAGTTTTCATATCGATTTAATAGAGAAATAAAATTAAAGACTCTGTTGTAATATTTTCTACATTGTCAAATATAAAAATAAAAATCATTTTATGAGTTCTTTAGTGAGTCAATGCGTAGAAAAGGGCGTAATGCTAAAAATATTTGAAGTTTTTTTTTTTTTTTTATGATAGGTAGCAAGCTGAAACAATCACCTATGTCGGTTTTTGGAAACCTAAGTTGCCATTTTCTGTGAGCCGTAAATACTCGATTTCCATTTACGATACAAACACTGAGGTATGCTAAATGCTAAAACAAGATTTTCTATCCCAATAATTGTGACGTTAATTCACCAAATAAAAAGATATGGTTTAAGATCCCAAACCTTTTGTTAGAACGAACTATCGGCCGGAAAAAACCGTTGGAGCACGTGGATGGGCCTAGATCTTTTCTCCCAGGAGGACCTCGAACCTTCTAGAAGGTTCCTTTAAGGAGCGAGTGACTGGGCCAGTTAGTCTTAGTCTGTGCCTTGACTGTGAAGCTAAAGTCGTATGATTTGTGTGCTATAAAGTTATCATTTTTGTAACCTGCTCGAATTTTTGAGTTGTATCAATTCGTTTGGCATTGCTATTGTTATATTTCCATTTAATAAATATTTGTTAACCCACAGAAGTGTTAGAGTATGAATTTAAATAAAAGAAATACTAATTAAAATAACTAATTTTTATCCTCGTATATGAGCATATTCTTATATTAACATTTATTATAAAGATCGCACAATTATATATGAGACAAATGACCAGGATCAAGACTTCAAAATTCAAAAATATAAATAAATGAATTACGATAAGTGCTTACCACAATCACTAGATAAATACAGATAATTTACGGAGAACGAAATTTTACAGTAAAAGAGCTTAGGTTTGGGAGTGGAGGAACAATACCTTCATCGACTAATAATTTTTTAAAGAAGATTGGCGCTAGAAAGGAAAAAAATTAAAACAATTGCAGAATGTATAATCTTAGACTCTCTAGGAATTAAAAAACCACCATATATTATATTAAAAACAAACTATCTAATGAATGTCGATGTAGGTGGATCAGAATGCTGTGTGACAAGCAACCCTATACAGTTATGCAGCATTACTTCATATTTTGTTTAATATAGTATTTTTCTCTAGTATCTTTTAGTATATAAACAATTTTTTTTTTTTAAATGATTTAAGATTTATTCTTTGTATTTTAAGTGACTGACAGAGACAATTTTTAGAGGGGAAAATGTATAGCTTTTCGAAGGCTAAAATGAAAGCCACTCGATATTGATGAAGGCTTGGAGGTGTCAAGCACACGGCGGAAACTAAGTACCAATAAGCTCCCTTCCATGAAAGTCGGCTTCATAAAACAGGCCTGCTTATTAAGTGGATACCAAGCTCCTTTTCATCAAGCAGTTTAATGCTTCACCTCGACCTGACTTTTCAGTGTAGAGTAACGGGTTCATTACTCCAGTGTAAGCTCAACATTCGATGTGTCTCTTCGGAAAATATAGGTGTCATCACTATCAAAGAATATGAAAGCAACATTATTTTCCTCAATACGTTGAACAAAATAAATGCTTCAGAATGAAGCCAAAGCTAAAAAAAAAACATTGATTTTATTTAAAATATTAAATCTTCAGTGAGCCTTATATTTATTATTATTAACACCTTTATATTATTAAAGTAGCTAAATTAAAAACTAAATAAATAAAATTCTATGTTGTAAAAATATATTTTACACCCACACATGTTTTATCTTGCATCTCAAGGCTCCATTCTGTTAATACCTGACTTTTCGAGCCAACGTACACTAATGCACTATGTGCCTGATTGTTTTAGTACCACTAGCACTCACTTGTTCTGGCTCGACCTCTTCCTCTTCCTGCGGTTGATGCCCTTCCATAATCATGTCGGGCCTTGCAATGGCTTGCTTTTCGTGTACATTGCTTTAGCACCTGATTCATAATGTTAATTATGATGATACATATTACGGAGAGATAACCAAATAGTCTTTATCAGGAAAATAAAATATATGTTCATAAATTTTGTTGCAAATTTACTCAGCAAAATGTTCACAATATAGAATTTAGTTTTCACAAAAAAAATCCTTTTTTAATAAAATTACTTGAAAATTATAAATTTCAACAAATAATTTTAATTGAGTATTTTTATTAAATAAGGCTCTGGTTGCTGAGACGAACTGTAGCACTGATTGGGTTAGTGATATTCTTTGTTTTTTTACGTTAAATTTGAAATTGGTTTCATTTGAGGTTCTACTGATGGTTCTGTCTGATAAGTAAGTCCTCTTTTTTATAAAGTTTCGTGTGAATGAAGTATTATCCACAATATACATTTATAAAAGCCCCGAAGATGCCTCAATATTTTGGTTTTAAAATGTCATTGAGTGAGTAATGACTTATAAACGAGGCTTTTAAGGCCGAATAATTCTATATCAATAATCAATTCTATAGCAATAAACTTGATCGCCTCTTCCTGCGCACTCATTAATTTTTAATTCAATGAACATATTTTACTGAAAACAACACGAAACAGTTACATTGAATGTTGTAAACTGATTTCTTTCATCGATTGCTGCTCCATGAGGAGAAAATTTTATAATATATATTCTTATGATTACCTATGCTACCTATCCTACGATGATTTTTGTGTTTGTATACATGACTGATAAGTTTCATCCTAATTAAATGAGTTTCCATTTTAAATTGAGAAAGTTTTAAATTTTCTCACACCTTAAATGAAGGTGTGAGAAAAATTGTATGTTAGTATGTATATTCAAAATTTTGTAGTAAGAAATTTCAATTTCAGAACGTTTCTAAAAGAGTTATAGAAAAATCGGTTCATAGAGAACGTTTATCGAAAAGTTATTTTAATGAAAGCTCGGTTGGAACTTTTATGTTAAAACTTTATCTGTAAAATTTCAAGTGAAAAAATTGGTTTGGTTTGTTTGGTTTGGGAGGGCGTAAAACATCTAGGTCATCAACGCCCGTAATTTAATTATTCTAGTGCTAGTTCTGATGGGCCCACTGACCCGAGACAGGCAGGGAGCCCAGCGAGCGGCAGCCCCGGGCACCCAGGGGCAGGCCAAGGTCCAGGGGGCGTCCAAGTCCCACATGTCAGGCGGTGGCTTCATGCTATTCAGGACACGAGGACTGATCAGAGGATGTGGATAAAAACCATATTGGCCACCTGCTTATACACTAGTACATTCCACTAATGTTTACAATATATTATTTTATGGAAAAGTCCAAATCCTCTCAGGTCCTCGGAGCTAACGTGCTCTGTGGGGCGAATGGCGTCCCCGCAGACCCCAGCGTCCGCCCCAGGGCGCCCAAGGCAGCAACACCCACCCGGCGCCCCGCCGTCCCACGCCAGAGGGCTTTTTTTATCCTTATTGTCATGGAATATTTAAATTACATTACGAATATAACTAGATAGCCTAAGGCAATGAAAGATATATGGTAAGTAAATGCTTGACACAAAAGAAAATTTAGCTAATTATTAGATGAAATTATGAATACTGAATACTATAGAAGACTGGCAGTTAGATATCGTTTATCAGTTTACTATTTATAAGGAAGTTTACAACACTTTCTATGATAAATTGGTCATTTTTTAGCGCCAGAGAAATATCGGGTGGTATTTTGAATTTATGTAATAATGGTTTGTAGTGGTAACACTCCTCAAAAATGTGTTTAATTGTTAGATCGGCAGAACACTTTTGGCATTTCGGCGGTGGTTCCTTAGTTATGAGGTGAATATGTGTTAGCCGTGTGTGACCAATTCTAAGGCGGGAAACAGCGACCTCCTCGCGACGTTTGCTGTTGTTAGATGTGGCCCATGCTCTTACATCTCTCTTAATTGATTTTAACTTAGAGGGTGGACTTTCATCCCACATTGCTTGCCATCTTCTACTAATGCATTCTTTAAGGGGACGAGCTAGCTCTGGGGGAGTTAGGATGGCTGTTCCCCTACCTGGGAGTGTTAGCGCATCTTTTGCAGCTTTATCGGCCATTTCGTTCCCGATAATTCCTATGTGTCCAGGAGCCCAGATGAAGTAAACGGTTTTATTTATCTGTTCGAGCATTGTTAAGTAATTATGAATCCGCTGAACGATGGGGTGGTTTGAATACATGTCATTTAATCCTTGGAGGGCGCTGATTGAATCGGAAATTATAGCAATGTTGTCTGTATTTATGTTTGTCATTGAAAAATATAGGGCTGAGGCTATAGCGGTTAATTCAGCTGAGTAGATGTTACAGAGATGATGCAGTTTTTTCTTGTGGGTTGAGTGCGGTGTAATGAAAGCGGATCCTGTTGACTCGTCTGATTTCGAGCCATCTGTGCATATTGCTGTATGAACGGGTAATGTACTAATCAGTTTTTGGAATGCTTCTTGGTATTTTGAGGGATTTGTATTCTGTTTTCGGAGTTTAGACAGCTGGAGGTATATTTTAGGAGGGGTGTAGGTCCACGGAGGTATGGATGTCTCAGGGATATTTACGGTAATATGTTTTAGTTTGGCTGTTGCAAATGAAATTCTTTCGGCTAAGGGTAAAGTTGCATTTGTCTTCTGGAGGAATTGTCTAGAGAATTTGGGTTTGAAAATGTACCTGTATGTTGGGTGTTTAGGTTGTAGGAATATTCGGGATATATAATTTACTGCTAATTTCTGTCTCCGGAATAACAAGGGTGGATTTCCCGACTCTGCGCAGAGACTTAGGATAGGGCTTGTTCTAAAGGCACCGGTAGCTAAGCGGATTCCGGCATTATGAACCGTATCCAGTTTGGCTAGGTTCTGAAGGCGGGCTGAGCCGTATACGAAACATCCGTAGTCGAGCTTCGAGCAGATTAACGCATTATATATTTTTAACATCGCTGACCTATCTGCTCCCCAGGTTGTTTTGCCAAGGACCTTTAAAATATTTGTTTTAGCTAGGCATTTTTCCCTAAGGGATTTAATGTGGAGGCTCCATGATAAACGTCTATCGAATGTTAAACCTAAAAATCTACACGAATCAACATACGGTAAGGGTGTTTCTCCGAGAGAGAGTTCGGGTGAGGGCGAAGGGTGTCTTCTTCGGCTAAAGAGAACGCATTTTGTTTTTTCCGTGGAGAAGGCGAGACCTGAAGTGTTCGACCAGGATTGTAGTCGATTGAGGGCTTCTTGCAGATTTCGTTGTATTGTGTCTACATCGTTTGCGCGGAACATTATGGCCAAATCATCGACGTAGAGCATCGTCTTTATTCCTCTTGGTAAGTTCCGTCCTAGGTCGCTTATGGCCAGAGCAAACAGTGTTGTGCTTAGAACACATCCCTGTGGCACTCCAATATGTTGCTCGAAATATTCAGAGGTATTGTTACCTATTCGGACTAAAGATTTTCTATATGACAGAAATTGTTTAATAAACGTAAAGAGATTGCCAGTAATTTTTAGGGAGACCAGTTTTTTAATGAGATGGCTTCTATTTATTCGGTCAAATGCTTTTGTCATATCGAAAAATACAGCCACCGCTTCTTGCTTTTCAATGAAGGCATATTGTAGTTCGGCTTCTAGTTGTACTAAGTGGTCAATAGTCGATCTCCCTTTTCGGAAGCCACATTGAAAGTTTTGGAGGAGATCATTCATTTCAAGGAACCACATTAGGCGTTTGTTAACCATACGTTCTATGACCTTGCATAAGCAGCTTGTTAAGAATATTGGGAGGTAGCTGCTTGCTTGGCGTTTGTCTTTGCCTTTTTTCAGAATTGGCACTATTTCAGATATTCGCCAGATATCGGGGAATTCGCCGGTTTGCCATAAATGGTTGTAAAAATTCAGGAGCCAGTTTAGACAGTTCTGCGGGAGATGCTGTATCATTGCATAGTGGATCTCGTCCGGGCCGGGTGATGATCCTTTGAGATTTCGAAGGGTAGTTTTGAGTTCCCACATAGAAAATGGACGGTTGTATGCGTTGTTGGAGTTTTCGGATTGATCGTATCTAGTATTAATTTCGGAATTTATCTGTTTTGTAAAATTTGATTGTGTGGGGGGTGATTTAAAGATTTCTGTATAGTATTCAGCGAATATTTTAGCTACTATTTCTCGGTCGTCTGTTAATTTGCCGTCACAAATTAAGGTGTATCTAGTCGAAGAATAATTTTTATGAATTTTCCTTATTTTATTCCATACAATGTTAGTTGGGGTAGATGAGTTAATAGTTCCGACAAATTGTTTCCAGGTATCAGATTTATTATTATTTATAATCCGTCTGCAAAGGGCTCTTTGTTTTTTATATTCGATTAAATTTTTTAAAGTGCTATTTTTTTGGAAATTTCTATAGGCTCTCCTACGGTTTTTTATGGCTGCTTTGCATTGTTCGTTAAACCAGGGTACAGGGGTTCTTTTCATATTGCTTTTTGTTTTAGGTGTGGCTGATTCCGCGGCTTGATTTATGATATTGGTGATTAGATTACAACCTGCGTCGACACTTAGGTCGGAGGGGTGAGTTTCAGGTGGCTTAGCGAGTGACGAGAATAGTTCCCAATCTGACTTTTCAATGATCCACTTTGGCTTCCTTGTTATGTTGTTGTTCAGATTTTCGAATTTAATACGGATCGGGAAATGGTCGCTGGCATAAGGTTCGGGTAAGACAGTCCATTCGATAGTATTGTATAGTGAGGGGCTACATATGGAGATATCTATAGATGAATAAGTGCCATACGTTGAACTTAAAAAAGTTTTTTCACCTGTATTGAGAAGCAAGGTATTTGATAGATCGATGAATTCTTCTATGACCCTACCTCTTGCATTTAGATTTGTAGAGCCCCACATTAGACTATGGCCGTTCAGGTCCCCGAGGAATAAGACTGGTTGGGGTAGTTTATTGTAGATATGTAAAAGGTTTTCAGTTTGTATAAGTCGGTCCTGTGGTAGATAAATATTGCAAATCGAAAATGTAAATCCGAGGTGTACTGTAACGGCGACGATTTGGAGGTTTGAGTCTATGTCTATTCTTTGTGAAAATACGGATTTGTTGACGGCTATCAATACCCCTCGATATCCATGGCTATCGCTAGGGCTATCGGTACGATAGATTTCAAAATCTTTTAACGATACGTGGTCCTTGGTCTTAAGATGGGTTTCCTGTAGGCACAAACAAAATGGATTTTCCTCTTTTATTAATAATTTTAGTTCATTAAAATGTGTTTTCCAGCCATTACAATTCCACTGTATGAGCGTCATGGGTGGCAGTAGGGGTTATGTATTTTATTGATATTGGTTGTTGAGGTTTAATTTTTTCATTTTGAAAAATAAAAGAGAAAATGATACCAGAGTAAGATGAGTGATTAGAGGTATATTTGTATTCATGTTTCCGCATAAATGTATAGGAGCATAAGCACACACACACGCTCATGCTTACACCCACGCATACCATTACAACTACACTTTCACACATATACGTCCATATACAATTATGTATACAGGGAAATATATCTGCATCATCATATCTGATAGTAGAAAATTGATCTATGAGGCAGTGAAGTCGGACCAGATTTAAAACTGTTTTATTTTTAAATAATTTGGTGCTAGGCCATGCACAGCTCCTCAAAATAAAAAGTTTTTGGGTTTTGAATGATCTGGAGTTTAAAAAACCAACAATGAATGTCGGAGATACGATCAGGATTAAATATTCTAGGTGACGAATGTAGTTGTTTATGGAGATACATAGATGCATAAGGTAGTGCTCTGAAAGGTTGCATTTGAATACAGAGAAATATCTAATCATTTTCACTTGGTAAAAATCTATATAACTATCGGCACAAAAAAATATACACATACATTCATTTATATACAAACAAGCATATACTATCGTATTTCACGCATATAAATTTACGCATATAAATCGTAAGATTTTTTATTACTGACGAGAGTAAACTCTCCTTCTGAGTCTATATCTGGCTCTTGGGTGTCCATAGAGTCAGATACGATTAACTTATTGTCAACCGAGGGAGCGGTGCCTTCGGCTGACGGAGGTGGTGGGGGTGAGGAGAGGCCAGCCTGGCCGCTGATCTCGACCGCGAGGCTCGAGCTGGCTTAGGAGTAGGAGTAGGGGGAGGTGGGAGGGGGGGAGTTTGGGATGTAGAGGGGAGTGGGTCGGAGGGGGTAAGGGGGGCAAGCGGGGGGGAGGGGGTTAGGAAAGGGAGGCTAGTGTTGTTGTTAGTTAAAATTTTTTTATCATTAGTGTTTTCTCCAAAATTAAATATTGTATTCGTCTGGATACCTATATCTTTTTTTTCAGTTATTTTTGTTTTTTGTTTTACGATTTCTGAGAAAGATTTATTAAACTGTGACGGGTTTTGTTCTTTATATATTCTCTTTGCTTCGTTTAACGGTATTTTATTTATTGTTTGAATTGTTTTAATTTCTTTATGGATAACGAAAACAGGGCAAGAACGATCTAAAGCGTTGTGTGGCCCCTCACAATTTGCACATTTAGCTGGCAGGTTGCATCTTGTGTTTTCACCATGTTTTTCCCCACCGCATTGAATGCATTTGGCTTTTTGTTTACACACATTAGTGGGGTGCGCAAATCCTAAACAGTTGAAGCAGCGCATGGGATTTGGGATGTATTGCTGGACTTTAACTGTTAAGAATCCTATCTTTATTTTTTCTGGTATTTTTGGTGTGGGAAATGTAATTATATATGTATTTGTCAGTATTTCGTTGCCATTTCTTTTTATTTTAATGCGAGTTATATCGTGAATGATGCCGGAGAGTTCGTTTTTGATTTCATCTATTTCAAGGAACTGTAGGTCCTGGCATCTAATTACACCTTTACTATAATTTAATGTATTGTGTGGGGTTACTTCTACACCAAATTGACCCGCGAAATTTTGGCATTTTAGCAGTCTTTCTGATTGTTTTCCATGTTTAGCTTCGATTAGTAAACAACCGTTTTTTAATTTTTTAACATTATTTAATTCTCCTACAAGGCCAGTTAGGAATTTATTAATTAGAAAAGGAGATACTTTTTGAAAGTTCTCTTCGTCGGTTCTTTGGACAACTAAAAAAGTGGGGGCAGTGTGTTTTTGGGTCACATTTTCGGAATCGTCTGGCAATGGCTTTAGACGAACCCGAAGCCGTTTTCTTTTAACTTTCGGGCTACTTAGATCTATGGGATTTCCCATATTTAAAATCAAGAAAAGTAAAGTAGAACGATATTAAGAGAAGAAAAAAAAAAAAAAAAGAAAAAAAATAAAATAAAGAAATTATAAAAGGTGCTTCTTCACAAAGAGAAAAATAAAATAATATAATTACAATTATTAAAAGATAAAAAGAAAATAATAATTATAGATATAGTTATTTCAGTCTTATCTGAACAGCAAGGAGAGCTGAGTAGGGACACGTCTTCTCTCTTCTGATCCTGAACACTGACTGAAGTGAAAAAATTAATCTGTAACTTTTTCACAAAGTTCAGTAACTGTTCCGACCCAAGATATAACGACCTACAATTTCCAATTTAGTCCAAGAAATTTAGACTATATAGATATTTTCGACAGAAAATATCTGTTTAATCAAAGATCAAACAATCATGATTGTTGTAGCTACATAAGAATGAATGCAGAAACTGGTAGAAACTCTTATTAATACAAATAATATAATATTATTATTTAATAATTACATTTATATTTAGTCGAATATCAATATATCGCCTCAGACTCAACAGGAATTCAGGAAGGTAAAACTAGAAGTTATGGAAGAAACGGTTTTTGTGTCTCCTCAATGGATTAGGCTCTCTCAGAACCCAAGTGACGATAGTTTCCATATTATCATCTGGATTGTTGACTTACAATTGTGAAGATTTACAGGTTCAGTAATAAATGTACAAATGTTTACTCTCCAATCGTCGATTGATTTGCTATCCACATAAACTTTTCTCTGAGTCTATGCTTAAGTAAATTTATTCAGTTCCGACTGCGAGGAAAAAGGATTTACAAAAAAGAAAAAAAAAAAAAAGATGCAAAAAGTTTTTTTTCCTCTCTTATCTTTGAAAAATAAATTACTTTACTAGAAAGGAAATTAAATTTTAGATTCCGATACTGAAAAGAAAAGGCTAAGCTTAGCATATAAAACAATTAATCCGGTTTTTCAAACTTAAACGTGGAATACAGAAGAGGAGGACCAACCCGATCACCGTGGGAAAGGCTGAAGAGGAATAACAGCCAAACTGTACAAACACATCTCATCAGGTAAAACTTTACTACTCATCAAGTCAGAGACACTCACTAATAATCAAATAATCAAAATTTCTATGGCCCTCACAAAGTCATTGCATTTTTTATACCAATTCGGTCAAACTACCTGCCCAAATGAAAAAGAAAACCAATTTGACCTGCGTTGTTTGTTTGTGAACACAAAACGATAATGGGCAACAAAACAGTTGAAAAACTCGGTCAATTCATCTCAATAGAAAATGTTTCATTATTGTTGGACGCTGTTATTTTAATGTATAGGTCAGAGCATTCAATTTGTAATTCCGTTGTTGGTTAAAATTATTCTACAAAACATATTCTGTTTTGGAATTTAGAAATATTTCATTAAATAATAAATCTATAACTCTTAACTAGTAAGATACCTTTCTACATCATGAATTTTCACCCATATTTTTAACAAATTATAATTTTGTGTAGATTTATTTATTTTTTTAAACTTTGTGTTTTAAAAAGAAACACCTTTTAAATTTCAATATTAGGAAGGGGGAAAAATACATTTAACATTTAAATTTATTATAGTAAAATTAATTGATAAAAGGAAAATTTTTGAAATTAATTGGAAAAAAATTAAGTAAGTATATCGTTTTTTTTTTTTTTTTTTCAAAACAACTTTATATTTATGAAAAAGAATAATCGTTCCCTCATTTTTTTTGCAGTTTTTTTAATGTAATATCCCTGTGATTCCCACATACAAAATTTTGGCACACACTACACTTCACTGAATACTTCTTATCACTTTTCATACAAAGTTTACATCTTCCTTGTTTCGGACCTTGTAAGTCTTGTATTTGTTGATGGGTGTGTAGTGTTGGAATATTAGAATTGTTTCCAATCAGGTCAATGGTCAATGGGGAGATTCCGAATGGCGACATTTTGCTGAAGTGAAGTATCTCACCCTCTCATTCAAAACAGTATCTTCTTCATTAGGATGATAATCATCATCATTCTCTGAATGGCAATAAATAACATCATCTTCTACCTCATCTTCAACACAAAAATCTTCTTCCTCTGAACCTTCATCGTCACTAAACACATGATTACCTTCGTCTATAACCAATCCCCTAAATTCACTAGCACTATATTCCTTTCCGTCAACAATAAACTTCACCATGCTTGAAAAATTAAAAAAGTACTGAAGTTGGTAAACACACACTAATGGTATGGCGGGTGAAAATACACCCGCAAAAGTGAGATAAGCCAACACAGCCGATTCGAATCGAATATTCACTACTACAGCTATAAAGACACTAAGAAGACAGGAACACTTCTGGACTATCAAGCGCCAAAGCCGGGATACCAAGCCACAATCGATAAACAAAATGTTCGTTGGGTGAATATTCACCCATGGTACCAATTAAGGGATAATTGAAGCATGGAAATGCAAAAGGGTATGTGCGCCTTTGAGAAAATTTTCCAGAAATGATACAGTTTATACCCACCAGGTGGACTACGTTCGGCACTTACACCCATGTTATCTTTCAAACGTTCAATGAACTACTTATTAACAACTAAAAATTAATTGTATCCATTTCTAAAGAATGGTGTTGACACACATAACAATTTGGCAAAAAAAAATCTTTATAAATTTTTTTGTCACTTATACCCTTATGCATTATACCCCCACGCTTGAATGTTTAAATAATTTGAATGGAAGAGAAAAAATTGAACCATGGCCGGCAATTGAAGCCAGGTCCTCTGCATCTCTGTTGCAGTGCTCTTACCACTGAGCTAACTGTGGGGCTAGACTCATTAGAGCAAAGACTCTTCCATGATTGTGATGGAAAACTGCGAATTGATCTTGTACAAGGCGCAGCTACAAATCCATTTTTTTTTTTTTTTTTTTTTATACAAGTTTGCGCCATTATGTTGTGAAAAATGGAAGCATTGGAAAAAATAATGTTTACATGTTTACATTTACAACAAAATAGAATCTGAAATAGCTTAAATAGACATGACGAATTAAGAAATACAAATTCGACTGGCGATAGGTATACCATTTACATTCGCCAAGAACGTGTTTCAATAAATAAGTATTGGTTTGTAGGCAAGCTAATAACTACTCAACAGTATGCTTGTTGGCAACATTCTTGCTTATTGATTATCGGACTGTATATTTTATATAGTCCAGAAGATCTAACATGGTGAATCCATGTTACCTATGAAATCCAATCCAACCTATGAAATTGGAATGGAACTATATTTAGTTTCTACTGTTTTGGGTCTAGCACATGTCTGGTATTGACATTATTGAATTTACATTATCATTAAATTCCTATTTTTTTTTTTTTTTTTTTTGCAGTACTTATTTCATTAAATACATAATTTCTAGTGCTTGCCGATAGAAATCAGAAAATAGCTTAATGAGAGATGTTGATCATACAAAAATCGTATAATTGATAACGATATACTTAGAATATACTTCCCCCTTCATCATGACCTAGCCATCTGACCGAATTAGTACTTGTCTAAAGTGTTTTTTTTTTTTGTTAGAAAATAAAAAATGAAGCTCCGATAAAATTCGAATAGGGTCAGACATTCACTATTTCTATTAACTGTTGCATATATAGAGATAATAATAAAATATACAGCTGATAAGAAATATAGGAGCCATTCATGCAAAGAAGGGGATGGATTTAAATAAAATCTTTGTGTTTTTAACTGAATAGGATTTTACGATAAAAAATCTGGTGCGTGCGCGCAACACACAACTTTCACTTACCAACTTACTTAGATTAGATTAGCAACACACAACTTTCACTTACAACTTACTTATATTTTGTTAATTGCCACTTCTCAAATGAACAGAACGGCTTTAATTATGAACAATGGTCTGTCATTAAAGGCGTACTCCGCATGCGTGGGCTCAACGAGTTTTATGAGTTGACTGAATATTTTTCTTTTTTTCTCCTCTTTATGTTTTCTTTATTTTTATCATATATCCATTATCATTAGCCATTTCTTATTTTTAGGCTAAACGAGAGACAGTTAATTTCTGCATGTAAACAAAAACAAAGGTACTTTATAGGAAACAAACAAACAAAAAAGCCCCCCCCCCCCCCCAAAAAAAAAAGCCCCCTCAAAACATTTTAATAATAATAAAGCTTACCTGATATTAAAGAACACCTACTTTTCATTAAACATGACGACTTTGATAAAAATCGTTAAAGCCGTTTTTGAGATCATCGAAAAAAAGGTAAAAATTGGAAAAACAATTATGAAATAAAGTGCCCGCTCCGTTTGACCAATTTTAATGAAATGTTGGCTATCACATCTTTGGCATATACATACATTAAATACCCAGTTTGATCAAAATCGTTAAAACCGTTTTTGAGTGCATAAAAAAAAAAAACACGTGAAAATTATACAAAATTTATTATGTAAAATCCCCACTCCGGTTGATCAATTTTGCTGACATTTTTACAGTCATATCTCGGGCATATTAATAGATCAAATACTCAGTTTAATCAAAATCGTTAGAGCCGTTTTTGAGAAAATCGAAAAAAACTTAAAAAGTTATTAAATAAAGTACCCCCTCCCTTTGAGCAATTTTGATAAAATTGATGCTGTATATAATAGAAGTATAAACAGTAATACAATCCTTTATACCAACAGGAAGACTCTACCATACAAATTATTGGTGCTTTCTTAATCTATGAATTAGAAGATAAAGCGTTTATCGCTAAAGCTGCACAAATGCAACCATCAGTCAGCGCTATCTAATTCGGATCGACCGAGAGCAGTTGTTAGCAGCGGCAACAGTTTTTGAGATAATGTCCCGAGTTTAAAATCGATGGCTGTAATGACCAGGTTCTTATCTCGCCCAGTAATTGATACCGCCCTTACTCTGCAGTTGCCTTCATGCAGTTGTGTTCGTTTTGGTTCAGTGAATTTGCAAGAATGCTGAATCGTACACAATTTAAAGTGTGAAGGAATGTATTATTTGTCTTGAAAATGAGTAAAATTGGTACCTTCGTATTAGGGTCGCAACCTAGCCTTTCACTCGTGTTGCCTACTGTTGCCAAAAATTTTAAGCTTTCTTAACGATTCTCTGAAGGCCTCATTCTTAATTTTTTTTATTTTTTTTTTTTTGAGATTTTGTTATTTTTGTTTATTTTACAAGTAACAAGGTAAAGAGTTTGTAGGTTAATTCTAGTAATAGTAAAACGTATATAACGTGCTATTATTAAGCCAAGTAATTATTACAAGCTCGGTGATTAGGTGGGGATGACACCTAACCTTAATTATTTATTTATTACTGGGTCTAGTAACATCCCTGCGTTTACGAGCTGTTGCAGCCTGGAAGATTTAGTCACTGTGCTTCTAATTTTAACATTTATTCTAACTTATTATAACATTGCTTCTATTATATCTTTATTTCCAAGTTCCTAATTTTCCTTCCGGCCAAGATACGTATGTATTACCGATATTAAAGAACTACTTCAGTGAGATAAAATATCTTTTCTATTATAATCCTTATTCGTTATATCCTTGTGTAATCCTCGTATAAAATTTAAAAGGAAATTTTCGTAAGGGTATGGGAATTTTATTATTTATTGTATAAATTAAATGTCATTTCCCCGTTTTCGGTTAATTAGCCATCTGCAAAAATTTGTATATGCAAATTCGTGCTCATCTGAATAGGTCTTGGTATTGTTATTTTTGCTAATGTATTAATGTTTTAGGATTAAGGGTCGGTCTTAGATGGAAATTTTCGTTGCTTTCTATGAATGTAATTGAAACAGTTGGAAAGTCATGTTGGTACTTGCATAGTATGCATAGTACTACGTACATATATACATAGTATTATGCATAGTATGCATAGTTCATTGCATAGTAATGAATTACATCTAACTATGTTACCCCTGTTCCACTACAACCCATGACGGGCCTTGGGTGCGGTACTGTTTAAGGAAGCACTGTCTCTTGGTGCCATCAGGTTTTTCCTTCTTAATTATTTAATTAAGATTTCCCACGTTTTAGAGGCTGTGTTCGCCCCAGGATATTTGAGAGTTTTGCATGCCTCATCAGTTTTAAATTTAACCAATTTAAGTAAAAAATATTTTTTGGCAATTTGCGTTTTCTAATTCTTTCTTACGTGCACGTTCAGCCATATTGAAGTGTTTCACATTGGATAACCTGAGGAATTGTAAGCTTTAGTTAAGTTCCAGTTATGAAATAGATTGCAAATATATATGCAAACCTATCTGGAAAGGACCAAATACAAAAAAAAAAAAAAAAGAAAGTAATCAGAACTATTAGAATAAAGTATAGAATCAATTCTTAACTATTTAATGGTTTATCCGATTTTCACGATGTTTTTTTCGCATTGGTTGTACATAATATGACAAATAGGAGTATAGAAGGTCAACACTTTATAAATATCATTATAGATCGACTGGAGAGAAGTGGGCTGTAGATTTTTTTTGAGATTGTAGCTACGCACGATAGGTTAGTAAGCTAGCAATGAAATAAATGAAATTCATCATTTGGCAATAACCATTATTTTATTTTTTATGCATGAAAAACCTATCAAGCACTAAAGAGACAGTTTTATTGTTTGTTCAATATATGTCCCTTTAGGTCACTAAGGCTGATCGGACGAAGCTACAATGGGAGTTCTAAATTTTGCCTATCCAGGTAAAATTAGGATAGGGAACTTTAACGAGTACCTGACATCGAACTGGATTGGGACATCCAGTTTACTTCCATTCTGAAGGACACCGCGGGATGCGAACCCGCGAACTTCAGTACTGTAACCCGCTATTCTAACCACTACACCTCAGGCGACCGCTGAATACTAAAGATTCAGTGACTCGGCTAACGGGGCTATTGCTTTGTATAAGTAAGGAACAAATTAAACCTCCATTAAGATGTTCTATTGTTTTACCTCTTACAGAAGACAGTAGAAAGATAAATAGTTCGTAAGGTAATAGAAAGAGGTAACGCCTATTGAAGAGAGAGGAGAGAAGGGATAATTGAATAGAGAGAGAGAGAGACAGTTGTGATGAACGGATTGAACTCTGGCCTGCCCCCTCTAGTGTAATCCCCTCTTTGTTCCCACATCCACCCTCCTTCTTTATAAGGGCCTATTCACACTATCCGCTCCACTCTCGCTCCGCTCCCGGTCCGCTCCCGGTCCACTCTCGCTCTACCCCATTCACACTAGCGCTCCGCTCCCGCTCCACTCCCGGTCCGCTCTCCTAATGTCTTACCATATTCACACTATATAATTTTACACCGTTCAATTTTGAAAGGTTTAAGCTATTAAAGCCATTAATAATCGAAGTTGTCTGTATTCGGATTTTAATTAATGATTAACTTTCAGTTATTTAAGTATTAATTTATTCTTCAATTTTACGGCCAAAAAAAAAATCAATTTTTCGTTTGTAGAAATAGCTGGTAAGTGTACTTTTCTTGATGAAGAAGATAATATTATCAAAAAATATAATAAGAAGAATATATTGCAACACAATGATAATTAATAACAATAATTATAAAATAATTTAATTAATGGTGAAGAAATAATTTAAATTTTTTTCGGAATGTATTCGAATACGCTTGAAAATTTCAAGTTGAAATCGGCAAATGCTACAAATTTACCGATTATGTTCTCTTCTTTTCCTGATTAATATTTTAATTATTTTTTGCTTTAATATATTTTTTTGTTAATGATCTGACATTTTTCATAATATACTGCATTTTTATTCGTTTCAAATTAAACGTTATTTTATAATAGCAATGAGTATGTAGTCAATAAATAAATCGGTGACCATTTTTTACGAGTACATTAATTCATAGCAAAATATATCTCAAACATAACATGAATTTTTCACGTCGAAAAACCGCGCGTATTGTTGGTGATTTTTTTTTTTTATCATTTCAAGCGTATTCTAATACATTCGGAAAAAAATTTAAATTATTTCTTCACCATTAATTAAATTAATTTATAATTATATATATATATATATAGATATATATATAGATATATTTTTTTTTTTTTTAATTTGAACTTTTTTGGCCGTAAAATTGATGAATAAATAAATACTTTAATAACTGAAAGTTAATTATTAATTAAAATCCAAATACAGACGGCTTCGATTATTAATGGCTTCAATCGTGAACGGTGTAAAATTATATAATGTGAATATGAAAAGACTTTAGGAGAGTGGAGCGGGAGTGGAGCGAGAGTGGAGCGGGAGTGGAGCGAGAGTGGAGCGGGAGCGGAGCGAGGCCGGACCTGTGCCAATATTGTGATTAACCTCTCTCTATTCCTCTGTAGAATATTTTGCCAGTGAGACCGGACCTGGAGCGGAGCGGGAGCGGAGCGCTAGTGTGAATGGGGTAGAGCGAGAGCGGACCGGGAGTGGAGCGAGACCGGAGCGGTGCCGATAGTGGAATTCTATGTCTATTTCTCTTTAGAATATTTGAGCGGACCGGGAGTGGAGCGGGAGCGGAGCGATAGTGTGAATCCGCCCTAATAGCTACCATCCGGTTGGCTTAAAATAGGATTTTACGTATTTTCTTTTTTCTGATACCTATGTTATTGTTTTTTTAACTCTTGACAGACAAATCTATACAGAGGATTACATAAAAACCTTATGGGATACACAGAGGCTGCAGGATTTATCCGACAAACTGCGGCTATACAATCTACAGGTGGATATAATGAAAAAATATAGTGTCTTGCTTGCTTTATGAATTCTTATTACCAAACCGTGATTTATCAAAGAACAGTTTTACGTTATGTAAACCTCAAAAAAAAAAAAAAAAAAAGTCGATTCAGCAGTTTTTGAATAACAGTATACATATTTTTCTTACTTATTTATTTAAAAAGAATTTAGAAACTTCCTTGTTATGAGGAAAATAATTTAGATCTTAGTCTCTACTGCTATTTATTTTATGTTCTATGTTACATTCGTTTTGACCCCCAGGACCGTCCTTCTGTGTCTTAAAATAATTGCTGCATCATAATAAATTTCTAATCAGATCTAGTTACAATGTGAAATGTTGTATGAAATGTAATCAGATTGCAATATGAAATGTAGTCTGATCCAGCAATTATTTTAAGACACATAAGGACTGGAGGCCAAAACGAATGTAATATAGAAAATAAAATAATTGATAGTAGAAACTAAGGTCCTAACCATATTTTCTACAAATTAAAAGAATTAATTTAACTTGTATCTTTCATGGTTCTTTAACAAAGTTTCTCGCCTTGTAACGATTTTCCTATAGGAGCCGTAGAATATCTCCATAATGTACAAAGCTCTAATTATTTCTCCTCCTAATTGAATACACATTTGACGTCAATTTGAACGTTATTTAGCGTTAGGCAGAATTCCATTAAAGAATCCTACATATTAGAATGAAGATGAAGAAATTAAGCTAGTTTATTTCTACCTAAAATGTGTCAGAAGCTATTTAAGTTATTCAAAAATAAAAAATCTTCACAAACAAAACAAGCTAACACATGTGATCACTTTCCGATTCAAAAAAAAAATCCATATAAAGGTTTCCTTTAATACAATATTCATGTTTAAACATTTATTTATATTTCAATAATATTTTTCATGTTTTTTTATCCTGACATAAGTTCCAACTCCCTCAGTCGAGAATTGCCAGTGAGCCAGTAAAAGGAGAGGATTTGTAAGAAACGAGACTGTAAAGTCCAAGTATGGGACTGTAAAATACTGCATTTGCCAGGATTACCCCGAGAGAGACCGTTAACAGTAGCCTGTTAACTACTCCGGGATCTGTGCTCGTAAAATGCCCAGGCACTCAAATGAAAATAAAGTCCCTTTAGAACTATCCTGGTGGCCCTTGAATTCTATTAGCTTGGAAGGTTCGTTCTTGGGGAACCGTGAGGGAGGCGGCCGGAACTATACAAAAGCGAGTGCGCGGATTGGGATATCTTAACGCCTAGTTCAGGATTACAAACAAGATTACCTACAAAGTGGTTGTCTTGAATCCACCATTTCTGAACTATACTCACTAATATTTCAATCTCTTTAAATCCATTGGTTAAGTGGGTACAAATTGGTTTTAAAAAGAAAAAATCATATACGATGAATTTGAAAAGAAGAAAAAAACAAAAAAAAAAAAACATTTTTATGACTTTTTCTTAAATTAGGGATAAAGGACGTGGTTTTATCCCCGATTTAAGATTTTATCTAGAGTAAGGGAATATAGTAGGTGGGAATATTATTCAATTAACTGGCCACAATAGCTGGTAAGTATCATTAGATTTTTTTTTTTTACAGGACAATTTTATTTGCTCTTATAAAAGAAATATAAAAAACAAAGTGCGATAATTAGGTACGTATGGCATATTTAGGTATGAGGAAGACAGTACCCAGCGGTGCGTCCTCTTGGCATTCATATAAATTACATTTTCAGACTAGGAGGTTTCCCATCCAACTCCTCTTCAGCCTTCACCGAGGTACGTCAGGAATGTCACATCTTGTCGTATCGAGTAAAAATTTGTTGGTATGTCCATTTCGTGATATGTTCATTTAGTTGGTATGTCCATTTCGTAAATCATAAGTATATAATTTGCCACAGTCGAAACGCTTAACGCATCATTATGAAGGGTCTCGTTTGAAACGTGAAAAATGCTGGTGAGTTCGTAATTAATATTAAATATTGAAATTGAAACGTTTTTATTTTCTGAATATGCGTTTTTAATGTTAAAATTTGATTAGCATAAGACCATATAGGTTTTGGTAAACAGGTGTATCGCTTAAGTTTTTGTCTAAAGAGTAATTTAGCACGTCTATTTATAATGCAGTATAATAGTCACTATCTGAAATTTAGTATTTTTCGTTTCATCTTGAATTGTGGTCACCATGTCAACATTTTGTCAATAGTAAGTCCTAAGTTTATTACTGTATTTCCTTGCGGTATTGAGTAATTGTCTCTGTACAATGTAGGACATGTCTCCTATCTTAAAGTTAATGTAACGTGATATACATGTCTTGATTATTCTTTATTTTCCATTTCCTATATCAATTTCGTTTGTTGCCAAGGTTGTGTTATGATGTTAGGGTGGCATGTATAGGATTCGAGTTTCTTGTAATAACAGCGGTATCGTCAGCATATTTCGCAGTTAAAATACTATGATCTGTGGTAATTTGTGTAGATTAAGTACAGGAGTTGAGTACAACATTAAGTACAAGAGTTGAACTTGATAATTTGAGGAATTCCTGCAGAGAATATTATTTTTCATGGAGTTACTGTGCCCTGGTAGACAGAGAAATAGCAGTCTTACAGATTTGACTGTAAAAGTAAATAGTAAGTACTCGGAACAATTGGTTTCAATTTGAAAAGAATGCCTTGCTGCAAAACGCTATCGAACGCTTCAGTAGCGTCTAAAAAAGCCTCAGACGCATATTGCTCTAGTTAAAATGCTAACTATTTTATTAGCGTTTTTTTAATGAGTAAATTGCGTAGAAAAACTGGTAATGCTAAAATATATGGAACTTTTATTTTTTTTTTTAAATATGGTGCAATCTAATCCTTAATATTTACGTTTTAAATTTTAATAAAATATTTAAAACTTTAGTTTTATAATATACTAGCTGTATATCCCGGTTTCACCCGGAGAATTTCATTTTTTTAATCTATAAAATCTATAAACCGAGACTTTTAACGACTCAAACGGTCGAATTTGTAAAAAACAATCTAAAGCGAGATCAAAACGATTATTATAACAATAAGGAATATACCCAGAGATCGGCTGAAGTTTTGCAATTTTAATATGGACAGATGTTCGCACCTAGTCTGAAAGAACGACTGAGCGAAATTTGGGGAATAAAGAATATCAGCCGAAGATCGGCTGAAGTTATGCAATTTTAATATGGACAGGTGTTCGCACCTGGTATGAAAGAACCACTGAACGAAATTTGGAGTATTTAGGACAAACGGTATGGATTTTTATTAATAACAAACAGAATTTGATCTTTGTATACATAGATTATAGCTGTATATCCCAGTTTATCACGTGGAATTTCATTTTTCCGAAGAAACGGTCGATTATGTAAAAAAAAAAAAAACATTGTAAAGTGAGATCATTATGATTTTTATAACACTAAAGAATATCAGCTGGAGATCGGCTGAATTTATGCAATTTTAATATGAACAGATGTTCGAACCTGGGCTAAAAGAACCACTGAGCGAAATTTGGAGAATAAAGAATATCAGCTGAAGATCGGCTTAAGTGATGCAATTTTAATATGGACAGGTGTTCGCACCTGGTATCAAAGAACCACTGAGCGAAATTTGGAGAATTTAGGACAAACGGTATGGATTTCTATAAAGAACAAATAAACAAACAAACAAACAGAATGTCAACTTTATTTAAATAGATTTCTGGAAGAAATATAAGGTGGTTTTTATAACAAATTTTTATAAAAACTTGTATTTTTATAAAAATACAATTTTTTGCTGGAACAATCATCTTCTTCAGTTTCTTGAAAGCCATTTGAGACTAAAATTAAGTTCTAAGAAAACTAAGTTCTAATTTTCTACGAACCGTAAATACCTCTTTTACCTCTTAAAAACTCGAGTAGTAATGAAATTAGGATTTTTTTCATCTTAAAAAAATAAATAAATAATGATGAATCAAAAACTACTGAAGACTCTTAAGTTCTAATTAAAATACTATTTACCTTATGAAAAATAACAAACAGAGATAAGTAAATAAATGTGGATAAAGTTATTTTCTGCGAACTTTCTAAATTTTGTTTACACAGTTATCAAAAAACGTCGGTTTCTACTTCAAGTAGGTTGACAAGTGAAAGTTGTGTTTCTTCATGTTACCAGAATTTGTATAACCATTTCAAATCCTGATGGATGGTGTATCAATCAATTAGGTCAAGTTGAATTAATTTTGAAATATCAAAAAATATTTTTAATAATAAAATTATGTAAGTGCCTTGATATTATTACTGATTAACTGAATATTAATGATTTTTTTTCTTGTTTGTTACAGGTAATTGGACCAGTTTTACTATTATTCTGGATTCAGCATACAAACACTGAGGTATGAAAAATGTTACAACATGATTTTCCATCCTAACAGTTGTATAATTTTAAAGGAAAGAAATGCTAATTAAAATAACTAAGTTTTTTCCTCGTGTATGAGCATATTCTTATTTTAACGTTTATTATAAAGATCCGAGAATTATATATGAGACAAATGATTAGGACCAAGAAATCAAAATTAAACAGAAAAAAAAAATATTTATAATAATTGCATACCGTACTTATAAGATAAATAGATTTCAGCTGTATTTACATTCAAATCGAAATATAACTCAATAACCCACTAATATTAATTAATCATTTCAAAGGAAATTAAATGTCCTTTTCAATATGTAATATGTCTTTGTAAGAGGATATTTTAGAGATATTTCATCTGTATTAATTTGAATGCGCCACATTTAAATAAAATTTTACTATATTAGATTCAAATCGACATAAAACTCTCTTATAACTCAATAACCCACTCATATTATTTCATCATTGGATAGAGAATTGTATCCTCTTTCTAATGATATATAGGTTATTAGGCTAGTTGGAGAGAGATTTTTGCACTAGGCGTTTTTCCATGACAGTTTTACTGGAAAAAGAATTAATTTTTTATTTTTAAGAATTTTTTTTCCCCATGATGAAAAACTATCAGTTTAATATTTATAGTATCATCTCATTCTGTATAAAATGAAGAATTAATGAATAAATTTCTAAAGCTCTAGTTCAATTAATACCCATTCTACAGAGGAAAGTCTTAAGACGTACAAGTTGGTTTTGAGTTCAAGTAGTCATTTGAACTTCAAAAATCGCAAAAGTTTAAATGACTATAATTCTGAAAATACTTGTTGGAATTGGGTAAAAAATGGCATTTTTTATTATTTCTGTATGTACTTAACACCTAAAAACTTTATAATCAAAATCTGAGGGGGAAGGTAAAATTTTGAACTTCGGCTGGATGATTTGACGTGGAATGGCCCAAAAATAAAAACAATTGAAGTTTATGTAACCTTAGATTCTCTAGGGATTAAATACCACCAATTATATTAAAAAACAAACTAAAGAGATAGAAAAACAGTGAAGGGAAAAATTTTTGATATATAATCAATATCTATCATAATATAGATGGCTCAGTATGCTGTGTAACTAGCAACCAAATACAGTAGGGCAGCTATACTTTATATTTTGTTGAACATAGTAATATATAGTAAGAGCCAATCTTTAGCCTTAATAAACGACAATCAGGAAAGGAAAAATATATAATATTGGCAATTGCTTTTTTTTCCCAATGGAAAATTTTCCAGTTAAAGGACTTTGTATCTTAATTTTTTTCTTCATTGAATATGTGTATTTGCCCTTTTTATACAGAATAGGCACAGCATTAACTTGTCATTGCCCAAATACTTATATTTCACATATGATCATAAGCATGTATGATTGATTTCTTTTTTAATTTTTATTTAATCAATAATTAATTCATTGATGTAACTACAATATAATAGAATGGCTCGTATTATTCCCCACGCCAGGTCACTTCCCACAGGTAACTTATTCTAAGAGACATTACCACATCAAAGAGCGTCGACGACACACAGTTATGAAACCACAATCGAGTTAGAGCCTCGACATCAAATTTAACAATCATTCGGTTTAATGAATGAGCCACCGATAACCGGCTCTGGAAGTTGAATGTCAGAGGCCACTGGATTTTGTCGAGCGTGATCTAGTGTGGGCGTATTGAATGGGTATATCATTGGCAGGTTAATTAATTCACACAAAACAAAAGAAAAATAAATTATCAATAAAATATTATTGCAGTAACGTTAAAAATTGTAATAATAATTTATGATTTTTCTTAATGTATTTGTTTTTAATATTTTGTAAATATTATTTTTTTTATATTAATATCAAACAAATATGACAAAATAAATAAAGTATGCTTTTTTTTTTTTTTTTTTATTATTTTTTTTTTTTTAACAAAACTTTACACTGCCCCCTCATTAGATACATTCCTATGATATCATCTTTTCCATACGGGCCTGATCTCAAGCAACGGAAGGTCTCTCCCGTAATCCGCGGCGTTTGTTCTTCCTCGTGGTACCCTGCATATGGCGCCAAGCAATCGTAATGGACCAATGTGAATAGAGAGAAGGTGGACTCACTTTGTATGGGGCGATATGGCTGCCAGAGACCTATGACGTAGTTGGACGCATCTGTGAATTTATCAATGAATTGATAACCTTGGATAGCCAAGTTATCAGCAGGTAGTTTATGTAGCATAATAATATATTATAATTATTGTTATAAAATTTGTATTGTATGTTCATGTAATTTTATATTTTGAATAAATGTTTTTATATAAATAAATTGTTTAATGCACGTTGTTTTTTTTTGTTTTTTTTTTAATTTCTACATTACCATTAATAAGCAATACATTTTATTGATGTTTCTTTACCTACAATGAATTTTTATCCCATATTTTGCCATAAATTATAAATTAAAACTATTTCTGTAACTTCTAGGTTTTTGTTTATTTGTTTATTTTAATTAATAAATCTTTACTGATTGAAATGATTAATTCATTAGCGCAAATCCAATGAGTAGTCAAACTAGATATAATTAATCACAGGAAAAATATAATTAATTGGTATGTACAGGCAAGATTATTTCAGTATTATGAAAAGACAAAAACTATACCAAATCTAATATTTTATGTAATAAAAGTCTGATGTTCGTGAATAATGTTCGGGTTTGTGGAGATGAAATCTCAGTTGTGAAATCAGAATTTAAAATAATGGAAAATATTAATGTTTTTCACTTTAACCTATAACGAAAAATTATATTATTTTATTCCAAGAAACAATTATAGTAAACAAATTCAATACGCATGCGTCTCGTCATGCGTCCTATGACGTAAGCGAGAAGAGATTGTGCGGGTTTGCCTTCCCAACTGTGACCACCATCTCTATATTCACCTTGGTAATGGACGAACGAATGTTTTCCCTTGGGATACTTAAAAAACAATGTAGATCACATCCTTGATGCATTTCTTTATCACGCACGGTCCCTCCCAGTTCTGCAACTTTGGGCAGAATCCTCGCTTCTGGGACAAAACGTCTGGGAATTTTAAACCGCATATATTTTTTTTTTAACGTTACAATAAATTTAATAAAGTTTTTTAATAAAAGGCTTTTTTTTTATATTGGCTTGGGGGAAAAATTTCTAATGGTTATCATTAGCCTCATAACAAAACAAACTGATATATTCATTGAATAACAGAAAATAATAAAATTATTTTAGGAATTTTTATTTAGTGCTTCATGACGAACGTATCGAAACATTAATCATTACCAAATGCAGTTTTAGGTGTTACAACATATTACAAAATTTTGGTCAAAACTTACTAATAAGGAGTTATAAAAAAATCACTGGGTAACGTTAGTCAGTTTAGAAAACTGTCAGCAAACTTGCCCTACCATAGCTAAACTCTAACCACTTAATTCTCCTTAACTTTGTATAAAATGTCGGTAGAAACTTTTTTGAAGAATCTTTTTCACTTTGACATTCAAGTTTAAATTTACTTTAACGTTGTCTGGGTTAAATTTTAAGTATAAGAACAAGTATTTAAAAGTTACCGGCAGTATTAGCCACGTTCTTTCTTAGGAAGTTTTAAGTAAGTTATAATTGTTTACTTTATAAACATCCTGAGGAAAGTACATTAGAATGGATTTTTACTTTTATTTTAAATATGCGGTTTCGAAATTAGTTTTGAAAGAAATTTTAATTTTAAATTCAATCGGCTTAGGAAAAAAAAGAGAGATCATCTTGGAGAATTATAGGATTATTCATTCGGAGTTTTTCAAATTATAACTGATTTTACAATGCAATTAATCCTATTAGCTTAACTGATAAACTATTTATTTTATTTCTATTTAATCTAGGTTATTAATATTTTATTTTAATCGAATTATAAGTATTTATACTTTAACACCTGGCCTCACCTCACATCGGATCTAGGAATTTTGATTTTTTTAATTTTTTTCTTAAGCATTTTGTAATTAAGATAGTTAGTTATATCACTGGCTCTTGGTATATAACTATATGTATATAATATTTTTAATGGCTCAAGGACCTCTCATTTTAACCGTTATACTAATTTAAAACGGATAAAATAATGTGCTTCATAGAGAAATATATTACTTTTTTTATTTTCTGCTGTAAAAATAAAATAAATTAATGTATTGAGCTGGTTTTGGAAATAATTTGCTCATGTTTTCAATTGTTTTATTTTTTTTTTTTAGTTTTTGCTAATTATTATTGTAAATATAATTATCTTCTATTATAGGTTTTTTAGATTTAACAAAAAATTAAAAAAATACCTTACAGCAGTGGTTTAAAATTAAAATAAAAACGTTGAATTTGTCCTATTTCTTATGCAATTATTACTTTTTAACTTAAAAATGCATTGAACCTTTTGTTTTGCCTAGGAATATTAAAAATTACAGGATCTAAGACGTAATTAACGGGTTTTTAGAGGATATCAACGAATGAAAACTACACCGATTTTCTGAATTGCAAGGAAACCAATCCTAAGTTCAATTTTGAATTTCCGAAAACCTGATATTTTTTTTTAATTACTCAAGAACCGCTCAACCTGACAGTGATATTGATTTAAAATATCACATCAATATAAATACAAACTTTATATAAATACAAACTTTATCAATAATTGATAAAGTTATTATATTAAAGTTAATTATAATATATTATATATAAATATATAATTATAATATATAATATATATAATAATTATAAAGTTATTGTATTAAAATTATTTTAATACAAACTTATTAAAAACTGCGTGCTTCATAGGTTGATGTTTTTATATTTCCTGAATTTTTTAATATAATATTGTAACACTTCTGTGGGTTAATATTTATTTTACACAAATATACAATTATCATTGCCAACGAATTAATACAACTTAAATATTCGAGCAGGTTACAAAAATGATAACCTTATACCACACTAATCATATGACTTGAACTTCACAGTCAAGACACAGACTAATATTAACTCGTCCGGTCACTCGCTTCTTACATATCGTCGTAAAAGGACAGGCCTGGAAGGTTCTGGAGTGAACTCGACAAATGTAGTCCCATAAACGTGTTCTGCCAGTTTGTTCCGACAAAAGGTACAGGATTCCAAATCATTTGTTTTTTTTTAAGGATTTAACGTTACAATATAATAGACTGAGTTGGTTTTGGAACCAAACTATATATGTTTTCAATCATTTCAATTATTTTTAATTTTTGCTAATTATTGTGAGTAATTTATAAAAACCTGATATTTTTTCTTTTAATTACTTAAGGACCGCTCATCTTAGCAGTGATATTGATTGGCTTGCTTCATAGAGTGCTTAATTTTTTTTTTTTTGTTTCCTGAAGTTTTAAAAATAATAAAATTGATTGAACTGGTTTTCAAACAAAATTATATATTGTAACACTTATGTGTGTAACAAATATTTATTCAACAGAAATATTCAGTTATCAATGCCAACGAATTAATAAAACTTAAATACTTGAGCAGGTTACAAAAATGATAACGTTATAACACACAATCATATGACTTGAGCTTGCTATGTATCGTGGATGCTGCCTGGATAGGGCAATTAATTGCATTAATAATTTAATATAATATGTTCATCGTTTCAAAGTACTGAAGATGCTCGAACCGAGTGGTTGGTTTTACCTGAAGGCAGCAGGCGGCAAGGTCCGGGGAATACCGCCTTGAAAGTATCCGGGCCATAAACATATTGTTGGAAATTTAAAATAAGTAAAGCCAAGGACCGACAAGGCTGCCGACACTGACTCAGGGAAATTCCTAAGAAGGTGGTTGGAGGAACTTTGGACCATAAACCCGTGTTTTACCCCGGCAAAGACACCGCCGAAGAAATGTAGAAATATAGCACGGAATGGGAATTTTAGGATGGCCAACCAATAAAAACAAGTCTGAATAGAGTGGGGTGGAAATTTCAGGATGACCAGCCAATGGAAAGAAGTCTTAATAGAGTGGGGGAAGAATATTGGGATGGAAGATGGAAGAGAGGTTTTAGAAGGAGGTTCGGGGGTCGAGTGTGGAGTGCGGAGGAGAGAGAGTTCGGAGGTGGACAGAGGTCGGGGAGTGTGCCAAGAGGGCGAGAGTGGAACGAGAAGGGCAGAGGACCGGATAGATAGGAGCGGCAGAGTCCAGATAAGAGACAGGCTGAGATGGGATGCTGTGCTGAGTCTGAGAGAGCGTCAGAGATGGCAGGGACTGATCCAGCAGATAGGCCAGAGACAACACCACAGAATGCCCACCAGACAAGGTTAATACATATACAGTACTAGTTGTAATATTGTGTGGTTAGTATTTATTTAAATAATGTTAAATTGCCAGTCAGCATCCATTAACTAAGTTATGCTAGTAAAATATGATTATATGATAAATTAAAGAGGGTATAAATAATTTACTTTATTGGTCAATAAAATTAAAGATATAGTTCAATTTAGATTTGTTTATTTATTATCATTTACCCTATGCCACAGGTTTATTAGAATAAAATAGAATTGGTAAACACGTCACCTTTGGAAAAGTATCCAATTTACATTAAGGCGAATTAAGTACATTAATTACAATATTAATTAGATATATGCCGTTTCTGGTAACCCCAACCCGCCTTAGAAAAGCGGGAGACCAGGAACGTAGCAAGCTACACAGACTTACACTTAGACTAACTCGTTCAATCACTCGCTTCTTATATATGATCATAAATGGTCAGGTCTGGAATGTTCCAGAACAATGTGGACAGTTCTATGTCGGACAAGGCGCGAAAGATCTAGACCCAAAAAGTTCTTTCCGACCGCTTATTTTGTTCCAACAAACGGTCTGGCAGTTTACCCCTATGTTTTTTTTATTTACTTATCGATTTAACGTTACAATATGTTTTCAATTATTTTAATTTTTTTTCTTTTTGCTAATTACTGTTGTAAATATAATGATTATCTATCATCGATTTTTTAGATGTGTATAAATTGGAGGAGAAATCGCTATCGGAAAGGGGTTGAGTTAAGGGCCTTGCTGGGACAATACATATCGGCTTCGTGCCCAATAAACACGACCCGATACAACGGATCCTAACAATTCACCTTTATCTCACCCTGCATTTTCCCGGAATCATTTATTATTACCGACAAGGGCTCTTTTTGTATTTTGTATTCTTATTTTCAATTTAGAAAGTAAAACTACTCCAGTACCTACTGTTATCGTTAAATTTTTGAACTTGATTATGACATGTCAAATATTAATTGAGATACATTGTTTTTAACTCCAGACTTTTATTTCCACCTGTCGCATCTAAGCGGCAATCAGCAAATGAGATATAAATTGCTGTATTTTGGCATTTTAAGTCATGAGGGAGGTACCCAGCAGCACATCGCCCCGATCTTCTTTCAGGAGAGGAGATCTCTCACCTAACTCCTTTCCACTCGCCTCTTAACACGCATATCAGTGGTGGCCATGTCATGAATAGGTTTGTTGTTATGTCCGTGCAATTTGATATGAAAGCCAGAATAGGGGGTTCTTATGTGTTCGTCGATAGTTGGTAGTTGTAAGTCGGTCTGTAGTGTTTTGTTGCTAACATACAAAGGTGCGTTTATAAAATTTGTTTTTAATACTTTATATTTTAAATGCATGAAAATACACAAAGCTTAATATTGAAAATAAACACTATTAGAAATCAAAAGAAGTAATTATTTCTAAAGATCTATTCGAATGAACAGAAATTGATATATTTTGTTAGATCTGTAAACGACATTTAGCAGTTTCAAAATACACAGTTTTTTTTTCTCATTTATTTACTTATTTTTGTTTGTTATTTCCTATTATAATTGTTTCAAAACTTGATAGTAATTATACTAAATAATATAAACAGTGTAATAATAATTAGTTTAAATTAAAAATATACTTTCTTTATAATAAATTAAACTTTTTTCTTCTCTTCTACTAAAATTTCAGAAGCAGGCTCTAAAGCGCTTCCTCATTGCCCCAGCAGTGACATTCTCTAGCGTGTTTTTCATTAGAAAAACTTCTTTTAGACTCAAAAGGCGAAGTGCAATTGTATCATGGGTTACACCAATACAATGCTAACTTAATTCCGCAGTTTTTTAGAAATTTGACAGCATCTAGGGTGCTCCAGTGAAGCAGTGGATTGAGTGCTCCCAGTGGGGGGTGAGGAATTTTCAAAAACTATTAAAAAATTTAAGTTTTAATAATTGTTTTGTGTTTAGCGCGTTAAAAGTCCCACTGAAAGTGGATTTAAACTAGCTAGACCCATCTCATCTTTTAGAAAATTTAGTGCTGATTAAGAAAACATCATCTTTTTTCTTTCTACGCTAAACCTAAGTAGAGAAAACTGTAATTTTTCAGAAAAAAAGTAAGATTTTAAAAATAAAAACAAAAACAATTTCCTCTATCAAACAATCTCCTTTACAGATTGAGATAGGAATCTCGTTTCTGTGCCATTCTACCCCGTTTAACATGCTGTATGACCCAATCATTTTTTTTTACACTATTTCTACCCAGTATCTTGGAACTAATGTTTATGAACTAAAATATATTTATTATCATCCAAAGAAACTGCTATATATATTGTTGGCATACTTGTTTTTATGAGCCTTCTCTCACCAAAGAGCTCTAAAATAGTTTTTATTTCGTGACATTTTGGTCAACATACAAAACATAATCTTCGATGGGATGTTGTTTTATATCTTAATATTTAGTTTTTATGAATAGTTCATTTAGTTACCATGAAAACAATCGATTTCCGTTAATTGATATATTAGATTTTTTCTTACCTGTTTATAAATCAAACTTAATCTCAACAACATTACAAACTAAACATAATTATTTCTGAAATTCTTAGTTTTTAAATTGTACACTATATGAATGTGTTTAATGGATTGGACTCAGGGGAACCCAAACCATTTAAAACCGGAATTATAATTTTTTCACGATACTATACTTTCCTCAACTATATATATAAGAGTTGATGTGACATGGAATACATCAACACACTTTTTTCCCGCACCATCTCAGATTTTAATGAAATTTGGTACATAGGACACCTTCCTGTAGACTAAGAAGATACAGAATTTCAGCTCAATATCTCAACCGGTTTTCAAAATATAGCTATGTAAACCCAAGGAAAAATGTATAGGTTGGTACTAAAGAAATTTTCTTAAAACCTAGTTTAAAATTTTAATTTCGTTTTTCTCGAAAAGGGGATCTTTTAACATTTATCTATTTTCTTTTTAAAAAATAGGCCATACTGCCTATACCTGTGCATTGTTGTATGTCATATGAAATGATGTTAAATTACACTAATCTCATAGTCCTAGTTAAATTAGGAAAACAATTACAGCTAATTTTAATCATACCTTTTATCACTAGTTTTCAATTTTTTTAGTAATGAAGAAATTTTCATCCCACTTTTATATTTCGTTTTATGAATGGACATAATACTGCCTATTTTTCAAAAATATATAAAAAAATTTAAAAATGCCCTTTTTTAAAAAAATTGAAATTAAAATTTTAAATTTAGTTTTAAGAAAATTTCTTTAGTACCAACCTATACATTGTCTTTTATAATATGAAACGGCATGAAATGCGCTGTTAAACGACACCAATATCATAGTCCTAGTCAAATTTGGAAAAAATCTACAGCTATTTTTATTCATGATTTTTTCTGTTTCTGGACCTCAAATTTTTCAATTTTCCCTCGGTCGGTTAACAGGTCTAGTAAATCTTCAACTTATTCCATCTTCCGTCTACATCATATTTCATTATTATTTAAACAAAATATATATATATATATATATATATATATATATATATATATAAACATAAACAAATTGAATTGCTACTTGTTTTAAGGGGGGGGGGGGAGAGACAGAAGAATTACAGTGAAATAAATGATGAAGTTAGCCTTTATAAATGTGGAGCCTCTCCTTCTACAGTGAATTATTTACTCGCGACTGCATTTCTTACCTCGGCATTAAGGTTACAATTTACTGCCTCTGGATTAGTTCTCTCTCTTCCTGTTTCCATTTTCTAGTCCCTATAACAATCTTTATTTAGTTTTCCACTTTATTTTTATATTCGGATTCCTTAAATCCGTTGTTTTTTTTAATAAAATAAATTTCACGATTGCATAAATAATTACGTTCCTAAAATACAAAGCAGTTGACAATTTTATAAGCATGCCATATCTTGAGTTTGACCAGTAATTTGTGGTTTCTTTAACGTCCCTTTATGCTACTAAGGCTAATCGGACAATGGTACAGTGGGAGTCATAAATTTTTCCTATCCAGGTACAATTACGAGTACATGACATGGTACAGGCTCGGAACCTCCATTTTACGTCTTATCCGAGGGACGGCATTGCTAAAAATTTTTTACTCCCATTAAAAAATCCAAGGCCACCTCGGAACGCCTTTTTTTTGTAAAAAAAATCTAAACAAAAATATGATGTTTAATTAGGTAGACCAGTCTCGCACTGGACAAGCGGTATGAAATGATCACCAAGGGATTAATTGGTTTAACTTAAATATGGTTTGCCTAAATGCCTCAAGCTTTATGGTAACATATATATATACATATATATATATATATATATATATATATATATATATATATATATATATATATAATTATTATATCTTTATATGCGCACACATATACATGCTCCTTATCATGTACAGAGATAAGACTGACTAGTCCTTAAAAAAAATTAAAACTTGTTTTCCAAAAATGAAAAAGTACTCAATGAAGATGAATTAATATTCGTTATGTAAAATTTACTTAGAAATTTGATAATTGTTTTATAATATGTAAATTAATTTCTATAAATGATTACTCTTAAGTTTATGTGTGTAAAAAAATGAATAACTTAGTTTAGACCGTAAATTTTCAGTTCACCGTGTAGAATACCTATCTTATAAATCAAGTTAACATAAATGGTTATAACCTATTTGTGCTATCAAAAGAAATTGGAAAAGTTCTAAACAATGGTGGTAGACAATGGTGGTGAGGAAATCATTTTCTTGTCTGAAAAGACTCCTCAGAACTTTCTTAATGGAAGGCATTCCGAATGCAGGGGCGCTTCGCTTCTAAGTTCGTTAAAGTAAAACGGATAATTTTCACTTTATTGCCAGGGCTGATTACATATTTATCTTTTTGAATTATATTTTCACTTTGTGCTGTTGAAATTTGGAAGTTGAAGGCAGTTTGGCAATCATAGAAATTGATTGATTCAAAAGTGTATATAATATAACAGTTGTCCATATATTGAATTTGGTAAAATATTTGGAAGTAGTAACACTAAATTTTTTATTTATTATAAATCAAAGAGCGTGAATCCGGTTTCAAATAAATTTTTGAATTATAAATTACATACAGTAAAGCAATAAACGTTTATTTTTAAAAATAAAGTTACTTTTAAGAGGCATTTTTAAGGTAGACAATAATAATATAATAATATGTTATAAATTGTTATTATGAATGAAAACCAATCCAAATTACTAAATTAACAACTAATTAAAAAGGAACCTACTCCTATCAATACTATACTCTACTTCCAAACTATACTGCAACAATCTTATCATAGATTAAAAATCTAGATACATGAAATAAAATAGGGTTAGTTACACCACTTATAACTTATAACCTATCTGATTCGTCTCAGCTCCAAATGGCAGAATAAGATTTTCAAAATCGGAAAAATTAGTATTTCCGAAAAATAGTAGGGGGAGGGGCGTGTAATTATCATATTTTAAAGCTATTTATTCGAAATATCAAGCACATATCGTTCCCTGAGGTTTTAGAAATAAAACCCATATAACGGATAATGGTAGAATAATTTTGTGTTTAGAAGGTAAAATAATGTGACATGTGTAGATTTACCAACCGAGCGCTTTTACTAAAAACTAAATTTTCGTAAAATAAATTTACATTCGTTGTTGTAAGTCTTTTGTTATATTAGCTTTTGAGAAAACAACGATAAAAATTTCAATAGCCAACTTACAGGAAGCTAATCAATTGTCAATAAAATTAAAAAAAAAAAATGTGACATAAAGAATTTTGCCACTTTAGAACAAAAATGTTAAATTTTATCAGATTTGAATAATGAATAATAATGAATAATTTCATGAAATTTCTACACAATGGTTGATCATTAGGCAAATAGAAATGTAATTAATATATTGTTAACTCCTTACAAAAGGCTAGTTAATGGGGAGAGATTTAGTCTTAACTTTTAATTTGTTTATCAGATTTAATATAATTTTCCTAGGTCACCAGTTTTTCCTAGGTTTAAATAGAAGTATAAGTGAGTTAATCATTCATAAAGGTTTTTAAATCGATACTTCGAAAAATCAACCTTGGGAGCATAGACGAATCTAAATAAATAATTGGTTAAATTAATTTATACATAATGTACCAGGGGACACTCGCTGGTCAAAACCACTTGCATCACACAAAGTAGGTAAACATTTTTACTTTTTATGTAAAAATTATTATTTTAAAGAACTTACTCTCTGAGTTTTGTGTATATGGGTCATTTTAAAATTATGAACTATTTTCATCTCAATTTTTAAATATAAAAATATCTGTTTTCCACTCTTTTTTTCACCATAAATTGCTGCAATATGAGTGTATAAACAAGTCCTAAATGATATTTTGGGAAATATAGGTTTTTGAAAAATTTAAGTAATCATCGTTTGTTGTGAGTTAGAAAGTACAGGTAAAAATCAAACTTCAAACTTATGTTTAAGTAAAAAGAAGTATGTGTTAAAGATCTATTAGTAAAAGATCTATTTAAAAAAGGAAAAAGAATAATTAAAAAAAAAACTAAACAAATTATTAGTAATCTACAATGATGCACTAGGAAAAACAATAGGAAGAATCATCACCAAATTGATGTGGGCCTGCCTTACATTGCCCTTCTGTGTTGTAATATCTATACATACTAACAATTACAACTAGAGCTCTAGAATCTCATCTCACTCCCTAGAAAATTCATTTTTTCCATTATTTGTGGGGAATAAAGTAGTATGGAATGAGGATTTGAACGTTTGCATGCGTTGGGTTGGAGGGGCTACAGATTTTCTCACCTAAAATATATCTCACGCAATGCCCACCTTTAATTTCTCATAAACTGATTATCATTAATGGATTAAAAACTTTACTTAATTAACAAAAGTACTATAGAGAATGAGAAAGTATAAAAATATTCTAAGAACTTCCACCAAAAATAATGTCCTTCAAGGAACATTTGATGGAATTCCAGTCTGATGGAAACAAAACTATATTAGTCACTATTTTGTAGTTCCCTAAATTTTCCCGAAAAGTGAAATACACCTTTTCCTGGTTTTAGAAGGCTATTCGTAGAGTGTGCGAAAAAACTGTGTGTCAAAAATTAGATATATGGTTACAGGATTTTATTTTCAAGTTCCATCCAGGTATTATACTGATCGAAAAGAGGAGTACCCTGGAGGCAAAAATAATTTTTTTTTAATAATAAATCCATTCAGTTAGTGTAAAATAAAAATTCGAGATGTTCGAAATCTAGCACGGGTGACAAGTGTAGGTAGTGAGATTTGACCTGATTAACAATTTTTCATTATGAATATTATCAATTTTTTTGATGTCAGATTGGTGAGACCATACAGCTGCTAGATTGCTTTATCTCTCCAAAAATTTTTGGACTTTCTATGAAAGACAGTTTAAGCATAGGGGCTGTGTTACACTAAATAACCCATATTTTTATAATGAACCATGTATATTTTTTTATTTAATTTATTTTTATTTTTAAATAACCTTTTCATCAAGCCTCTGCAAACAAGCTATATCATTCCCTTACACTGGACATCAGTCTTCATTTGCTCTCATTACACTTCTAATAGAGGTAGATGACGTTCGAGCTCCTAATGGAAAAGTACGGTCTACAAGGGAGCATGTCTTTCCCACAGGCTGGAATGTGTGACAGTCATTAAGCACTGTCATTCCAGTTTGTTCCTCCTCATGGTTGCCAGGAAAAAGTCTGATTTAAAGTTAAGCGTTTTAGTTTTTTAAATAAATACTTACTAATAAAGATCAATTTTGAAATATAAATTATTGTTATAAGAATGTTATTTAGCCTGATGTATACGTTTATTTATACATTACTTAATTCAATTGAGTTTATACATTTCAACGGCAATAATTTTTATGGTTTTCTGTCTTCCCGAGGCTCTAGTGTATGGACAGACTCAACTGAATGTGTGTACATTTGTTTCAGCTTGGTCGAATGCGCAGGCGTAACTTACAAGCGTGTTATGTAGTTTTTTTTTGTTTTGTTTTTTGTGTTACAAAGTGATACTTTTGTAACCTGTTCAATTATATGTGTTTTAATAAACTGCTTTCTACTGACATAATGGCCAGTTAAGATAAGTTTTGTGTTGTTTGTAGGTATATCGGAAAAACTGTGATACATGATTATTTCATGTAACTATCTTCAATACTAAAAGTCGAGGCTTCCTGTCCAGCGTTGGCCCAAGGATTTTTTAAAGGAAGTAATGGGTTATGTCGTCCCTCTGATAAGACGTGAAACGGAAATCCCGAGCCTGTACGACATTAGGATATCGTTAAAGATCCCTAACCTAATTATACCTGGATAGGCAAGATTTAGGACTCCCACTTTAGCATCGCCCGATCAGCCTTAGTAGCATACGGGGACGTAAAAATATAGAATAAGTCAAGGTTGATAAATTTGATTATTGAGTATTAACTCCTCAAATCTTTAAACTCGGGTTCTTTTGAATTTTATTTTGCACAGTAAACACCATAAAGCCGTGTATCTCAATTTTACAATGAATTTATTAGTGATGCCATGCCAACGTTACCAAATATTGTAAATACATACTTATTTACTAACTGACTCTACAGTCCAATGTTGTAAATATTAAAAAAATATAAATAAATAATTGAGAACGGCATTAATTATTTTGAAATGTTGACTAAAAAATGATTCCTAACTTAAAACTAAGTGGGAGTAATAAAAGAAAAAACCGTTAATTAAATCGTAACTATTGATGTTTCATGCTTGAGAAGAGAAACATGTTTAAACAATTATGATCTCTTTGATTGTTCACTTATAGCTCAAAAATAATTAAATTTATCAGTAATTATTTTATTAAATAAATAAATAATATTCAATATAAATGATGTATTATGACAATAATATTAAAAAATAGAGTATTGGACAGCATCAATAATCATTTAAAAAAAGTATTTATTTGTCCTTTCTAACTAAAAAGTTGACAAATTCAATAAAATAATATACAGAGGTGTCTAATTGACATATCCACTTATTAGTTGTTAGTTTATAAAACTTAGATTCACTTAAAATATTCTGTTTAAAAATCATATTAGAACAGTAAATTTGTACACATTCATAAATAAAAATGCTATTTTACCCGTTTCATTTGCTTGGCAAGAGAAAAAAGATGAAATTAAACCTGTTATAAATTGCAGAATTTTTTTTCATCTTAATTTAAAAGAAAAAAAAAATATGAACCACCGACCCCTTTAATAACAGCACATGGACCATCCACAAACAATGGGAGGCTGAAGAAGGACCGGGGGCGGGGGGTGACGGAGAAAGGGGGGCGTAAAAGGGGGGGGGCGGAGGAAAAAGCGGGCGGATGATGGGGGGTGGCGGGACAGGACCCAAGGGACAGCCCCAGTGTCCCCGGTTATTGCCCGCCCCCGCGAAAAAGTTTAAACTTCAACTTGCCCCGCCGAGTACCTAGGGTTTGGTCATGTCCCAATTATTATTGCCTGTAACAATGGGAAATTCCCTAGAGTTTCAGAAGCTATTGATATTCCGAGCGGTGTAGGCATAAAATTCAAAGGAAAACATAAAATTGAGTGATTTGTGGTACTGAATGTCCCAGTTATAAACATCTTTCAGTTACTCATTTAAATCTATGTTTAGTATTTTTTCAAAATTCGTATGCAATCTGCAAATGTGCAGGCAGTGTGCAGAAAAATACCAGTCCAAAAAACAGCACATGGATGAAGAAATAGTAACTCTTCCTTTGACTCAATTACCCCGGTTGTTTAAGGAAGTGGATCTCGCAACCACACATTTTAAGTTTTTTCAAAAGTCAAGCATGTCTCTTTTTTAATTTCATACGTTTAGCTTACAATTATTACTAAATACTCATCAAATAAATATAAATCGTTGATTTTAAATATGATATATCCAAAATCATGTATAAATTATGTTGTAAAATTTGATAATAAATAAAAACTTTTCTCTCTCTCTCGCTCTGTATATCTGTAGCTTACATTATTATTAACACGTTCACGCCGGGACTGTTTAATGCTTTTCGCTCTATCGGGCGGGAGCTATTTCAGGGCATTATGCAGTATTGGCAATCCAACAATAATAAAATAAATAATAAAAATACTATACTACTAGTTATGTTTATTATACGGTATTAATCATAATTGTTATTAGAAAATAGATGTTCATGCGTTTATAAGTATATGAATATAAATATAAATAGATACAAATAAATATAAAAATAAATGAAATTACGTTGAATCTTCATTATTTTAATTTTCAGCTATATAGAAATTATTTCTACTTTCTTGACACTTTGGCTGCTACGTCACCTGAAATCGAGTAACTGTTCTATTATCAGAGAATTAAATATTAAAATTGTGTCGAAACGAGAGCGTGATTCTCAGGTATTCTTTTTCAGCAGTCTAATTGTAAGTGTTAAAGATATATTTACCTGTGGTGTAGTGGTTAGCATAGCAACGCAATACTAAGGTTTCGCGTTCCTCGGTGGCCCTAGAATTTTTTAAAGGGAGTAAAATATCCTTATCTATGTCGTCCCTCTGATAGGACGTAAAATGAAGGTCCCGAGCATGTTAAAGAGCAGGTATACGGTAAAGATCCCTATCCTAATTATACTTGGATATGCAAAATTTAAGAATTCCACTGTAGCATTGTCCCCCCCCCACTGTTGCACCCCCCCCCGTAAGTAACTGCGATGAATTTCCAGGCTTGGAAGAAACATGTAGATCCTCGTTTTGCATCACTTCCCTTTTAGGAGCAGGCGAGAAAATCAGAAATTAATATCTTAAAGGGTTTCTTCGTGCACCAAATGAAAAGAACCTTTTTTTGTAGGAAGAAAATATCGGTAAACTGACGAATCTGAAAAGATCAGGTTTTTGAAATATTTGGCACAAAACATGCATTTTATGTGTTTTACAACCTGTAAAATAAAACCCATTCAACCATTATTCCATCCAAGTTAAATAAAAAGTATCATTTTCCAATATGTCCACATTTTTGAAACTGGGACCTTGGTATCCATCCAGACGATTTAAAACCCATACATTATTAACAGCTATTAATCAAGGATTTCTCACAAAAAAGTCATATAAAATAATACCTAAAATCACAAAAACAGTCGCCAAATTTCCGTGAACATAAAAACAGTTTTTTTATTAATTTTATTAGAAGAGAAAAGATTTAGAAAAAAAAAATGGCCGGGAATCCAATCCGGTTGTTCTACATCTTCGTCGCAGCGCTCTTACCATTAAGCTAACCGTGGACCCAATCCTAGCCGTGTTATATATTAAAAATTCCTTTAACTTCTTAGGGCATAAGAACGGCATCCATAAATAATGTAAATTGTGCAATTTATATTAAGTATATTATATGATGTATAGGAAAATATATAATTGAAGGTGAGTAAAGGGCAGTGTAGCCGCCGAACCGAAGAAAGCCTTTGTTCCTCGCTGGATTAGTCTGCTTTGCTAGCCCTAGTGGAACATCCTCCGACCCTTCCTTCACCCTTTCCCTGAACGCCTCACAATAACTGAGTTGTCCACTTCATCACAGTAGGTCAACAGATTCGAAACATAATTTTTCCTTAAGTTCATTCAAACAAAGTTTTTTATTATATCACACCTTTTTTTACGATTTAAATATTTTTAATAAATAATAGCTTCAGAGATGGAGGATTTCAATCAAACTTGAATTGTTTTTTGCAGTTGCCATACATTTCCATCGAACGTAAACTGAAATTATTCAATATTGAGGATTTTCTATTGCTACTGTTTTAAAGTATAACGTGTTTTAGAATAAACGATTATCACATAATAGCTAACTTAAATGTTTATGAAATGTATCTTGCAGTTTATGAAACATAAACTACAAGATACATAAAGTAGAAAATATATATGTATAAACATATACATGCCAAATTCAACCAGCACTTGACAAATTATTTGTATTTTGAAATATTCGAAAGAGTTCTTTCATTCTATATTTCTTTCTTATATTTTGTAACTTTTTTTTACATTACTTTTGATTTTCTCAAAAACTACTCAAACGATTTCGATGAAACTCATCATGTTTAATAAGAATCAAGAACTCTTAATATAAGGTAGGTTTCATCATCATTGAAACGATCTGATGTGGCTAAAATGGCGAAAAGAAGAAATGCATAGATATGAAATATGAAAAAAATTGATAAATTTATCCTGGAAAAATAAAGAGAAGTTTTTCCACAAGTTGAAAATTTCAATTTGCGATAAGTGCAATAATATATGTGTATAATATACCGTAACAAGCACTCAAGGCACATTGACGATCCGTTCGCATGCGTATTACGCCTTTAAGAGTTAGTATTATTACGCCCATTGTTAACAGATTAGGCGATATTTTAGTTTAAAACTTTAGTTCCATTGTAGAATTCTAAATGAAATATAAGGTTGCTTTTGCTGGAAAATCATCGATAATCATCTTCGGTTTCTGAAAAGGCATCAGAGACTATAATTCGAAAATTCCAATTTTCTACAAACCCTAAATACACCTTCTACCGATTTCCATTTTTTACAGGCACTTATTTTTAGAAAACGGTTAAGAAAATTCCAATATTGAATAAATTTGTATTTTTCCACTTAAACAATCAATAAATAATGCATCGAAGATTACTGAAGACTTTAAAAGTTTTCGATTAAATTATAATACACTGTACCTTACGGGGGATAGACAAACAAAAATCAGTAAATTTGGATCAAGCTATTTTATATGAATTTTCTAAATTGCGTATACAAAATTATCAAAACACGTCGGTTCCTACTCAAGAAGGTTGATAAGTGAAAGTCGTGTATTTTTTATTTATCTGTGTTCTAAAGAAGATTACCAAGTGGAAAAATGACTTAGAGACAATTTTTTTTTCGCCTAAAAAGTAAAAGTACATCAAGTGACGAGGTCGCTGCTGTCTACTTCACTTTATCGATTCGGAACGAGTGCAGTGTCCATTACATTTGAGAGCGAGATATAAAGCTGGGCACTTGAGAGCTGGTGTAAAATGTGACCGAGTCCTCCAAGACTTATTCCAAGTTTCCCAAAGTCCCTGCTACTTTCCGAGGGGACGGAGAGCTAAGTGCACTAACCCTATTAGGATAGAGCAGCTCTAATTTAATTCCGCTGCTTCCATTTCTTGTTGCCCTGGGGGTGTGTTATTAATTTCATTACTTTAATTGAAGCATGTGCCCATGGCTGGCTTCTTTTATTCCTTATCATGGCGGTTTGTGAGATAGCAAAAACATATATTTGTAATCTTCTAATTAACGTAATTCCTAATATGTTATATTATTATGTTTTTCTCAATACATTACAATATGAACTCTTTTAAACAGATATTTAATCAACTATATTTTTTATATTATAATTAATATAATGCATCCACAAGTGTTGACCTACTTACTAAGGGCCAATTAAGGTCTGTTCGTTTGTTTGTCACTTTATGCCACTAATGCCAATCGGACGATGGTACAGTGAGAGTCATAAAATTTGCCTATCCATGTATAATTAGGATAGGGATCTTTAACGAGTATCTGACATCGCAACGGGCTCGGGACCTCCATTTTACGTCCTATCCAAGGGACGGCATGGCTAAGGATCTTTTACTCCCATTAAAAAATCCTAGGGCCACCGCTGGGCGCGAACCTGCGACCTTTAGTATTATTGTAGGTTGCCATGCAAACCACTACACCACAGGTGACACTACCAATTAAGGTATGTATAGTGAATCCTGAGCGTCTTACAAGAGATATGTTCCAGATGCTCATTTATATACAGTAGACAACCTTGATTAGAGTAGTAGGAATTTACACCTGGGTAGTAGGTAAAATATTTAAAAAAAAAAAATACTTACGAAATACAGCTGTTTATTTGTAAAAGTGTTTATATTTGATAATTAAAATTACTTAACAAAATACATTTTTAGATACAAAAAAATACATTTTAGAACGGGTGTAGTGGTTAGCATAACTTAGACTGTGGTATAGTTGGCATAACTTAGACTGTGGTATAGCATATATTAGACTGTGGTATGGTTAGCATTGCCTAAAATACTAAAGGTCACAGGTTCGCGTCCCGCTGTGGCTTTGGGCTTTTTTAAAGGGGGTAAAAAATCCTTGGATATGAAGTCCCTCGGATAGGAGGTAAAATGGAGTTCCCGAGCCTATACGATGTCAAATATTCGTTAAAGATCCATATCCTAATTATAATTGGAAAGGCGAATTTAGGACTCCCACTGTAGCATCGTCCTTACCCTTAATAGCAAAAATCTGGTGCGTGCACGCAACACACAACTTTCACTTACCAACTTACTTAGATTAGAAATTGACGTGTTTTGCTAAATATCATTTCCCAAAGTCACACATTTTTCTACATTCATATCTTATTTTTGTTAATCGTTAAAGCCGTTTTTGAGTAAATAAAAAAACCCCGTGAAAATGATACAAAATTTATTAAGTAAAGTCCCCCCTCCCGTAGATCAATTTTGATGAAATTTTTACAGTCATATCTCGGGCATATAAATACATCAAGTACCAAGTTTGATCAAAATCGTTAAAACCGTTTTTGAGTAAATAAAAAAAACACGTGAAAATGGTACAAAATTTATTAAGTAAAGTCCCCCCTCCGGTTGATAAATTGTGATGAAATGTTGGTTATCACATCTTTGGCATATAAATACATCAAATACCAAGTTTGATCAAAATCGTTAAAACCGTTTTTGAGTAAATAAAAAAAACATGTGAAAATGATACAAAATTTATTAAGTAAAGTCCCCCCTCCGGTTGATCAATTTTGATGAAATTTTTACAGTCATATTTCAGGCATATAAATAGATCAAATACTCAGTTTAATCAAAATCGTTAGAGCCGATTTTGAGAAAATCGAAAGAAACTTAAAAAGTTATTAAATAAAGTACCCTCCCTTTGTGCAAATTTCATGAAATTTTTGCTGTCACATCGCGGGCTTATACATACTCTAAATACCCAATTTCAGGTTCGCACGGTTTATAGTTTTTGAGCTAGTCTGTTCACACACACACACACACACACACACACACACACACACACACACACACACACAGACACACAGTCACACACACAGACCATTTCGCGGGACTTGGTTATTTTGACTCAGGGGACCCCAAAACGTGTATTTCCGTTGAAAACCGGAAGTCGAAAATTTTCACGATCGCAATACTTCCACTTACTATATATTTCATATATAGGTAAGTGAAAGTAAAAAGGGACTTTAAACAAACAAACTATCATTGTCTGATATAAAGCTACTTCATCGAATTATCTCATTTATTGAATAATGTTTCAATGGAGGACATTGTTAAAATGCTAACTGACTCAGCGCATTATACAAACTGCTGAAAACATTTTAGATTTAGATGGACACAAAAAAAAAAAATTAGTATCCCTTTCAGTTATTGACCATCAACATCCTTACAGGACCTTTCTTCGTTATTTAAAAAACTTGACTAAGAAGTTAAAGTACCATCTATAAAGGAAATACAATAAAAGTTATGTATATTTCATTTTCAGAAGAATGCGATTAGCTGGAATATTTTATAATTTATAGTTTTTCACTTATTTGTATAAAAAATTATTTTATTTTAAATTCTGCTTTTGATGTTTATAAAATATTTTATTTGAAATATTTTCTGGTCTAGATATCCAAAAGTGAGGCTCTTGCGCCCTATTTTTTGGATTCTGCCTATTATTTTTGCATAGTTTTGATATTTCTCTATTACATCATAACTATCATATAATTCATCATATGATTTTCATCATATAATTTTTATTTTTTTTTAGCTAAAGTGTTTGGTCTTTGCCCTCAAATGTACTTCAACAAAATCTTATCTCGGAATCTAATGAAATAAAATATTTAGGACTTTATTTGTACAAAAGATTTACTTGGCGAACTCAAGTTAGACTTAGACTTGAAGAATTGAATGAAACGGTATGGCCATTCATCTAGATTACTTGATAGGCGGTTAAAATTATCTTTAGCCAGTCTTTTATGTCAGCAACGATATTATCCATAAGTACCTCCTTAAACATTCCAACAGTTTATGTAACAGTCAAATATAATTACAGTAACTTTCACCATAGACTGGTCTATATCAATAATACACTTACAGAAAATTTAAAAAGCTTAACACGTTAACTGCGACGAGTGGTCATTTGACCCCTTGCGGTGGCTTCCTTTACTGCGAGCCATTAAACGTGTATTTGTCGTTAACTGCGATGCTTGTCACGCATCCTGTTTTAATGTTTTTCAGATTTTTTATTTTTTTTTTATAATGCACTACTTAATACTACTTATATATCGAAAAAAAATGTAAGGGGTCACTTGACCCCTTGTCGCATTACAGTTTAAATGTTTTCCTTAATGCGGCAAGGGGTCAAATGACCCCTTGGTCTTTTAATGCTCATTACACTTCATCTTACTATTGTTTTAGCATATTATATCAAATATTAATGAATATGTAAATAAAAAATATTTTTCTATTTCCGTAAATGTTTGAAAGCGGCGAAAGCGACAGTAATTTATCTAAGGGTGAATCACAGATTCACCTTCCTTTCTTGTTCTTCAACTGATTCTACTTAGTATTTTTGACACCTGAGCTCTCATTTATTTGTCTCGATTCAGTAAATAATTTCGATACGTATTCACGTGGTAAGAAACTTGCCGATTTAGCCCTTTCATAGCGGAATTCAACTTCAAGCAAAGATGAAGGAACTAGTTCAAGTTTTGAAGATAGTTATGATTCATATAAGGAAGAAATGTTCGGGCTGTTATGAAAAGCTAAGAACAGCTATGAGCAGTGCAGAAGCCCAAAAAACGGTGAAGAAGGTCCGGACATACTATGACGACTGTGCCGACAACCGTCTCTTTGCTTGCAGTGCTTCAATGATAAACATTATAAAATGTAGTTTTCACGTGTTATTTTTTTAATAATTTAATTTGTAATAATTAGGTTTATTTTTTTAAATACACAAAAGCTACACCTATGTTCATTTATTTATAATAAAAACATAGGTTTGGTTTTATTTTTGATATCTGAATTCTTCCTTTCATAAATTATATATGCTGACAATTAAGTAAATTAAAACCATATAGTAAACATTTTATGATTGAACGTAAAAGGAAAGAAAAAAATTACTGTTAGTATAACACAGATGTTGTGGAAAAAATAAGTAATAAAAAAATATATTCAGAAGCAGCAGAATTCAACCCTGCTTCTGTTACGAATTCTAGTACGTCAGGTATTTGTAAAAAAAATTGATTTCACTTTAAAACATTCATCAATGTTTACAGAGAGTTAATTTTAATGTCTAAGGGACAAGGGGTCAATCAGCCCCTTGACGCAGTTTAGCGGTGTGGTAGCATGGGGTCATTTGACCCCTCGTCGCAGTTAACGAAAATCCCAGTTTATTTGCTTCGCAGCTAACGTGTTAAACAACCCGTACAGCCCACCCCGTCGACTTCGAAGGAGGTGGCCTAGATACTAAGTTGTTTTTTACTCCTGTAAAGCTTTCGAAGCAGCCCACAAATTTTGTTTATTGCAAAGCAGTTTGCAGGTTGCAAATTTTAAATTGTGTTATATTAATTTGTAGTTATAATTTAATTGAATTTTTTTAACTTAATTTAAAAAACTAAAAACCATATAATGTTATGATTTAAGCATTAAGTGGATGAGGGTGTTAACTCTATTCTAACCAATTCAGAATTGAACGAGTCTTCCTTTCTAAAAATAATCAAACTCATAAACCCAGACAGTTTGCTCTAAACAATAGTTTTTTTTAATGATTTTTCTATCAGATGTAGACATTTATTGTTTTATAAAAACGAAATCTGGCAGGTACCATTAAAACATCAATTAAAGGGATGTTTTTATGGGTGATAACACTTTTTTTCTCCAAACTGTTGGTTGAATACTGTGCATAAGCTTATCAGAAATACTTACGGCATATAGGTATATAATTTATTTATATATTTCAAATTTTTCGTTAATTGAAATGAATGAGTCAACATATAAAGTCGTTTTACTATTAAATATTACAAAAAAATAAATTTGTAAACACTATTTGATGACCTCTTAATAGCCAATAATTTGGTGTTGATAAATAGTTAAAAATTCAGTTTTTAAAGAGAGAGAAAAACTACTCAATATAAATAAGAAATCCTCCAATCCTAATCTCTATTCAACTTGGGAAACTCAAATTACATTAGGAGTTGAAAATATTTTTATTTGAGATTCGAAAAAATGGAATTTCCCAGAGAAAGTATCATAAATATTCTCGTAAATGTTAATATAAGCGTCAATAGTACTCTGCAAGATTATGCTTCCTTGTACCAAGCATGAGGCCTTTGTTCATTACACACTACAATAATTTTAATATGCAATTGTGTCACCGTGACGTCATCTATTGTCGATATCATGCTCATATTTGCATACTACTGTCGATAGCTATTGCCTACTATCGATCTATTGTGTAGCTTCATACACGGGACTAGCCGCCTGATCTATCCCATTATAGACTTGATTTGACAAACAGCTTACATAGCCAATAAGGCTCAAACTGAATACAGTTTTATGCAAATCTGATCGATCTTTCGTCCAAAAGGAAATTTTTATCAGGGGCGAATATAGGTAATTTATTCTAGGATTATCGGGGGGGGGGGTCTTATTATTAATGGAGCCCATTAATATTTGCACCTAAATTATTAAATAGAAAATCTGTAATCATTTTTGAATAAAAAATTAGTAATTGTTACAAAAAACATTCAAGATCAATGTAAACGTGAATTGAAACTTTTCTGTATCATTTTATATCCAGAAAGAATAGCTTATTAAAAAAACTATTTCTTTAGAGCTCGCGGATATAATTTGAAATGAAACACCACAATTTTATAAAGGGATTGGAAAAATTGGGATGATTGGGAAAATATAAAAATTTTTTTTTTTCTATAATGTACCTTAAAACACTGTTTTCGAGAGTGTAAATTAGTTAAATATCTTATATATCATGAATGTAGAATTTTAGAAAACATGAAAATTACGTTGTCAACTATCCAGAAAAATAACTTTCATTTCCCTCTAGATATGTTTTTTTTTTTTTTTATCCGCAGTCTTATAAATATAATAATATTGCATTCTCATGAAATAAATTTTAAACAAATATTTTGAATTAATAATAATAATAATTTATTGAATATAAAAATTATAATCACATTCACATAGAATAACCAAAATTAGTTGCGAATCTTGATCATAAATTAACATAACGTCCTGGGTATTTAAGATATTTTTTTATCGTACTTAATAGATAATAGTTCTTAAAAATCGTTACGCTAATACAATACGGTAGTGAAGATACTTTTTTTGGGCTCCCTAGAGTCATGGATAAATAAATATAAATGATATAAATGAGGTATTAAATGCAAGAAAACATTTCATAAAGACATGAATATTTGTAAAAAAAACCTGTACCACTACTACCTATGAGGCTTTCGGGGTTCCTGTGTAAGGATATACTATTTCTTGGTCAGCGTATCTGCAAGAATGTGATTTAACCGTAATCACGCTCAACCACCAAGTTTTCCCCCTTAATTTTTCTATTAGGCCCATGAGATGAACTGTGGCAGTTTAATAAAGATAGCCTGCCTAGCCCGATTCGAAATCGGGACCTTACGGGGTCAGCAACTAATTGCTTTATCAGTGAGTTACCTCTTTCTCTGAATTCCAGTTATTGCCATTCATAAATTCTCAATAATGCGTACATAAAATCGCTAATAATCGCAGGGTTTCAAAATTTTAACAGATCGAAATAGGATAAATATTTGTTTTTTGTTTTTATAAGATGGCAAGAGCGTTTCTTTGTTACTTACACATGACGTTTTGAGATCCAGTTTTTCAAGTGACATGAAAATAAAATAATGTGGACAAAAAAAATATGAAAGTAACGTGCATCATTTTCTATTAAGTCGGGGTAATTAATAGTTATGTCAACTCTTAATATGTTTAGTAATCCATTGTTCAAAAGCTAATAGCAGTACTAATTTATTAATATTATTATTATTATTAAATAAATATTAATTAAATCTTTTCTTCATCGTAATTCTGTCTGCAAAATAGTAAAAATCAGCAAATTAGATAATCAATGTGACTTATGCATGAAATAATCATTTTAATGTTTATTCTTTAATAAATAGTTTGTTCGTTTATGGGTATGGGAATCAAAGACATCTTTGAATTTCATTTAACGTCATATATTGTGACGCAAGTAGCTAAGTTAAAATTACAAGAGTCCCCTTATCTTTTGCCTCTGAAAAAAGAAAGGAAATGGAAAAAACAACTCGCGAACCTCTGGAGGGGAAGGCAGCGATAATAAATGGTCTTCAGAGAATAAGAAGAGTAAAAAAAAGAAAAAAAGAAAACTTAAAATGTAATATCGGTTGGCCATGGCTGAAATATTGATGCCATTCTCTCTAAAACAATAATTGGGACGTATAATTATGTTTAAAAAATTTTACCGTGCTCAATCCTACCCCGTCATTAGCAGTAATATGTCTCTTGATAACACAGCTACACAGAAAAAAAAAATAAAATTTTGGCGCCTAGAATCTTTTAGCTGATTTTAACTAGGTATGTTTGGGGTGCTAATTCAAATATTGCAATCAGATTTTTTTTATCAGCTCTACTTTTTTGCTTCAGCATACCTCAACAGTAGTTTTATTTAAATTTAAATACCTATGATGTTCGTAGATAACACAATCCGAAACAGATGGGTAAATAAATTATTTGAGCACGCTTTTCTCCTTATTTTAGAATATTAAACTATTATTAGTAATTATGTTTTAAGAGCTAGGTCACGCCATTTATATATTTCAGCAACTAGTGCTGATAGAGGAAAACTGGTGGCAAATTGGGATTCAGCGCTTACTCAGAATCAGCTATAAAACTCTCGGGACCAAGACTACTGTAGACTTGTGTAATATATTACCTTATAGCAAATATTTGTAGAAGTCTCAAAGGCTGTAAGAATTAAGACTGCTCAATGAGTGTTCTTTACATTAATATTATGGTTTATACGGAGTTGGAAGTATTTATCATGGTTTTAAAATCCAAAGGCATGATGTATGTATTTTACACAAAACTGAAATTGGGTATTTAGTGTATGTATATGCCCGTGATGTGGCAGCAAAAATTTCATCAAAATTGGTCAAAGGGTGGGGGGGTACTTTATTTAATAACTTTTTAAGTTTTTTTCGATTTTCTCAAAAACGGCTCTAACGATTTTGATTAAACTGGGTATTTGATCTATTTATATGCCCGAGATATGACTGTAAAAATCTCATCAAAATTGATCAACCGGAGGGGGGACTTTACTTAATAAATTTTGTATCATTTTCATGTATTTTTTTTATTTACTAAAAAACGGCTTTAACGATTTTGATTAAACTGGGTATTTGACGTATGTATATGCCAAAGATGTGACAGCCAACATTTCATCAAAATTGGACAAACGGAGGGGGCACTTCATTTTATAACTTTTTTTCCAATTTTTACCTTTTTTTCGATTATCTCAAAAACGGCTTTAATGATTTTGATCAAACTGGGTATTTGACGTATGTATATGCCAAAGATGTGACAGCCAACATTTCATCAAAATTGGTCAAACGGAGGGGGCACTTCATTTTATAACTTTTTTCCAATTTTTACCTTTTTTTCGATTATCTCAAAAACGGCTTTAATGATTTTGATCAAATACGTCATGTTTAATGAAAATTAGGTGTTAAATAATATCACGTAAATTTTATCAGTTTTAAAATTATCGGAGGGGGCTTAAGTGGGGAAGGGGCCTTTTTTGTTTTCCTATGAAATACCTTTGTTTTAGTTTATATTGAGAAATTAACTGTCTCTCATCATGCCTAAAAATAAGAAACGGCTAAATATGATATTTGAAAAAGATCAAGTAAACAAATACAGGAGAAAAAGAGAAAAATATTCCGTCAACTCATAAAACAACTTGAGCTCACGCATGCGCCGTACGCCTTTAATGACAAACCAATGCGTTATAATTAAAGATGTTCTGTTCATTTAATGAGAATTATTTGTTTCATGGGAACTAATTGAAATATTCAACAAGTACATAGAGAATTATAAAATCAGACGACTTGGAGTATTATGCTTGCATTGGCGAATTATCACAAGTAAAAACTTTTATTTAATAATAAAAGAAATTAGTGTTGTTTTTTTTTTTTTGAGCAAATGAAAACAAAAATGAGAAATGAATGTGGAAAAATGTATAAATTTGAGAAGTGGCAATTAACAAAACACATTAATTTCTAATCTAAGTAAGTTGGTAAGTGAAAGTTGTGTGTTGCGCGCACGCACCAGATTTTTGACAAACAAATGGTTGTGGAATATTCTAAATGCTCAACAGGTAATTAAATTAATAATGGAATATTATATTAAAAACTTTCCCTTACAACATCTGTACTTGTTTCTTTATTTGTTGGTTCGTGTCCCGCGTTGGCCCTAGGATTTTTTAAAGGGTGTAAAACATATTTGGCTATGCCCTCCCTCGGATATGACTTAAAATGGAGGTCCCGAGCTTGTAAGATTTCAGATACTCGTTAAAGACCCTATCCTAATTATATCTGGATAATTTAAAAATAAAAAAGTAGGACTCCCACTGTAGCATCGTCTGCTTGGCCTTAGTGGCATAAAAAACGTTAAACATACAAACAACCTTTTGTAATAAATACTTATTCAAATAAAATTAAAATACAGATACCCCTAAAATATTGATCAAAAGCCCGAAACGTTGGGTGAATAAAATCAATAATAAAACATGGAAGAGCTTACTTCTCTATAAAAACCTAATACATATAACTCTTCCTCACAAAAGAAAAAATTACAACAAGTGTCAAAGTTTTAAGTTTAATTCAATAAAGACAAGGACATGATGTTTATCTTATACAGTATCATGATAAATTCTTAATAACTATCATCTTATAATAACTATCAAAAAGTTAGGTCTAAGCATACCAAAGGGAGTCAAACCCATGTTGTCTGTTGATAATTTGGCCATAATATACAGATCTAGCGATATCTATACTTTAAACAGAAAGCTGCAGGATAGCATTAACCGCATTAGCTACTGGGCGCAAACATCGGGGTTCAAGTTCTCCACTGACAAGACGAGATGCCTTTACTTCAGTATGAAGAGGAACACTCAACCATCACCAGAACCGTCATTGGATGATAACGTAACGCCCTGCTTACAGAAGAGTACTCTCTCGGAACGGTATGCCTTAGCCAACGAAGAGAACTCTCTACGAAACCTCATTAAAAGTTTAAATGAAGTGAAAATTTTACTTTAATGATGAAAATTTTGATTGATACCTTCAATGAAGAAAATTTGAATCTCAAAAATCCCTGAAAAATTGACACCCTTTTTCTACAGGCGTTGAAGAACGAATTGCGGTTTTACGCCTTTGAACCAGACCAACCAACCAATTCCATGTTTTAATTTAAATATAAAGTTAAAATAATAAATCGCTAAGGATAGCAGATTGGGATGCTGTGTGTTTGACTATCGATTTCCTATTTACCAGCACATATATAAAACTGTCGACATAAAATCTTTTCGCATGCTTCTTCGGAAGAAATCGTTTGCCTGAAGAGTGGGCTTATTTTCCGAAAAGGGTTTGATATAAATTTACTAACCTAGATAAGTGTGAGTCGAAGGCGATGTGTCTAGGCTTGACTAATGCAGACGATTCTGTAGGGCTAAAAGAACCCGCAAATCATAGCATCCTAGAGGAAATAGGAAAAAGGGGGCAACTGTCTGATATATGTTAGGGACCCAAACTGGGGATATACCTACTGCTCCATATCCGATTATTTATGATTATCTTTTATTTTTTAACCTTAATTATTACATATATAAAACAAAAAAGAAAAACTAAACAGTTAAAAAAGAGTAACTAAACAGTTAATCTTCATTAAAAATTAATGGAGTTTATTAGTTATAAATTTATTAATTAGTAGCTTTGGTTTTGGCTAAATTTAAAAATTTTCATGAGATACAATCCTTTTTTTTTAACCGACTTCGAACGAAAGAGGAGGTTACTCAATTCGATACGTATGTGACTTTTTTTTTTGTGCCTTTTTTTTTTTTTTTTTTTTCTATGTATGTTCACCGATTACTCAGAGATGGGTGGACCAATTGGAATGAAACCTTTTGCATCTTGTAGAGTATTTTCCCAAGGTGGTCCCATTTAAACCTTTTTGGGGTTCCTAATTTATTTAAGAATTTATCGGGAAAAAACATGAAAATAATTATTTAATTATCGCTCAAATTGTTTACTTATTGGAAAAACATACGGCATATATAACATAAGGTATGCTCCAACAAGCTATTAAAACTAATTGATAACTAACAAATCCAAATATTGTATTACTGCTGGATGAATCAAATGGGAAAACCAACCAATCAAATTCAGAATCAAAAGAGTGGGGGGAGAACATGAGCAGTCTGTTAGTTATCGATGTGTTTTACGTGCTTGTTGGAACAAACCTGTACATAACCTTAACCAATTTTTCAACATTAGATTTAAATGAAGATATAAATATCAGCAGAATATAATATCGCTGTCGTTTTCTGTAGCGATATTAGCATAAATATTAGATAGATGTATATTCACCAATAACAGTAAACCTTCTTTATTTAGATCTAATCAACGTTTGGACACCATAATCATAAGACAACAAAATTCGTGGAATTCCAAGAAAGACTGGGGGTCACCTGTGATATTGTGGTTAGCATGGCAACCTACAATACTAAAGGTCGCGGGTTCAATTCCAGCGGTGGCCCTAGGATTTTTTAATGGGAGTAAAAAATCCTTAGCCGTGCCGTCCCTCGGATAGGACGAAAAATGGAGGTCCCAAGCCTGTACGATGTCAGGTACTCGTTAAAGATCTCTATCCTAATTATACCTGGATAGGAAAAATTTAGGACTCCCACTGTAGCATCGTCCGATTAGCCTTAGTAGCATAAAAATGGACGTTAAACAAACAAACAAACAAACAAAGACTGAGTATTGGTAATCGTTTTAAATCAGAATTTAAGACTTCTTCAAGCTCCCATAGGATCGTTTAAATTTAAAATTGTAGCTATTATTGATTTAAATTAGATTTTGATTTCTATCTTTTATTGACTATGCATTAAAAGCCTCATAACCTCTGAAAAGCTCATTTTCAGTTGACTTAATAAAGGATTCAGATACCTCTGCCTTCCGGATGCACTCGGTTACTGTTGAATATCTTGCCGGAGGTCTCGTGCCGATCCTTTATGGGTGACACTTCTGTTATGTTATCCGGATTACTAGAATCGGTTTTTAAATTGGTTTCTACAACTATCGAGGCTTTTGCTGGTGTTCATCCATCAATAAAAACTACAAAATAAAACTTGATAACTACCCGAAAACAACCTCATTTTATGAAAGTCGCCTCAGCAAAAATTTGGCAGTCATGGAAATGATTGTTAAAAATAATGATAAATGCTACGCTACAAGAATTGAAGCAACATTGTTTAGCAATTTATTTTCTGAATAATGTTTTATTACGAAGGATATAATTCATAGTACTTCGGTAATAAATTTAGTCAAAAATTCATCGAAAGGAATTACGAACATAATTGAATCAACCTTTGGAATTAAGTCAGTAGTCTAATACGGAGAATAATAATATCCTTCGTAATAATAAATTAACCATATGTGAGTCCCAAACCCCGTTGCTTCTATCCTAGCGAGACAGTCTTTTTGATATCGATAAATTTTATGGTTGCCCCTTTTTTGCAGGGACTTCTATCCAATGATGTAATCCAATGAAGTCGTGTTTAATATCGCCATAGGTTTTAGAAGGATATTCAAGCAATCAAAATTTAAAAATTACTTTCAAATTTACTATAGGTCATATTAGCATCCTCATCGATTCTCCATTCTCCATCCACGATATCTTGTCTAAAACTGGCCAAATTCTCGACTGTTCAGTGACTTATCTACTTCATCTTGGAATGGCCGGATTTATGTATTTATGTATGTTTAACTCGACACATCTCGGAACACTGATTCTCTACGTAAATGACAAGTACTGACGACATTTAGCAAAGGAAAAATATTGTCATTGTGGAAAAACATTTTATGTGTTCCCTTCCCAATTACACATTGATCTTTTTTTAAAAAAAAAAACAAAATCCATTTATAATCATAAAACGTAGTGTGCTGAAAGTTGTATAATACACGCACCGCTTTCCCACTTTTCTGTGTGTATTCATGAAATTGAAAAGGTAAAGTGTATTTCATAATAATTTTATACAATTATTGTATAATAGAAAGACCTGGGAAAGACAAACGTGTTAGAGCGTAAAAAGATTTCGAAATTTTTAAACCAACGTTTATTTTATCAACGACCAATTACCAACGAAATTTTTAAACCAACGTACGGTTTTGTACTTTTTTTATCTTCTCCAACTAAAAATTGTTAAATAAAAAACATTCTATAAAATATATTAAACCGACTTCGAAACCTAGGAACCAGTAAAAATAAATTCACTGAAAAGTATGAAATAATTACCTTCTGATTTTTATGAATACACAGCAAAATTGAAAATGGTATAAAAAGTGGAAAAGTGCAATAAGACGAATAATTTTATTTTGATTTGTACAAATACACACTAATTGTTAATAAAAATTATCGAATTTAAATATTAAATACTATGTTCAATACAACACAATCTTTCCGGAGGCGGCGCAAAATTTAAAATTTTTTACACTAAACATTATGAAAATCTTCTAAATGGATCTTCTCTCCCCAGCTATTGATTTCAATGCCTACTAATGGAATTGTATCAGTAACATGTTATTTCTATTTTGCGCCGCCTCCGAAAAGATTGTGTTGTATTGAACATAGTATTTAATATTTAAATTTAATAATTTTTATTAACAATTAGTGTGTATTTTTACAAATCAAAATAAAATTATTCGTCTTATTGCACTTTTCCACTTTTTATACCATTTTCAAATTTGCTGTGTATTCATAAAAATCAGAAGGTAATTATTTCATACTTTTCAGTGAATTTATTTTTACTGGTTCCTAGGTTTCGAAGTCGGTTTAATATATTTTATAGAATGTTTTTTCAATATTGTACCTTCACCATTGACATTAAAATAATATATAATCTTTATATAATGTCAATATAAAAGCTTAAGTTATAATAATAAGTAATAAATTGTAGAGATATAATTTAAACTATATCCACTTAAGGGAATATTTTTTTATTTATATGAAAGAACCGAGATCACAAAATATTTTTCTTAATTTTTATTTTTTATTTAAGCAAAAAAAAAAAAAAAAAAAATCACTGAGTAAATAAAGGTGGAATAAACGACACCATCACAAATGTTCTTCTGGGAGGTGGGAAAGCATGCATCGGAGAAGTTTATTTGCAACGGAGAACTAGAAAAGACTCTAGAAGGAAGGCAAAAGGGAAGTTGGGGAAGTTGCTCAATAGGAGGCACTTCACAGCTCAACCAACTGTCCGCCGGCAACCTCCAGGCAACTCTAGAACAGTTCTGTTTGACTTGGCAAAGGCTTTCTTAGTCCACGATAACTCTTCTCACAGGATAACACCTTTCCGAAATAACGCTTCCTTCTTTTGTTGTAAATGGAATATTTGTGATAATATTGAATGAGTGTCTGTTCCCGCTACTGATTAAGTTAAAAGAGATCAAGGAAATAATATCAAGAAATAATTTGAAGATTAAGGTTTAGGAGAATACAAACTAAGTTTTAAACCAACAATTAAAGTAAACAAATTAATAAACATATATAGCGATATGAAGGAAGGTTCCAACAATTATAAGCAGGTAGGGTCTCAAAAAAATTTTATATATTGACCTTCCTACAGTCACAGTCATATTGTATTATTGCTGACGTTTCGCTCGTCTGCGGACATTCTCAAAGCTAAAAAGACCCAAAAAGGGGAAAATCACAGTCTTTTGGTTAAAATAGTTTTACAATTAAAAACTTATGAGTCAACAACAATACAAATATAGGAACTTAATCTTACCAAGTTATCAACAAAATTCATAAAAAGTTTACAATATTAAAAAACTGTGTGTCATTTGTTAACAATACTTAGAACTAGTATAACAATGGTAGTGAAAAAAAAAATATATCCTGCAATTATTATTATTATTATGCATTTAGCTAGAGTAATCACAAGGTGATATTAAAACTAAAAACATAGAATGATATCAGATGGTGTCTAACTAAATAGGGGAGAGCGGGGTTGGTTGGCAACAGTTTTCACTTTCTTGATTTTTGAGTCATTCCTGTTAATATAATCCCAATTGGGCTGATACCACTGTAAACTCCAAGTATTAGAGTACTTCAAGTATTTTTTTCACCTCATAATATTTATTACTAAGATCATAGAAAATTGAAGAATTTGTCAATCCAGAGTATGCCATTTAACCCCCTATGTGGGGCAGGTTGGCCTAGAAGGTGGGGTTGTTTAGCCATCTCATTCAAGTACTGCCTGACAGATATTATTGTTATTAAAAATACAATGGTATAATAATTATGAATCGTTTTTCAACAGCTTTTAAGGGAAAATAGAATGACAATAAAAGAAGATAGAAGTTTAGACTGTCTTCACTTTCTGCATAAGAAAAATTGCTCTCATCCTCCTTGCTGGAACTAATGACTATTGGTAGTTTCATCCTTTGTTTATGTTTACCTTGCTTTTGTGAATTGCTACTCCGCAAAGCAAACCCAGTTGAAGAGAGCCAACTAACCCCACAGGAGAGATCATATGAAAAATGGCTGCCAGGACAGGGGAGAACAATCAAACAAGAAACTGGTTAGTCGAAAGGTTAGGTTTTTCAAAGGAGTTTGGGGCTATTTGAACAGAATCGGAGTCAAATGTTTTGCCATGCCTTTAAACCAAACTTACTGAAAATATAAAAATTCACTTACATGTTGTAAAATCAATCAATGAAGCACATTCTTCTCTACACTGTTAGCATCGGATTGAAAACTCAGGACATGACTCCCGAGGTCGAGCGGGTCACATGGTACAATGGTGGGGCCTTCACAATAGGTGTGACGGAAACTATAAGCCAATGGCCAACCTACCCCTTATGCCAACCAACCCCGCTCTCCCCTACAGATATTTCAAAAGAAAAATTAAATTCATATAAAAATCATATTCAATTATTAAAAACTCAAAGAAAACAGCAATATCACAGTTTTTATTTTTTTAAATTAATACAGGTCTAAAAATGCATAACAATTTATATTATCTAATCATTATAATTGACATTTTACATTGATTTATTAATACATAAATTATAAGTAAAAAGATATTTATGTTTATGAAATTGAAGATAAAACCAAAAATAAAATATAAGATCCTATTATCAAAATTTAAAACCTATTTATAATATTACCATTTGGTTATTTCCGAGTATTTCTTTCTAGAGTTGACCAAATTGTTGATGTTTTTATTTATATGTATGCTCTCCATAATTTTCCCTTTTTTCCTATGCCTTTGCGAGCAAATTATTTTTTTGTTAGGGAAATTAAATTCATGGTTCGTAATTTTATGGTGTTCAACAAGTGCTGAATTGATTTTCGATTTTGGTTTTAAACTATTTATATGCTGGTTTAGTCTGGTTTCCAAATTGCACTCCCTATAGTGGTCATTTCAGTCTTCTTCTGATTGAAGATTAATACACAATGTGAAGGATAAAATTAAACTAATCAGAGGTGCTCTGTAAAATATATTGTTTGGATTGCGGAGCAATATACATTGGTGAAGAAAAAATGACAAAAATAAAGGTCTAGTGGAACGCATTAATAAAACTAAGCATAGATTTGCTTTTGATGGGGTTGAAGTAATGCATCGGGAGTCAAGCGTGTATAGGAGAAAAAGACTTGAGGCTATGTCAATTTCAGCGAACATTAATAAAACAGTAAATATTAAAAATTACACTAAAAATTTGAATAAATACTACGCAGAGATTTTAAATAAAAATTAATAATTGATTGTTATAGTATTACAGTGGGTTATATTTTGGATATTTATTATTTTTTTTTATTAATATTCGAAAACTAAGAAATAGTAAGATACAATATGTAAAAATTGTAATCATGGTTTTAATTAGTATTTTTCAATTGTTTATTTAAGTAAAAATGGAGATACATGTTGGAGGGGATGAGGGGATTGGTATTTTAACCGTTTGACTTTCAAGCTTTAATAGGAAAAGACTGTAGTTTTTAACTAGTAAAAACTTTTATTTTTTATGACAAGGGCATTCAGCTTATTTTATTAAAAATATAATGTGGTCACAGTTGGTTATAAATATATTTTATTATTTAATTGTTTTTAATTTAATTTTTAAAGTTGAAATATATTACAATTCTAATTTTATATTTTTGTTATTTATACTTATAATATTTATAATTTTATTTAGACGTTCATAATGGTGACGTTGTACAAAATATTGTAAAAGTTGAGGTAAAATAAAAGGATCACAAAAAAACAAAAAAAAAACTTGAGTAATTAAAATAGATAGTTAAAATTAGATAAAACAATTCAAAAGATAAAGTTAGAAAGGTTCTACAGTCCAACAAAGTATATAAAATAGACTGCCTTAGATGCCCAGCCATTTACTTAGGGGAAACAAAGCAATATTTAAATGACCGAATCTAACAACACAAAAATGACTGCAAAAATAGCTATACGAATATTAACAAATCAGCATTCGTTATTAGTAAAACACTCAGATGAACTTAATTTTATTTTGAAGGTGCACAAATAAAGATGCAAATACTACCAGGAGGAAACTACTAGAAGCGATACATATTTCGGAAAACATAAAGAATACTAGAAATTATAGAACGGTCTGTAGGAACCTGAATCAATTATATGGGGAAGTATTACAAAAAAATACCTAATACATTAGGACGACAATAACGCTACTGTAATTTTTTTTTTTTATTAAATTGGTATTTTTAAAAGGTAAAACAAGTAAAAGTGTGCTGTGTGCATGTAAGTCAAAGTGTGCCTCATCCTTTAAGTTTGAACTTTGAACATCATAAATCTATACCCAGGGATGTGATGGGATAGCAGAAAATAAACTTAATTTCATATTAGTACCATATACATGAGAGGCAGGGATGATAAATACCTAAATTTAATACAACTGATTGTTTTTTAAAGAATTTTAACTTATAAAAAAACAAATATCTATCGCATTTAAGATAATTATCATTGTTTTTAATGCTTATGTTATGTTTGATGTAGAATATGTAAATCATTGATGTCTTAGCATAATGATTAATTTATTACTGTAAAAGTTGAATGATTATTTTTTAAATAGTTTTGTTGTTGAGTTTTTTGATCATCTATACAAGGATGTTAATCTTTGAAAAAATAGGCGTTTATCTATTCTGTAACTAATAAGTGACCTTGATGTTCCTTACAGCACGGATGATGGCTGAATGGCCGAAAAGTTTGCTGAAATAAAGTTTTAAAAATAAAGTGTTGAGATTTAAGTAATGGTCGTCCTGATCCTCATTTTAAACTAATAGAGATAAGAAAAGAAATACGATGTAACAATATAATGATTTTAAGTTACTTGGCAATTTTCGCAATCTTATTATCACAGTATACTATATTTTTATGGTAATACCCAAATCCGCATTCTCGTAGTATAAAATAGATTGGAAATATATTTTTATTTTCAAATTAATGTAAATTATGTGAGTTTTTACATATAAATTAAGGTTTTTGGATTTTATGTTAGTAAATAATAATTTATTTATTACTAGAAGGAGGAAGTTACCTATGAGACACCTGATCACCTAAGCCAAAAATAGCCAAGACCAAAGGGAGCCAGTTTCCGAAAATAATTTTGTTTGTTTTTGTTCCCTGGCTATCCTGTTTGGCCTGTTTTTATTCTCGTACCTGATTCCACTTCGGCATCTTATCTTCCAACTGAATCCTCTTTGGGAAAAGAATCCATTTTAATAATCAACAATTTCATATAATATGCAAGTTAGAATAGATGAAAGGACACAGACCTTTGTTGGCATTTCGATCCCTTTGCTATGCAATAGAAATCTTGAGTCACACTAAAATATAATTATGATCAGCAAATCATTTCTTATATTTATGAATTCTGGCTTGACTGTACTATTCTATTTTTAATCAGCTCTAGTTACCTAACCGCATTTCAAGATTTTTTCATGGAAATATTTCAGTTGACTATATGTGTGCACTAAATAGAAAAATTGTTGATTTGCAGTTGATGTTGCAGCAAAAATCTCTCTCCAATCAGGATATATGAAAAACAATATACTTTAAAGAGATTGTATTCAAAGATGAGTGTTATGGTGCAATGATTCTCAAACATCTGGACCATCAGAAATACAATGATAGTTTACTTTCAGTCTGACAAGACTAGATAACGGAAATACTTTAGTTTAACATAAGGAAACCATAGCTAAACGGTTTTTTCGGTGATACTCTGGAAACTTTAAAATTTAAAAACGAATCTCGAGAAAATTCGGCTTTATAGGTATTATTTTTTTAAAGAGTTACTGGCTCTCATGTCAGCAAAATACATACGCCAATGTTATCTTTAGGCAGTTACACAATCTAATGATACTTGCTTCTTGACGGAGTTTCAAATGAAATTGCCCCACATAAAAGAGCCAAAGTCACCTGGTTTTTATAATAGGAATGGTTTTTTTTTTTTTTTTTTTTTTTTTTTGGTTTTTTTTTTAACTCAGCACTAAAATAAAAATAAAAAATCAAGTAATCTGTTTAATATATTGGGTTATAATTCAATCAACATAAGTATTTTTAACTTAAATTAAGAAAATTTTAAACATTGGCACGGTGATTACATTTTGGTACGTGTTTCTGGGCATAGTAATTATATCTTATAAATAAATATCTCTAATACAACATATTATAAGGAAATTTCATTTATACATTTCGAAATAGTTGATCGATATGAGTGATAAAAAGAAAAAGTAAAATATGAAATGGTGAAAAATACTTATTTGAGTGAAAAGAGACTACGTTTAAAAGTTAAGTTAAAAAGAGAAAACATCAAAGTAGTTTGGACATTTTAGATCCATGTCATCAGTTGCTAAATAAAATAAAACTGCAGGACAAAGTGTTTTTTATGAGAAAAGAAAAATGAACTAAGTGTTTTATCAGGTATACTTTACAGTGCATTCCATTTAATCCAGACTTTCAATGATCTATATCGAGTCCAGTACTAACTAGTCCACATCAATGAGAACTTAACAGTAAATACACACCCTTTTACTTGGAATAATTTAACAGCCCTTGGTTTGCTAAGACACGAACACTTATAAGCGAAATATAAGCGAAAAGGTTCTGTATTAAATTTCAACTGATTCCTAGTTGAAAAACCTACTCCAGGCTGGATCGCTCTCTTTCTTGTTAGAAAAACGCTTGGTTTATCGTCGCTGAATTACTAACATAATAGATTTTCATTTGAAAGTTAAGTTTTCTTTCCAATTTTGTTCATTCCAATTCTTTACCTCTACCTATATATCACTCCTAAAACTGTAAGATTGATGGTAAATGTAAAAGGACACTTTTAAATGCCATATCGTTTTTGCGGATAACCACGATGTTAAAAATTTTCAATTTCCAGTTGCTTAAACACCATATTTTTATTGAAATGGTAGTTCCGTCAATCGTTCAATTTTGTATAAAAGCTATCTTTTCTACTATTAGAATAAATATTTTCTTGGCAAATCTTTGACTGGCCCATAGTTCGAGAATCACACATAAGTATTTAAATGCCTTATGTTCAGTAAGTACCATGTTGTTCGGGATTAAAATGTCTTTCAAAACTCCCAGTTTTCATTTTCGCCGTATAAATTGGATCAGTGTCAATCAGCGAACCGAACAGTTTGGAGCTGATATTATTTCAATTTAGCGCTGGGGATATATTCGCCGTTCGCGGGCTGGACCCGTTGGCGAACCGGACGGGACCCGTGAGCTTGGTAATTGGACCTGCTCTTGTCATGTCCAGAAATTAATCGGGTTCGTATTGTACTCGTGTTTGCCCTCTCTCAGCTGCCCCACCATCGCGTTTTAAAATCTAATTCCCCACCGTAATAGCGTTTACTCGTTCTATCCGTATTTGTCAGTGTTACACTAAATTTAAATCCATCCTTTACCTTACTGATGAAAACAGTCAAAGAATTGTCCACACTGCACATATATTTGTTATACTAGGCTGAATGTTAATCAAGCTTACACTAGTTAATTCAAAACTAATGGAGGACATGTTCAAAACTAATCTATGACAAATTGATTTCACTAAAACAATGTAATTTGACCAAGACAAGCTATCAAAAAATCGTCAAGTTAATAAAAAATCGTTTGTAAAGAGTCGTTATGTGTTGGTCGCCTGTTGGTAGATAGATGTCTGTATGTAATGTTTTGTTAGTCACGTACCAGCGTTGTACATTTGAAGTTTTTTTAAATGAGTCTTTTTAGCTTTGCCGAATATGTGTGAGAAGTATGACCATATGGGCTTCAGTAAGTATGTGTAGGTATTTAGTTTCTATTTCAGTTTTAGTCTTGAAAATTTAGAAAATAGTGGATAGAGAATTTTTAATCTTTTGGTAAGCGCGCCTTCTGTCGAAAGTGAGTCCCAGATAGTGTACAATGTCCATCTGAGGAATTTTAAGTTTATATGTGATGTGTTTTGATTTGTCGTGATTGAGTCTAATTTTCCTTGGCATTGAAGTGGTGATTAAAATACATTTTCTTAAAATTTAATAAAACAGTAATTTTGAAAACTAAAATGCTAACTGCCTTAAATATTTATTTCGACCGAAATATTTTAAAATATTTATTAAAATACTTTTTGCCCAAGTCTGCTCTATGATGACAACACGTCTTTGTTTTCTATTCCGATTCCCAAGAAAGAGAAAGCTCTCTATATTTTCCTCCTTCTCAGTTCCTCCTTTTCCTCCTATTCCGTGAATACAGAATCGCGATCCTCCGACCTTTATAATCTTCTCATGAAACAGCTTCCTTTGACGGATCCTGTTATCCCGTGCACCTTCTTTTTTCAAGTCTCCACTGCTCCCTCCTTCCATATTATTATCTTCCATATTGAACAACATAATATTTATCTCCAAAGCCATAAACTTCTGGATTTGTGCAATTTTAATCTGCTTACTAATTCATTTTCACGAATATATCATACAAAAAGAAAATATTAGCCCACGAAATTTTTATTTATTTTATCAAAATTGTGGATAAAAAGAAAGTTTAATTTTTGTATGTTTGTAAACCATGATTTTATAAAAGGATATATGGTTATTATAGATAAATAAAAAACTGTCTCTCAGTAAACAGTTATTATAAAAATTATGACTAAGAAAATAAATATTATGTTGTTATGTAATCATTGGTTATCTGTTAGATTGTTAATTTATAATTCTAAACTATTTAATTAGAAGATAAAAGGTTCGACCACGGCCGGGAATCGAATATTTTATCTTCTAATTAAATAGTTTAAGACAATAAATATATATGTACATAAGAAAATATTATAAAATAAATAAATAGTATTAGAAAACTTTATATACAAAAATTAATAATGAAGAACGAAAAATGAATAACCTAATTTTAGAACTAATTTATTGATAATAAATAAACAATGTTTTACAAATTTGGTGCACCTTGTAAATAAATACGTATACCAAAAAAACAAAACAATATTTACAATAATTAAGCAGGCCTATTTCACTAATGAGCTCATACAGATTAATTACGTCCATAATTGTATTAAGAAGTATTAAAGATTACGTTGTTTATTTGTGTATATACATATATCTATGTTTTGTTTTTTTTTGGTAATATTATTCTTAATGTATTTAATTTATAAGTGCACCACATTTTATTATATTTTTTAATGTGTAAGTATGGTGAATATTTTCATGAAAAAGGGATATTTTCTAGAGGGAATTCGAATAATAGGTTCAGAGCTTTGACTTGTTTTCTTTTTTTTCTTTTGTCTTTTTGTTTTTTTCTCTTTTCTTTATGATTTATTATATAAACACTAAGTTCTTCACATTACCATCTGTAATTGGGCATATGCCCGTTAGTAGGATTATATAAAATAAATAAATGAAATAAAATATTATCCATTCCCAAACTTTGTTATATGCTTTGTAACACTCGTCATATGTCGGGTAGATGTCATATGTCTCAGCCCAAAGAGGTCATGATTATTTGTTTGATAACGTAACACCGCTACAATTTCCACAGCATTATTAGGGAAACAATAATTATCAAAAGATCTGGCCCATTTTGAAACCTGAGTTCAACAAATGATATTCTATGAGACCTATTCGTATCTATTTTGTGATCCCGAAATATAATAGATCTATTCTGGAATTTTATTTTTCGGTTTTTTTTTAAGAACTTTGTAAAATTAATTGAACAAATTATCAAATTATTATCATTTTTTTTATTTGATGTTACTTTATATAATCTAAAACAATTATTCACATTTTTTACATTTACTTGAATGGCATTTTTTGAACATACAATATATTTTATGACATATAGCTGAACTTCTGAAACATGATAAAAACAGTAAAATAATAATTATTTGCTAACATTTTCTCTCCAAGACCAAATTGTTGATAAACTTTATCAATTTCCGTTACCCTATTGCCTTACAACAATCTTCCCTTAATTATTCCACTTAATAATATTTACACAACCTCCAAGTTAGTTTTCTTCCCTGATTTTCGAAAAATTAGATCCGGTAGAAAAGCCGTCGTCTCTAGAAATTCTTAACTTGATTAACATTATTGAGTTTAATTTCTTACTAAACGCTTAAGTCAATAAAACAGCTAATGGAGTTTTCCTGTTTGAGATGGGTTTTCCACCGACTTTTAGTCCGAAACAATGTCATAAAAAAGAAAAGAAAAAAAAGAAGAAAAAACAGTGAATAAAAGTTATTAACCGAAATTTAATTATTTTGTTTATGAACACTGCTCGGAGTGGGATGAAGTTGGCAGCTTAAGTGTAATAAATTATAATGAGTCTGTCATAATTGAATTGAGTCGTATTTCATATAGGCATTCGCTATTTTCTAACCCTTATTTTCTCGCAAAAAGACACATCATGACATTTATTGTTCAATTCAATAAATAAAAATCACATCATGACTTATATTTCAGAAGATAAAACAAAAGTCCTAATATGATCTTTATAGCAATGGTCTTTATGTAATTTATTATTCACTAATCATTTAACCATTTATTTGTTTATTTTTTTTCTATAGCCCCTTATGATTATACAATTTCTTGAGTCAGTTTATCTCCATCTTGAATAATAAGTCTTTTACTGCATAAATGCATTTTAAGGTGCATTGAAAAAAAGTATTTTTTTGGAATGAGTTTTCCGTTAAGTTATCAGTGATAGGGCTCACCCCTTTCTTGAATAAACTTCAATTCTAATACTTAATCCTAACATTCATATACTTGTTGCCATCCTCTTGGGACATTTTCTGGACTGAGGCTAGTAAAAAGTGGATTTAACAGCTGTGATAGCTGTAATATTTTGCTACAGATCCTGCCTTGGGCCGAGAAACCCTCATGGGGTCCTTAAATCCAGCATCTATAGCATCTAAGTGGGCTCACATAAATTAATAGAAAAATTAAGGGGTCAAATCACCTCACTGCATGACCGCTGAACAGAAACAGTACTTACTTTAAAAGGACTGAACCCAAGACATGGGTTTTAATTGCAAAAATATTGTGTATAATTCAAAAATATTTTTTTTATATCTCTGATTCATTTTTGAAAATGACTTAGCATTACATCATCTTTTAACCCTTTGCACTCGAGGTCTCCTGAGCGGAGCCATTTACAATTTGTCTCGAGGGCTCCGCTACGGAGACAATGCAAATAATTTTCAGTTTTTAACATAAGGACATAAACAAATCGGAAAAACTATTTATAGGATATTCCGCTTTTGGTTATAAATGACGGTCGCGGCTCGCGGTGTTTTTCATTATTTTTATTGTACGTTAATCTTTTAACATCGGCTATAATTTTTGGTTTATATTCATCTTTTATTTCCTCAATTGTACAATAATTTAGTTCAGGGCACAAGTTATACCTTTATTTTGATTTATTTTCCCATGTGCTTCTACTTTAACCGGAAAGTTATTAGGTATATTTTCACATTTTAGGAGCTTTTCTGACTAGTTATCTGAGGAAACTTCAACTAAAAGGGTCCCATCTCGTAATTTTTTAACTGTTTTTTACTTCTCCAATTAGATTTTTTATGGTTTTATACATATAATGATAATAATAATAATAAAATTATAAAAATGTATATAAAATTAAAAAAAAATGGAATTGATATAAAATTATAAAAAATATATCAAATTTAAAAAAATTAATTTTTTTTTGTAACTATGTGTCCTTGAAGCTTCACAAATACATATAACCTAAATTTCATTACAATTCCTTACTTGGTTCTAAAATTTTACTGTATAATATTACGTTTTCAGAGTGTACGTTTTCGCGAATAAGTTGCGTCGAGTTGCCGGTAGGTAATGTCCGAAACGGTGCCGAGTGCAAAGGGTTACATTTTATGTGATATGAGATTGACCTATTTATGACGAATTTAAAGGATTATGGCACTAGATCATGTATTATAGGTATGAAACTCCAACCACCATCCACTTCCTCCTATGGCGTTGACTATGCCCTTCATTGCGGCTTAAGTCGAACCCTAGCTTTTTATTATTCTTCCTCTGAGATTCCAACGAATACAAGATAAAGACGAGAGAGCTCAAATAACGTGCTCAGGTGTGCGCAACCTTCGCCAATGGCCCACGGCTGAATATTCATAAATTCTTTTATCGGGGGTTGATTTGTATTGCAGATCTCCCGCAATTATCCCAATCTCTTCCAGTTCAAGCGACTGTGTAATCTGGAATTTTGCATTTATAATTAAAACATGTATACTACCAATCCCTTTTCAAATAATTTTTTCTTCCACACTTGTTTAATGTTTGTTTTGATTTTTTGCTTTTTGCGTTGAATACAAAATGTGAGCCTTGTTCTATTTGTGTTGTGCTCGTTTGTTTCCATGAACGTTTGAAAAAGTTTTAGACTGATTGGTATCCGCTGAAGGTCATTAATATTTTTTTAATTAATCTCCTAAATTATTATAAATTATCTTTTTCTGTTTCTTTGACTTTTCATTCAAAGTTAAAGTTTTCAATATTTAAAATACATATCAGATTGTTCACATTGAGCAGAAGTTTGAACTAGCATGAAAAAGGCTGAAAATAGGTTAATTTCCATAGACATTGCTTTCTGGAGGAGAATCTACGGCATATTGAGAATTCAGTGAATCCCAAGTATGGTAATTATGCTCTTAGATACTATCCCAAATATTAGACATGATCGCTGTTCAAAAAATATTTTACCAGATCGATACTAAAAGCTTATTGTGCTATGGGCAGCTGAAGCGGGTAGATAAAATTCGCTGACCAATGAAAACACATAACTGTGTGCCATCAGAAATAAGGAAGTTTGGCACCCCCCCCACCAAAAAAAAAAAAAAAAAGAAAAAAAATGAATGGAGGAAGTGAAGCACAGCAATGCAGTTAGAGGGCTGCGAGCTGGTGATTGGAAACAGTGGATGTTGGAAATTAGGGATGCGACAAGTGCAATATCCACACACTCAAAAAATTGAAGGGGTCGGGGCAAAATAGTGTCAAGCAACATTTTTAACAAAAATTAACTGTAGCTGTCTTCTGTTGTATATTATGTAGTACTACATGTCTATGATGGAAATGCCACCCGAAATATGACTATAGAGCACTCCTCAATCATATTTAGGTGGCATTTCCATCATAGACATGTAGTACTACGTAATATACAACAGAATGTAGCAACAGTTTATTTTTGTTAAAACTGTTGCTTGGCCCTGTTTTGCCCCGATCCCTTCAATTATATTTACTAGCTTGGCATTGAAAAAAATATCATGGAGCAATCATTTTATTTATTAATAAAAGTCGCTTTTTATTCACTTAACTTATTAGCGAGGTAGTTGTTAAAGCTAAATCGTTATAAGTCATTTTATTAACCGTAATATTATTACAAAATTTGACCAGGAATAATTTCAGATATTACTTTTAAAAGGAAACAAAGCTCCTCTCAGAAAAAAAAAAACAAACGGACGAGAATACGTCAAGAAGAATATTTGCATAATGAAGATAAAGCAGTAGCAATAATAGTTTGTGATATCAAACCAACCATCAATGGTTCCAAAATTCGTTATTCCCATTTTTTCTGCAAAAAACATGCTAATAAAGGCTATTTCCTTTAAGTAAGTGATTGTGTCAACTACATTTTTAAATGATCTAATTCTGGGTATACTTCTTGAGTAAGTATACTTATCATCTTGAGCCGTTTCAATTCAACAATCGTAGCCAGAGAGGAGATTTCATATTGTTTTTTTTTTTTAAATGTGTGTTATTTTTGACAAAAGAACATGACAAGATTTAGACATAACAAATTCTTTGTCACGACTCTAATCGTTCTTTTCAGAGACATGTTTAAAATAAAATTAAAAAAAATAACATAGGAAAAGACAAAAAAAAAAGGGTAAACTAAAGGAAATTCTTATGAGCGGTAATAATCTCACTCATTCTCTCCTCCTAAAAGGTTTAAGACCGACCCAGATATATAAAAAAAAAAAAAAAAAAAAAAAAAAAAAAAAAAAAAAAAAAACGAAATATAAAATACCACAAAGACGAAAATAAATACGAATTATGGAAGGAACAAAATTACATTGTTTTTATACGATTACAGGTAGATTATCAAGGGACCAGCAACCCATACCAATTATTGGGATATGCGAATCACCGGAATCTGTTTATCTCCTACTCCATATCTACAATTGTGAAGATCATTAAAATTATTAAGTAAAAAACATTTTAATTTTTAATATTTGTTGTCAGAGATACATATATTGCGTAGAAATCCACAAAAAATAACGAATGTCTGACAACCATTAAAGAAAAAACTAATAGTTAATTTGATGTTTTACGAATCTTTTGTCAGAATTAATGAATCAGCCTTTAAATATAAATAATAAAAACAGACAGTGATCAATCAAATTAGTATTAATTTAATAATTTAAATATTTCATAATGCTACATTGAAATAAGGGATGGGGATGGGGGAGGGGAGGGATTTATGGTGATTATTGGCTGGTTGGCAGGTTGTACCCCCACCCTACTACCTGGAAGGACGGCCCTTAATACGAACTGACAAAAGGATTATTTTCCACCCTTCCCGGTCTCCGATCAAATGCTCACTTTATTTCTTTGAATGTCATCCTTATGACATCCTCTGGCATTTTCATTCTGTAACCGGCCTTAGACCTTCTTCAAACAAGGTTATAACTTTACAAGCGGTCAAAAAATAATCCAAACACTGAAGCACGTGATAGTACACTTTTTTTTTTCCTAATATACATATTTGTTTGTTTAACGTCCATTTTTATACTACTAAGGCTAATCGGACGATGCTACAGTGGGAGTCCTAAATTTTGCCTATCCAGGTATAATTAGGGTAGGGATCTTTAACGAGTACCTGACATCGTACAGGCTCGTGACCTCCACTTTACATCCTATCCGAAGGACGACATAGCCAAGGATTTTTTACTCCCTTTAAAATACCCTAGGGCCACTACGGGGCGCGAAACCGCGACCTTCAGTATTGTAGGTTGTCATGCTAACCACTACACCACAACAAGAAATAAGTTTACAAGAAATAAGGGTCAATAGAAATGCACAATTACCTTGACGTATGAGTTATGAAGTTACCAATTATTTTTATAACGAATTGGGTATGTAGGGGTCTAGTAGTGGAAATTTCTATGAGTCTCCTATAAATGCTGATAAATCCGCTCCTTATTCGGGAGCTGAGGGCCAAAAGAGTATCTGATTTGAAAAAAGTTTTTGATCAAATAGCCTGAAAGTACTCTTTTCATAGCAACAAATGAGAATTTCTGCCATCTCAGATCGGTTGCGATCAAGTTTTATAGGCAAACAAAATCAAAAATTTGAGCTTGAGAACTTTTTTCAATTTTTCGATCATAACTCGAAAAATATTTATCGGAGAGAAAAGATTGTACTCTTTATGATAAAAGGACATAAAATTTCGCGTCGACTGAGTTCCTCACAGTTAAAATCGGCTAAGTCTTTTCTCCCAAAAATTTGTCAAAACATGAATCATTTTTACTTTCAGGCTATTTAATGAAAATCTTTCTTCAAATCATCATCATCATATTCAAGTAAGAAATCGTGATTTCTCTAGGGGAATGTTTAGATTCCTTAAACATAGAAAGCTTAGAGCACTCATTAGGTTCACAACTTCAAGAAATTGTTTGTTAATTATTTATTATGAAATCATAAAAATATTAATAAGTAATGATTAATTAGCATTATATCTTCCTTTTTGCCTCAATATTATTTAGAAGAAAAATAAAAATATTAATATCCACATATAAATCATAAAGTGATTTAATCAAGTAACCTTCGGTATTTTTAGGAGTTAAAATTGTTCTCGTCCACTTATTAAAGGAGATTTCATGTTAATGATTCTAGCTTTGAAAAAAGGTCGCTTTCTAAATATTTTCCCCGTTTTCAAGGTTGAATCATTTGTCCACAGTTTTCCTTGCACTTGTACAATTTATTTAGTACAATAATGCTGTTTCTTATGAGCGTTAGTTGTATCAAAGAAAAAACAAAAAAAAACACTTCTTTTGATTTAATACTTAATAACGGTGTATGCTGATTTTAGATCTATAAATCATTAATTCAAACTAAGTATCAACCGTTATAATGTAATCATAACTACCACTATATAATGATTGCGGTGCTTATAACTTTCTATTCTCTTTCCGATTATGTCTTGTACTTTTAACTTTGTCCTTTGTTGTTTAATGCGTTTTTATTGTACTTTATATTACCTTTATTGTTTTGTTTTTTATTACGGATTTCTTTGCCCTTCACGAAACTCCTCTTCAAGCCTCTTACTCCTCACCTGTCCTTCACCTCCTCCACTCTTAGTTAGGGTCATTCCATGTCAAATCAACACACTGATTCAGACTTGATGTCTCAGATTTTCATGATTTTGGTATGCAGCAATATATCAGAGACTTGTGAAAAAATACCAAATTTCAGTTATGTAGCACAATTATTTTTGAAGTTATTAATTTATAAAGATTTAAAATGTTATGAAAAAATGTCAGGTTTTGGTACCTTTCGATGCCTATAGTATGGCAACCAGTGGTGTTATATACCTAGGAGTGGTCTCATTTTAAAGCTGTTGAATGGGGCTTTAATATGGCATGTCACAAGATAGGGATTAGAATTTCAAAAAATTGAAAATTTAAATTAAATTTTGAAATTCAAATTTCACAAAAAGTGGCAATTTTAAAAATTTTAAAGAATCATCAAAAATAGTTTGTAATGACTTAGTATAAATAGCAAAATTATATCATGGGATCTCAACGGGACCAGGAGATACAGGGCTTCAGAAATACACATGTTTAGGAAATAATGTACCAAATTAGTACACAAAAATTTTTTAATTACCTACTTTGCTATGCAGTGTGTAGGACACAATTAAACAAATAAAATACAATGATTACTTTATAGTACGACATTTTGAAATCCCTCATTAAAAGAAAACTGAAGCTGATTGGCCTACAAGTAGAGGGAAATACCCTTTTTTCACAAGGTACTTTACACATTTATAGCCAGTGGAGCATCTGAGTTGCTTGTAGGAAGTTCATTTGGCGGTTCCTATGATATCGTACCTTCAGAACACAACCCATTTCTTGACCACTTCAGACTAGCAGCCAGAGCAAGCCTACAAGGACCAAATTAAGGATGCAAGGCAACTGCTTGAATGGGCACATCAGAACTTATCTAACATAGACTTTGTATTTCTTAACATTGAAGAATAAAATAAAGCTGAAGATCAACTGGCCAACCACTACAATACAGTGGCAACTATATCAGGCACCCAGAAATTTCATGCCTTCATACCTCTCAACTGTGGAACCAAAGTAAATGTGAAATTATTTTCTTCTGCAGTTGTTTCAAGTGTATTTCCAGTTGTAAAGAACATAAAGCAGATACTGGTGGGTATGTAACATCAAATTATGGTGACACTTAGTGGTTGAGTTATGTTGTGGATAAAGATGAAGCTGTATGAAGCTCCAGTAATATGCAAGTTACATTCCTCCAACCTTCAGGTCCGTCACCCTCATTTATATATCCCACTCCACCTGATACACTGTGGGTACCTTTTGCAGATATGATATGTAAAAGAAAAACCCATCACAGAAACTAAACGAACTTACAGTTTACCAAACAGTGAAGTGAACAACAAATGTGGGGCATATTCCAACGATTGAAGTCTCGATGAACTGATTTGTTAACTTCAAAAATAATTGTGCTACATAAATGAAATTTGGTATTTTTTCATGTCTATGATATATTGCTGCATACCAAAAATCATGAAAATCTGAGACATCAAGTCTGAAAATCTCCCAAAATTGTGTTGATTTGACATGGAATGACCCGTTTGGTTTTCCACTACTTCTTCTCCCTTCTACCTCCCATTCCATTGCCACCATTCTCGTTATTCGACTTGAATTCATTCTTTCCATGTTTCCCAAGCCGTTTTCGCTTTTGCAACACTTCATTTTTTTTTCCTCTAACAATGTTTTTTTTTCTTTTTCTTTTTTTTTCTAAAAGCCTATTTTTAAAGCAACTATCTTTGAAATCCTAGTTACTTCTCCGGTAGTCCATCTCTACTATCAAGTCTTTTTTCCAGTGCTTTGTAATGGACGGAAACTATCAAATTAATTTATATTTTTAATATTTATATACTTTTTATTTAATTTGAATGATAAATGAAAACAATCAGCCCGTTGAAAAAAAAATAAAGAAAGAAATAAGCTTCTGTTACTGGGGAAATAGCGAGTTCCCGAGGGAGCTTTGGGAACAAGTTATTTCCCTGCAACAGATGTACTCGTAGATTTTTTACTCCGCTAACTTTTGTTTAGGACAATTTTATGCCTACTCGTTCCTCTGAATAATACAGTTCAAGAAAAAAAAAATTATCATTTCAAATTTAAAAAAAATTATTCCACGAATCATCGGTACAAACCCTTGTAAAGGAAATGCATTAATTTATCAGTTAAATCGTATAATGGAAAGCAAAACTGTTTGTGGAATGGTGATTTAACCTTGAGAACAACAAAAAGGAAGCAAGCTTATTTCCAAACTAGTTGAATTAACATTTCAGGAATGATCGGAATCAATAATAACTCTTAAAAATACTGAATGTAATACAAAGAAAACAAATAATGATCAATTTATATGTTTCGTTGGAATATAAAATATCGTTAAGGGGAAACAAAAAAATAAACGAGGATTAAAATAGACCTAGTCTCGTAGTTGGAACAAACTGTTTTAGTAAATGTTTTTGGCTTTTCGAGTAGGTACCTCCTACGCTTGTCGAGAAAATTATGGATAGTTCTATTTTAGACTAAATATAAAATAAGGAGCGATGGACTGAAGATTTAGTAATGCTCTGTAGATCGATCATATGGTTAATTTTGTGTTAAACTAAAGCTACAAGTTTATACTTTTTGTAAGATTCTTATTTATTTGAGTTTATTTTATTTTTGTGGAATTGTAAATTATTATTTTCGGTTAATAAAATTAATTAAACCCACATAAGTGTTACAATATCATACACAGACATATAAAAATATTATGAAAATTAAACTCTAAACCGTTAAAATCTTAAAAAAAAAAAAAAAAAAATATCTGTACAAATATTAGTGTTATTAAGAAAATTGTTGTTTCACTTTTTTAAATGTTTTTTCGGGGTCAACTTTCCTGAGTTTCCTCGAAACAATAAGACTTCAGGTCCACTTCAAAGTCTCCTTCGAAATCAAATTCTTCTGTGAATAATTTATCTTCCATTATCCGCATTGCTCTTAAAACTTCTTCTGGGGTAGAATAAGTTTTCTTCTTCTTTTCCATTGTAAAAAGAATAAAAAATAAAAACGAGTTAAATTTAATATAGCAGAATGTTTTAGTATGCAACTGTCAAAGTTCAGTGCTGTTTTCAACCACTTTTCCTGGTTTTAGAAAGTTGGCAATATCAATAATTTGAAAAAAGAAAAAAAGTAAAATATATGTTTACTTGTACTTTTCACTTTTTTGAGGAAAAGTTGTATAAATATTGGTCATGATGAATTGAGGAAATGACGTATATTTTTTTTTATAAAACACAAATCTTTATACAAATGGTTGCTGGAATATTAAAAATGTTCAATAGGTATTTATATTAATAATCGAATAAAATGTTAAAAACTGCCTGTATAACATCAGAACCATTGTAATACATGTATACTAATTCAAATAATGGTAAAATACAGATACGCCCAGAAGATAGGCCAAGAGCCCTAAACGTTGGGATAATAACCCATGGAAAAGACCACTTCAAAAAAAAGAAGAAAAAAATTCATATATTTCAAAAGCTAAGTAAAACTTTTATTGCAAATCTATGACGTCAAATTATGAATGAAATCTATAAAAATGTACGTATAAAAATAAACTACATAAAGGAAATAATAAATAGCTTCAAATTTCAATTAAAAATAGATAAAGCTTTTAAATAACGGATGTATAATAATTTAAAAACAAATGGTTAATAAAAATACTGAATCATCGTACAGATGCACTGCTTCTAAACCTTAGTTTTATACCGAACATATTTGCTTGTAATACTAAATATTCAACTGGACGGCGTAAGATTTTTATAATATATATAGTTTTTTATTCAAAAGCAATGTTCAAAGCCTAAAATAACATAAATAATAAACATCCTCATGTTACTTCAGTGACCAGATCAAAATACATCTTTTTTTTCCGCGCAAAAGTAACGGACCATAAAATGAAAAGTTGGAGTAAATATTTGGAGAACTACATTCCTATCAAGAAGAACTATTGCCGAGAGACGCCAAAAGAAGTCCATCGTTGCTTAAGAAATACTTACATAATCATATAAAATAGTAGTTCAAAAGCAATACAGTTTTTTTTTTACATTGTTATACTGTATATTTTTGTATATTATTTTGAATATAATTTACATTAATTATTAAAAAAAAGATAAGTAATATTAACTAATTATTTAATATCCGTACGCCTATATCAAAATAAAATAATATATTCATCTGGCTTAAATCGATTAAAATTTACTGATATTTTTATCTCGGTACCCTTATTATTTATGATGCAATATGGGTTATTAATGAGATGCTATCGTGTTGAATTAAATGTCTATTTTATTGATTATCACTCCCATTATCTTGCGTTATAGTTCATAAAGAGTAGTAATCAATTTTAATAATCCAGTAATAGAATTGCTTGGTGAATTGCTACTTGAAACATTTCAGAATAAAAGAACTTTAAAGTCCTGATTGAGCTTATTAATAACCCGATTTATATTCTCGAGTCATCCTTAGTTTTTTTACATAACTGAGGGGAAGTTTTTCTTCTTCTTTTTCATTTGTCAAACAATCCTAGTTCCAGTCTATATTGTAATTAGACTTACGATAGAAAATATAGTAATTCTAATAAGATTTTTAAAACAAAGGTCCAATTATTTAAAAATTCAATGTTTTCCCTGGTCACAAAGAAATAGATTGGGAACTGAAAAGTTTATATAATAAAGCTGATTCGACATCACAAACTTTTAAAAATGCAAACTCTTTATGTAAATGAAAATGTAAAGAGCTGGATAATTCTCGAGAACTGCTTTCTCCCCACGCAGACTAGAAATTGCGAATATTTCTATCCAAGTTTCAATGTTTTAACTCAATGAGAACTATGGTTGTACGAGTTTTCTTTTTTTTACTAGCTGACCAGTGCGAAGCATTTGTACTCTAACCTAATTCCACTTAATTTAAGTACCTACACGCCATATATTTCGTATCGTATAGAGCGTATTCAGTGCGTAATGGGGATAGGTGAGGGTTGAATTGAATAAAAGAGATGTTTAAATTGTAGATTATTTATTTCTGAAACATAAGTTTAAGGTATTTACATAGTATTTACGTGTTTACACGACCTCTTTTAACACTATTTTTGAAGTTAGGATATCTGTGATTGTTTGTTGGTGGGTTTGTTTTACACAGATGTCAGTAAAAGAGCGCACCTTGGATAACGCCACATACTTAAATACACGTATCGGTTTCGCGGAAAGCGAGTGCACAGGTTCTATTGCCTTAAATCGCACGTTTTTGCTTGTAAAATCGGAAAAATGTAAATAACAAAAAATGTTCGTCTCGACAAACTGAAAAAAAAATGATACTTTTGAAAAAGCCCTGCGACCATTTTCGTTGAGAATTGCAGTTTTTCGCTTACAGTTCGCAAACAAAAGGGGTAATCGAAAAAATGTATATGACCGAAAGTGTTCTCCTTGAAACCCTGAAAGATTGACACTATTTAGAAACCTTTACTACCAAACCCGTATTACCAAAACAGCGGTTTTGCACTTATAACTTGCAATCGAAGGCGAGATGATGCGCTTTGTATATTTTTCCGGTAAAGCAGTTAAGGAAAGCTTTAAAATGCTACGTTTCTGGACTCCCGCTTTTCTAAGGCGGGTGGGGGTTACCAGAAACGGCATATATCTAATTGATATTGTAATTAATGTACTTAATTCACCTCATAAATAATAATGATATATAATAATAATAATAATAAATAATAATGTAAATTGGATACTTTTCCAAAGGTGACGTGTTTACCAATTCCATATTATTCTAATAAACCTGTGGCATAGGGTAAGTGATAATAAATAAACAAATCTAAATTGGACTATATCTTTAATTTTATTGACCAATAATGTAAGTTATTTATACTGCCTTTAATATATCATATAAACATATTTTACTAGCACAAATTAGTTAATGGATGCTGACTGGCAATTTAACATTATTTTAATATTTTAATATTTAATATATACTATTAAATATTAAATATAAGTATTTAATAAATACTAAACACACAATATTACAACTAGTACTGTATATGTATTAACCTTATTTGGTGGGTACTCTCTGGTGTTGTCTCTGGCCTATCTGCTGGATCAGTCTCTGCCATCTCTGACGCTCTCTCAGACTCAGCACAGCATCCCATCTCAGCCTGTCTCGGAAATCTGGACTCTGCCGCTCCTATCTATCCAGTCCTCTGCCCTTCTCGTTCCACTCTCGCCCTCTTGGCACACTCCCCCGACCTCTGTCCACCTCCGAACTCACTCTCCACCCGAATCCCCGAGCCTCCTTCTTCACCGTATAAGTCCTCTTTCCCCCACTCTCTTCAGACTTCTTCTGATTGGCTGGCTGGTTGGTTCCAGACTTCGTCTGATTGGCTGGCTGCCTAAAATTTCCCTTCCTTTCCATATTCAACGTGTTTCCCAGCGGCCTCTTTGCCGGGGAAAAACCAGGGTTTATGGCCACAAATTTCTCTAACAATCTTCTTAGGTATTTCCCTGGATGTTTGTCGGCAGCATTGCCGGTCCTAAGCTTTGCTTATTTTGAATCTCTAACAGAAGGTTTATGGCCCCAATAACTTACAAGGTGGTATTTCCAAGACCTAGCCGCCTTCAGGTAAAACTGACCACCGGGTTGACCATATACAGTACTTTACAAATTTTGATATTAAATTATTAATTCAATTTACTTTTCCTATCATGGCAGCATCCACAATACATAGCATTCTCCTAGTGTCAAGGGAAAGAAAAATTAATAAACGTATGTTTATTGATTTTTCTTTTAACATACTTTTAAAAATATTTTTAATAATCAGTTTAGATCCGTAAAGTAAAATCCTATCTACAAAATTAACTGTTCAGCATCGAATAAAACAAAATGATATAAAACATACAACATACAAAACATTACTTGAACACTTGAACAACTTGATACAACATATAAAATAATTACAAAAATGAACAAAACCCTTTCGTAAAACAACAAGCTACGATAACAAATTTACAATTGCTACAATTTACATAACAAAAACTAAAATAAAACAATTCTCAATATAAGTTTTTTGTTTACTATTTAAAAATATTTTGACTCAACCTTCAAAACTAAATTTCACAATTACAGAATGGTTGCAGAATATAACAAAACTTGTGATCTTCCATGTAATTACCCCCTCATATTACAATAGTTATAATTTTTTTTTTTCATATATAAATTTTTCATAGACAATTACTAGATAACTTACATAGCGATCAGAGTTCTTCTGTCTTTATTTCACATCCTGAAAAACTTCTAAATATACAAACAACAAAAACACAAGCATAATGTTTATATAGTATCATTTTATTGTGTGGCAAGCATTTTTCAAAAACAAAGAGGATTCTACTATTTGGGATTCTTTCCCACTCTAGTTTTAAAATCATTTTTGTTTGGAATCTTTATATTTTAAATAAATGTTTATTTTCAATTATTTTCAGGGTTAATTATTAGAACGTCTTATTCGGTATTTATATTTCCTTTCTTAATAGCACGCTGACAAAAAAAAACGGCGAAACTCTTACTTTCACAAATCGGTTGTCCTGGTACCATCTTGGGTTTTCTTATGTCACAATCAAGGATTAAGTATTTGCACATTCTATTAAATGAATTTCAGTTCTTAATTATGATTAAAAGTTTTTAAAATTTTAATTGATTCCATACATTTTTCCTCTATTTAAAATATTTTTATCTTTATTTTTTTTATTTATTTATTTATTTAACACCCTTCCCTGCCTTTCGGCAACACGGGTTTCGGCAACATTAACATATAACGCTCACGCGTAAGTTAATGTTGCGCAATTCTTCTTCCTCATTAGTCTAATTTTTTTTCTTCCTCTTCCATCCAGTTCTTCAATCCGGTAGCCTCCCGGGAGTAGGTCTCCTGGAGGCGGCTTATTAGGGTTTAATAATTTTATAAATTCTAGAAGGCTTAATACCTTTTCTTTATTTTCTATCGCCATAGGTCGGTTCTTCTTTTCATCTCCAACCTTTTCATGGGACCTATCAACTTCTTCACGTACTTGGCAAGATTCAAGAGTTTCTACCTGAGCTTGAGGGATTGGTAAATTCTCTTGAATGGTTTCTTCTTGAAGATTCTTCCTTTCATCTTCAAGTTTAAAGAGAACCTTATCTTGCCCGTCGGAATTAGTCTCTATGTTACCACTTTCAGATTGAACATTATAAAAGGGTTCTTCCCTTGGAGATTCGTCGCTAATAATTTCTGTATACTTAAGAGCAGTCATCTCGTACGGTCCAGGTTTCACAGAATTGGTGACAGGAGGTTTATCAATACAATTTTCCACTGATATATTGGGCATATCTTCATCACTCTCATTCATATCCTCACTTTCAGCTAGGGGTGGTTTCTGTGTTTCCTCATCAGGTTTAGTGAAACGTTTTGCAGATGCTTCCAACTTCAGATTTGTTGTGTGAAAAGCTTCATTTATTTTCTGTAGGTTTTTATTATGCTCTTCTATTATTCCCTTTAGCTCTTTATGTCTATCTTCTTGATTTTTCTGCATCTCTTTTATTAGCTGCCATATTAACATTACTTCTGGGCTGAGGCAATTTTCTTCTGTTTTCTCCCTGGTCTGTGGCTGAGTTGCTTCTGGATGTGGGATCGCTATTCCTTCAGCCAACCCCGTATTCGGCTGTGGTAGTTTCTCGTTTTCTACCCTCAAAGCCATATCAAAATGTCGTGCGCGTATATTATCCCTTTAATATCTATTGAAACCTCCGCGGTAGGGTTAAACGCAAGCACTGATTAAATATAACACAAAAAAGAAGCCACTTATTATAAGACCGTACAAAAAGAAGTATAAGGACACACATCACTACTTTAACACTAAGGCAAGAGAACACGAGAAAACGAAGCAAAGATTTAAAGCGAAATTAAGGAGAATTTGTAGTCAAATTAAAGAAATTACCAAACCTTATATATATTCACCCTTCGGCCACTTATAATTTAATATAAGATATAAGATATTAATATAAGTATAATTTAATAAGATATTTCAGCTAATGATATGAACGAATTGGTAAGTACGTCCCCACAAGGGATGCCATTTTAATTGCTACGTTTCTGGACTCCCGCTTTTCTAAGGCGGGTGGGGGTTACCAGAAACGGCATATATCTAATTGATATTGTAATTAATGTACTTAATTCGCCTTAATGTAAATTGGATACTTTTCCAAAGGTGACGTGTTTACCAATTCTATATTATTCTAATAAACCTGTGGCATAGGGTAAATGATAATAAATAAACAAATCTAAATTGGACTATATCTTTAATTTTATTGACCAATAATGTAAATTATTTATACCCCCTTTAATATATCATATAAACATATTTTACTAGCACAAATTAGTTAATGGATGCTGACTGGCAATTTAGCATTATTTTAATAAATACTAAACACACAATATTACAACTAGTACTGTATATGTATTAACCTTATTTGGTGGGTACTCTCTGGTGTTGTCTCTGGCCTATCTGCTGGATCAGTCTCTGCCATCTCTGACGCTCTCTCAGACTCAGCACAGCATCCCATCTCAGCCTGTCTCGGAAATCTGGACTCTGCCGCTCCTATCTATCCAGTCCTCTGCCCTTCTCGTTCCACTCTCGCCCTCTTGGCACACTCCCCCGACCTCTGTCCACCTCCGAACTCACTCTCTACCCGAACTCCCCGAGCCTCCTTCTTCACCGTATAAGTCCTCTTTCCCCCACTCTCTTCAGACTTCTTCTGATTGGCTGGCTGGTTGGTTCCAGACTTCGTCTGATTGGCTGGCTGCCTAAAATTTCCCTTCCTTTCCTTATTCAACGTGTTTCCCAGCGGCCTCTTTGCCGGGGAAAAACCAGGGTTTACGGCCACAAATTTCTCTAACAATCTTCTTAGGTATTTCCCTGGATGTTTGTCGGCAGCATTGCCGGTCCTAAGCTTTGCTTATTTTGAATCTCTAACAGAAGGTTTATGGCCCAATAACTTACAAGGTGGTATTTCCAAGACCTAGCCGCCTTCAGGTAAAACTGACCACCGGGTTGACCATATACAGTACTTTACAAATTTTGATATTAAATTATTAATTCAATTTACTTTTCCTATCATGGCAGCATCCACAATACATAGCAAAAATGATGCCTCAATCATGAAGTATCAAGGAATTTATGGCGTAACGACAAAAAAAAAAAAAGGCTTTGAGAAATAATATATTAAATGATATGGTGTCAAAATGTTTTTATCTGGAAATATGAATGGACACACATAATACCCTTGCCTAATATGACAGAATTGACCAAATTTATTTAGACATGAATAATAATTTTCATAAATAATATATATATATATATATATATATATATATATATATATATATATATATATATATATATATATATATATATTTGTGTTATATATTTGTGTTTAATATAAAAATTATTCTATAATATTTATTTATCCATGTTAAAAGCTTTTCCTGACCATATTTTAAAATCTTTAAACAATGTAGAGGCCATATACAGCAGAAAGTAAACCAGTCCTCAAGTATTCAAAAATGATTCAATGCCATCTTATAGTTCTAATAGAATTATTGTACATGATATAGTTCATTAACACAATTATGAAAATATTTTCTTATTTCTCAAAACGACCTACGCGGCACAGTCTGTGAACCATTCTGCCTAGCAATGTTTGAAATTCAAAGCGTTCAAAGAGTTTATCATACCCAAATTAAGGGACTCATTCCAGCCGATATTGCAACTACTTCGTATATCTGGGTGGTGGGGAGAGCGATACCAAAAAATAGTAAAATTAACAAGTATAGATCTCTGACCCCGTTTCAAAATTGCCGGTTATTTTGAGCATCTAATAAGAATTAATTTCGAGTGAAAAGAATAGGTTTCAAATTATGTGGAGAGAATAGAAAAATAAACAAACTAAAGGAATTGAAAGGAGAGAATCACAAAATTAAAATGTTTCATTCACAAAAAATATAATTAAAAAAATAACTGAAAATAAATTACTTCTGTTAAAAATTAAAATATAAACAATTCAAAGTTAATGATGGAAAAAAATGTAAATTAAATTTACATGTAAATTAAAATTAATAAAATACATGATTTGGTTTTTTCTTTAACTATTGATAATTCGAAAAAATAAAAAAAAACTATTGAAAGTTACTAAAGTTATAAATAATGCAGGTAGCTGGAGCTGTTTTTTGTTAAGTCAACAAATAATCAAGAGCCGTTACTGTTACCTGCTACCAGTTCCACACGGAGCAGTTTCAGTCACTGTACACTGAACAAAGAATGTAACCGTTCCTGAAAAATAACTGTTCCCATCACCGTGACTAGGTTCAGTTCCAATGGTGGGGGGTGATGAACTATTGGCGCACATTCGGCGATTGTGATGTCGATGTGGAAGATCGATAATTGACTATCGATCTGTCGATCTTTCGGTGCCACTACGAGGAGCTCCTTCTCTTGCAAAATTCAAAAGGCAACTGCCTAATACGGCGCGGGAACACGAAACTGAAGATAGTTAATCCCCAATCCGTAAACAAACACTGAGAACTCCAGGCTACCTAATTCTAAAGTTGTAAATATATTACATCTAAATTATTATTTAACAAAACATTTACTTCTCTCGTTTCAATAAAATCATAACTTATTAAATTAATTTATAATAAAATAAACTCCTCTATGCTCAGATAAAATAAAGGGAAAACTTATAAGAAAAAAAACTAAATAAAATTTTGTTAAAGAGAACGGCTTTAACACTGGGTATCGCGATGGTTTCAATATCCCAGTATTACAGGAACACTATGATGTTCTGACCTAGTGTGCGCAGTCGAAAATATTGTAACACTTCTATGGGTCAACAATTTTTATTAAAAAAAAAATAAAAATAGTCAATGTCAGCCGAATTATAAAAACACAAATATTCGAACAGGTTACAACAACTATCACTTTGTAACACAAATAATCATATGGCTTTAGCTTCACAACCAAGACAAAGGCTAAGACTAACTGTCCAGTCAATCGCTCCTTATATATATTGGTAAGTAGAAGAGTCTAGAACCTCGTAAAACGTCGTGGATGGGACTCGAACTTTGTAGTCACAAGCATGTGCTATGACAGTTCGCTCCACTGTTAGTTCGTCGCAAAAAAAGGTCTGGGATTTTAAACCATACGTTTTTCTTTAACGACTTAACGTTACAATATTATTCGTTGCAGCGTGATATTGGGTAATCTTTTCTTTACTCCTCAATTCGAAATAATTATAATGCTAACAATAAAACTGCGTGATAAAAGAACGTACCAATATTATCACGAAAACTTTCCTAAAGAAATCCTTCCGATATTTTAGGACCAGGAAATTAGGGTGGGGGATATACGTATAGGCTATTAGCAGACCGTTACAGTCTACAAATGTTTACATTTTAACAGCTATTTTAAAACAGTCCTTCGTTTAGTAAATTGGGGATTGACAAGAGATTAATGTATCCAATCTGCTAACAGTTTTAGACGGGGCCAATTCCGCTAAAAATAATTTCACCTTAAATCAGAATCATCCTCTAACTTTTGAATTTCCTCTCGGAAATAGGTGATTTCCTCGGAGGGGCTCCCCTTTCATAATAACAAGTATCGATGGCCGGGATCATTTTTCATATTTCCGCTCGTAGTTTTTATTGATTTATTTTTGTGAAAGGTACATTGAAAGGATCATTGAATCTACCAAGATCAGGGAATAGGAAATATATTAAACTTTTCAACAAATTATTCTATATCTTCAGTTTGTACATACTAGCATCTTTATTCGTCATATGGCGTGAGAATTAATTTAACACATTTTACTATTTAAAATCATATTTTATATTATTATAACACTTCTGCGGGTTTATTTTTATATAATTATATAAAATTATATATATGTAAATTATATATATAATTTACAATGTCTGTTAAACAACAAAAACTCAAATAACTAACAAGATTACAACAAATATCAACACAGTAACACAAAAGTAACCATATGATTTGATCTTCACAGCAAGACATTCTCCAGTCCATAACTATTATGAAGGGTCAGGGGGAAAAACCACTATAGTCTACTTTTTGTTGGCCTGAAACAAGTTGTGCCATGTGATAGTATAGGAAGTGTACTTTCTTTTCATACTTGTTACACTCGAGAAAAAAACGATAGTCCATATAAAATCGATAGTTTAAAATCAATACAAGGGGGAAAAACAGCTGAAGTTCTGAGCTTCGGGGAAAGATTAGCAGTAGTCCATTTCTGTGGTGTTTGTTTGTGTATGAATGTTAACAATATTGGTTCTTGATTCTTCAATTTACATTCTATTCTAATCTTTTACGGTGTTTAGTTATTTATTAAAAGTAAATATTAAGTGATTTAACACCTACTTTCATTAAATGATTTCCTGTAGACTGATATATCAGTTCGAGTGCTGCAGTCCCTGGGGCCTGTAGACTGATATATCAGTTCATCATCATTTCATATGATATACAGCAATGTATAGGTTGGTTCTAAGAAATTGTCTTCTTGTTTTTAAAACATATAAAAATTTTAAAAATGCCCTTTTCGAGAAAATTGAAATTAAAATTTCAAATTTAGTTTTAAGAAAATTTCTTTAGTATCAACCTATACATTGTTGTATATCATACGAAATCTCGTGGAATGCGCTGTTAAATGACAACAATCGCAGAGTCCTAGTCAAATTTGGAAAACATCTGTAGCTATTTTTAGTCATGATTCTTTCTGTTTCTGTTCTGGCTTTAGAGACCAATAATTCAAAAACGGGTAGATATATCTCAGTAAATTATCACAATTTTTCTATTAGATGCAAGTATGATTAATTAAATGACACAATTTAATTAAATTCTTTTCAATACTATTTTTTTTTTAAATAATTTATTATTTGAAGACAAAAGATTTAGCTCCGCCGGGAGTCGAACCCGGGTCTCCCGCGTGACATGCGCGGATGCTAACCACTGCACCACAGAGCTCGGCTTCATGCAGAGCCAATCCTTCCTCTTCACTGATACCTTGATCTTTTTTGAGATTTTTTTTTTATTATCAAGATAGTATTTTACCATTTACCGGTTTATTCATGAGGTGATAAATTTATTTATTTACCTATAAATTGTGGTTCGTGGGAAGAGATAGCGATCTCTTGGCTTCCCTAAAACTCCTAGGGACCATTTCCTCAGAGACCCCTGCCTTCAGGAAGATTTGGATTCCTCAGCGGCTGGGATTGGCTCTTGCTAATTGGACCCGGTGGGATAGAGCGCCTGGGGACTGCCCTGCGCTTCCGTAGCTCGCAGCCTGGAGGAACCAGCGTCTTCAAGACATCGCCACTGGGAGTGTTTGAGAATCTTATGCTTGTTGTACAGAGCGTGGTATGTTAACAGTATAGAGAACCGTAAAACAATGTGTTGAGTACTAGGTCTGTGTCATGTTTTTACTTCTCTAGTTCACTCTAGTTAAACTCTAGTTAAATAAGTATAAGATTAAAAATAAAATTCTTATAGTGACTATCTGTTATAATATTTTATATTTAGCCTGTTTTACGTTAAAATAGGAGAGAAAACAAATACAATTTTTTTTCAAATTAGTTTCTTATCGTGAAATATTTGTATTTTGATAGTTTAACATCGACTAACAAAGCTATAATAACAAAGTTATTCGACAAATCATCTGAAATTTGGTCTTTTTTCGATAAACCTTGTGGAAGGTTTACAGCCATTCTTCTAAAATGTTATGTAATGCATTTTGGTAATGAGCAAATGAGCAAAAAGAAAGAATTTTTTGAGCCTTCGTTTCGGTCGTCTGACTCCCAAATTGTATTTTCACAAATCGGTATTGTTTTCTTTGAAACACTCATAAGAACCGTCATTCAACCAGACTTTTTATAACAAGGTTTAGTTCTATGGCACGCATCCATGGGCAAGTGGAGGTAGCTGCATTGGCTTAAAACATGCTCATTGCTTCAATACAAGAATTAAATTAGAGAGGCCAAATTCGAAATTCATTAATGTAGTCGAAATAATTTGTCGTACAATAAGCATTACGCATCTTTATATTCATGGGTTTACGTTTCTGGTTATATTTATGATTTGATATATATAAATATATAAGTTTTTGCATTCAAATTTAGTCTCCGACGACACCAGCTTTCAAATTAAATTTCATAACGAAAAGCAATTTGAAAATAAACATTTCTTGTACTTTTCGAGTCATGAACTTTTTTGTTCGGTGCCGCTACCTGGCCATGTGTGGTATACGGGGGGTTTCCTTATAGGTATAACCAACCTATTCTAACCATGGTAGGAAGGTCGAGATTTATTCCGTGGGGTCTCCACGAAATAAAAGTCCCCATGGCGGTTCGAGGCGAAATAAGTCTCCCGCCGCTGGTCGGCTCGAGCGTGCTGAAGCGAGTCGCGGCTAACCAGACCCTTGGGGTCGTGAACTTCAAGGGGATATAAAACGTTTTAAGAAAATAAAATACTCGAAAATTATAATTTTGGCCCAATTTTAGCGAATCGTCCCACTGTTCGCACCACTCCGGTTAGATAGTAAATTGGATGGAAATTGGAAGATAATTCGTTAAAATTGAAGAACCATATAAAAATACGACTTGGAATTTGACTAGACCTGCATTTGAATGTAGATACGACAAGCTGTAGAATGTCTTGGCAACTTACTTAATACGCGTTAAGTGAAGGCTATTAGGGACCGAATAGGGACAATCTTCCCACGATAAAGAAGGCATCTGCAGCAGGCTCATGTATTATTCGATGACAGGAGGGGATGGCTTAGCGGGAGGAGGCGTGCTATAAAAGCGAACGACCACAAGCCCCACCGGTCACAGTTTATAGGACATCTTTCAGCTTCGGTAATTACCCCCTGATGTGACTTTGTAATGAAGGGCCTCTCTCTTTACCGGCCCCTACTTGGATGCTGACTGGCAATTTAACATTATTTTAATATTTTAATATTTAATATATACTATTAAATATTAAATATAAGTATTTAATAAATACTAAACACACAATATTACAACTAGTACTGTATATGTATTAACCTTATTTGGTGGGTACTCTCTGGTGTTGTCTCTGGCCTATCTGCTGGATCAGTCTCTGCCATCTCTGACGCTCTCTCAGACTCAGCACAGCATCCCATCTCAGCCTGTCTCGGAAATCTGGACTCTGCCGCTCCTATCTATCCAGTCCTCTGCCCTTCTCGTTCCACTCTCGCCCTCTTGGCACACTCCCCCGACCTCTGTCCACCTCCGAACTCACTCTCCACCCGAATCCCCGAGCCTCCTTCTTCACCGTATAAGTCCTCTTTCCCCCACTCTCTTCAGACTTCTTCTGATTGGCTGGCTGGTTGGTTCCAGACTTCGTCTGATTGGCTGGCTGCCTAAAATTTCCCTTCCTTTCCATATTCAACGTGTTTCCCAGCGGCCTCTTTGCCGGGGAAAAACCAGGGTTTATGGCCACAAATTTCTCTAACAATCTTCTTAGGTATTTCCCTGGATGTTTGTCGGCAGCATTGCCGGTCCTAAGCTTTGCTTATTTTGAATCTCTAACAGAAGGTTTATGGCCCCAATAACTTACAAGGTGGTATTTCCAAGACCTAGCCGCCTTCAGGTAAAACTGACCACCGGGTTGACCATATACAGTACTTTACAAATTTTGATATTAAATTATTAATTCAATTTACTTTTCCTATCATGGCAGCATCCACAATACATAGCATTCTCCTAGTGTCAAGGGAAAGAAAAATTAATAAACGTATGTTTATTGATTTTTCTTTTAACATACTTTTAAAAATATTTTTAATAATCAGTTTAGATCCGTAAAGTAAAATCCTATCTACAAAATTAACTGTTCAGCATCGAATAAAACAAAATGATATAAAACATACAACATACAAAACATTACTTGAACACTTGAACAACTTGATACAACATATAAAATAATTACAAAAATGAACAAAACCCTTTCGTAAAACAACAAGCTACGATAACAAATTTACAATTGCTACAATTTACATAACAAAAACTAAAATAAAACAATTCTCAATATAAGTTTTTTGTTTACTATTTAAAAATATTTTGACTCAACCTTCAAAACTAAATTTCACAATTACAGAATGGTTGCAGAATATAACAAAACTTGTGATCTTCCATGTAATTACCCCCTCATATTACAATAGTTATAATTTTTTTTTTTCATATATAAATTTTTCATAGACAATTACTAGATAACTTACATAGCGATCAGAGTTCTTCTGTCTTTATTTCACATCCTGAAAAACTTCTAAATATACAAACAACAAAAACACAAGCATAATGTTTATATAGTATCATTTTATTGTGTGGCAAGCATTTTTCAAAAACAAAGAGGATTCTACTATTTGGGATTCTTTCCCACTCTAGTTTTAAAATCATTTTTGTTTGGAATCTTTATATTTTAAATAAATGTTTATTTTCAATTATTTTCAGGGTTAATTATTAGAACGTCTTATTCGGTATTTATATTTCCTTTCTTAATAGCACGCTGACAAAAAAAAACGGCGAAACTCTTACTTTCACAAATCGGTTGTCCTGGTACCATCTTGGGTTTTCTTATGTCACAATCAAGGATTAAGTATTTGCACATTCTATTAAATGAATTTCAGTTCTTAATTATGATTAAAAGTTTTTAAAATTTTAATTGATTCCATACATTTTTCCTCTATTTAAAATATTTTTATCTTTATTTTTTTTATTTATTTATTTATTTAACACCCTTCCCTGCCTTTCGGCAACACGGGTTTCGGCAACATTAACATATAACGCTCACGCGTAAGTTAATGTTGCGCAATTCTTCTTCCTCATTAGTCTAATTTTTTTTCTTCCTCTTCCATCCAGTTCTTCAATCCGGTAGCCTCCCGGGAGTAGGTCTCCTGGAGGCGGCTTATTAGGGTTTAATAATTTTATAAATTCTAGAAGGCTTAATACCTTTTCTTTATTTTCTATCGCCATAGGTCGGTTCTTCTTTTCATCTCCAACCTTTTCATGGGACCTATCAACTTCTTCACGTACTTGGCAAGATTCAAGAGTTTCTACCTGAGCTTGAGGGATTGGTAAATTCTCTTGAATGGTTTCTTCTTGAAGATTCTTCCTTTCATCTTCAAGTTTAAAGAGAACCTTATCTTGCCCGTCGGAATTAGTCTCTATGTTACCACTTTCAGATTGAACATTATAAAAGGGTTCTTCCCTTGGAGATTCGTCGCTAATAATTTCTGTATACTTAAGAGCAGTCATCTCGTACGGTCCAGGTTTCACAGAATTGGTGACAGGAGGTTTATCAATACAATTTTCCACTGATATATTGGGCATATCTTCATCACTCTCATTCATATCCTCACTTTCAGCTAGGGGTGGTTTCTGTGTTTCCTCATCAGGTTTAGTGAAACGTTTTGCAGATGCTTCCAACTTCAGATTTGTTGTGTGAAAAGCTTCATTTATTTTCTGTAGGTTTTTATTATGCTCTTCTATTATTCCCTTTAGCTCTTTATGTCTATCTTCTTGATTTTTCTGCATCTCTTTTATTAGCTGCCATATTAACATTACTTCTGGGCTGAGGCAATTTTCTTCTGTTTTCTCCCTGGTCTGTGGCTGAGTTGCTTCTGGATGTGGGATCGCTATTCCTTCAGCCAACCCCGTATTCGGCTGTGGTAGTTTCTCGTTTTCTACCCTCAAAGCCATATCAAAATGTCGTGCGCGTATATTATCCCTTTAATATCTATTGAAACCTCCGCGGTAGGGTTAAACGCAAGCACTGATTAAATATAACACAAAAAAGAAGCCACTTATTATAAGACCGTACAAAAAGAAGTATAAGGACACACATCACTACTTTAACACTAAGGCAAGAGAACACGAGAAAACGAAGCAAAGATTTAAAGCGAAATTAAGGAGAATTTGTAGTCAAATTAAAGAAATTACCAAACCTTATATATATTCACCCTTCGGCCACTTATAATTTAATATAAGATATAAGATATTAATATAAGTATAATTTAATAAGATATTTCAGCTAATGATATGAACGAATTGGTAAGTACGTCCCCACAAGGGATGCCATTTTAATTGCTACGTTTCTGGACTCCCGCTTTTCTAAGGCGGGTGGGGGTTACCAGAAACGGCATATATCTAATTGATATTGTAATTAATGTACTTAATTCGCCTTAATGTAAATTGGATACTTTTCCAAAGGTGACGTGTTTACCAATTCTATATTATTCTAATAAACCTGTGGCATAGGGTAAATGATAATAAATAAACAAATCTAAATTGGACTATATCTTTAATTTTATTGACCAATAATGTAAATTATTTATACCCCCTTTAATATATCATATAAACATATTTTACTAGCACAAATTAGTTAATGGATGCTGACTGGCAATTTAGCATTATTTTAATAAATACTAAACACACAATATTACAACTAGTACTGTATATGTATTAACCTTATTTGGTGGGTACTCTCTGGTGTTGTCTCTGGCCTATCTGCTGGATCAGTCTCTGCCATCTCTGACGCTCTCTCAGACTCAGCACAGCATCCCATCTCAGCCTGTCTCGGAAATCTGGACTCTGCCGCTCCTATCTATCCAGTCCTCTGCCCTTCTCGTTCCACTCTCGCCCTCTTGGCACACTCCCCCGACCTCTGTCCACCTCCGAACTCACTCTCTACCCGAACTCCCCGAGCCTCCTTCTTCACCGTATAAGTCCTCTTTCCCCCACTCTCTTCAGACTTCTTCTGATTGGCTGGCTGGTTGGTTCCAGACTTCGTCTGATTGGCTGGCTGCCTAAAATTTCCCTTCCTTTCCTTATTCAACGTGTTTCCCAGCGGCCTCTTTGCCGGGGAAAAACCAGGGTTTACGGCCACAAATTTCTCTAACAATCTTCTTAGGTATTTCCCTGGATGTTTGTCGGCAGCATTGCCGGTCCTAAGCTTTGCTTATTTTGAATCTCTAACAGAAGGTTTATGGCCCAATAACTTACAAGGTGGTATTTCCAAGACCTAGCCGCCTTCAGGTAAAACTGACCACCGGGTTGACCATATACAGTACTTTACAAATTTTGATATTAAATTATTAATTCAATTTACTTTTCCTATCATGGCAGCATCCACAATACATAGCAAAAATGATGCCTCAATCATGAAGTATCAAGGAATTTATGGCGTAACGACAAAAAAAAAAAAAGGCTTTGAGAAATAATATATTAAATGATATGGTGTCAAAATGTTTTTATCTGGAAATATGAATGGACACACATAATACCCTTGCCTAATATGACAGAATTGACCAAATTTATTTAGACATGAATAATAATTTTCATAAATAATATATATATATATATATATATATATATATATATATATATATATATATATATATATATATATATATATATTTGTGTTATATATTTGTGTTTAATATAAAAATTATTCTATAATATTTATTTATCCATGTTAAAAGCTTTTCCTGACCATATTTTAAAATCTTTAAACAATGTAGAGGCCATATACAGCAGAAAGTAAACCAGTCCTCAAGTATTCAAAAATGATTCAATGCCATCTTATAGTTCTAATAGAATTATTGTACATGATATAGTTCATTAACACAATTATGAAAATATTTTCTTATTTCTCAAAACGACCTACGCGGCACAGTCTGTGAACCATTCTGCCTAGCAATGTTTGAAATTCAAAGCGTTCAAAGAGTTTATCATACCCAAATTAAGGGACTCATTCCAGCCGATATTGCAACTACTTCGTATATCTGGGTGGTGGGGAGAGCGATACCAAAAAATAGTAAAATTAACAAGTATAGATCTCTGACCCCGTTTCAAAATTGCCGGTTATTTTGAGCATCTAATAAGAATTAATTTCGAGTGAAAAGAATAGGTTTCAAATTATGTGGAGAGAATAGAAAAATAAACAAACTAAAGGAATTGAAAGGAGAGAATCACAAAATTAAAATGTTTCATTCACAAAAAATATAATTAAAAAAATAACTGAAAATAAATTACTTCTGTTAAAAATTAAAATATAAACAATTCAAAGTTAATGATGGAAAAAAATGTAAATTAAATTTACATGTAAATTAAAATTAATAAAATACATGATTTGGTTTTTTCTTTAACTATTGATAATTCGAAAAAATAAAAAAAAACTATTGAAAGTTACTAAAGTTATAAATAATGCAGGTAGCTGGAGCTGTTTTTTGTTAAGTCAACAAATAATCAAGAGCCGTTACTGTTACCTGTTACCAGTTCCACACGGAGCAGTTTCAGTCACTGTACACTGAACAAAGAATGTAACCGTTCCTGAAAAATAACTGTTCCCATCACCGTGACTAGGTTCAGTTCCAATGGTGGGGGGTGATGAACTATTGGCGCACATTCGGCGATTGTGATGTCGATGTGGAAGATCGATAATTGACTATCGATCTGTCGATCTTTCGGTGCCACTACGAGGAGCTCCTTCTCTTGCAAAATTCAAAAGGCAACTGCCTAATACGGCGCGGGAACACGAAACTGAAGATAGTTAATCCCCAATCCGTAAACAAACACTGAGAACTCCAGGCTACCTAATTCTAAAGTTGTAAATATATTACATCTAAATTATTATTTAACAAAACATTTACTTCTCTCGTTTCAATAAAATCATAACTTATTAAATTAATTTATAATAAAATAAACTCCTCTATGCTCAGATAAAATAAAGGGAAAACTTATAAGAAAAAAAACTAAATAAAATTTTGTTAAAGAGAACGGCTTTAACACTGGGTATCGCGATGGTTTCAATATCCCAGTATTACAGGAACACTATGATGTTCTGACCTAGTGTGCGCAGTCGAAAATATTGTAACACTTCTATGGGTCAACAATTTTTATTAAAAAAAAAATAAAAATAGTCAATGTCAGCCGAATTATAAAAACACAAATATTCGAACAGGTTACAACAACTATCACTTTGTAACACAAATAATCATATGGCTTTAGCTTCACAACCAAGACAAAGGCTAAGACTAACTGTCCAGTCAATCGCTCCTTATATATATTGGTAAGTAGAAGAGTCTAGAACCTCGTAAAACGTCGTGGATGGGACTCGAACTTTGTAGTCACAAGCATGTGCTATGACAGTTCGCTCCACTGTTAGTTCGTCGCAAAAAAAGGTCTGGGATTTTAAACCATACGTTTTTCTTTAACGACTTAACGTTACAATATTATTCGTTGCAGCGTGATATTGGGTAATCTTTTCTTTACTCCTCAATTCGAAATAATTATAATGCTAACAATAAAACTGCGTGATAAAAGAACGTACCAATATTATCACGAAAACTTTCCTAAAGAAATCCTTCCGATATTTTAGGACCAGGAAATTAGGGTGGGGGATATACGTATAGGCTATTAGCAGACCGTTACAGTCTACAAATGTTTACATTTTAACAGCTATTTTAAAACAGTCCTTCGTTTAGTAAATTGGGGATTGACAAGAGATTAATGTATCCAATCTGCTAACAGTTTTAGACGGGGCCAATTCCGCTAAAAATAATTTCACCTTAAATCAGAATCATCCTCTAACTTTTGAATTTCCTCTCGGAAATAGGTGATTTCCTCGGAGGGGCTCCCCTTTCATAATAACAAGTATCGATGGCCGGGATCATTTTTCATATTTCCGCTCGTAGTTTTTATTGATTTATTTTTGTGAAAGGTACATTGAAAGGATCATTGAATCTACCAAGATCAGGGAATAGGAAATATATTAAACTTTTCAACAAATTATTCTATATCTTCAGTTTGTACATACTAGCATCTTTATTCGTCATATGGCGTGAGAATTAATTTAACACATTTTACTATTTAAAATCATATTTTATATTATTATAACACTTCTGCGGGTTTATTTTTATATAATTATATAAAATTATATATATGTAAATTATATATATAATTTACAATGTCTGTTAAACAACAAAAACTCAAATAACTAACAAGATTACAACAAATATCAACACAGTAACACAAAAGTAACCATATGATTTGATCTTCACAGCAAGACATTCTCCAGTCCATAACTATTATGAAGGGTCAGGGGGAAAAACCACTATAGTCTACTTTTTGTTGGCCTGAAACAAGTTGTGCCATGTGATAGTATAGGAAGTGTACTTTCTTTTCATACTTGTTACACTCGAGAAAAAAACGATAGTCCATATAAAATCGATAGTTTAAAATCAATACAAGGGGGAAAAACAGCTGAAGTTCTGAGCTTCGGGGAAAGATTAGCAGTAGTCCATTTCTGTGGTGTTTGTTTGTGTATGAATGTTAACAATATTGGTTCTTGATTCTTCAATTTACATTCTATTCTAATCTTTTACGGTGTTTAGTTATTTATTAAAAGTAAATATTAAGTGATTTAACACCTACTTTCATTAAATGATTTCCTGTAGACTGATATATCAGTTCGAGTGCTGCAGTCCCTGGGGCCTGTAGACTGATATATCAGTTCATCATCATTTCATATGATATACAGCAATGTATAGGTTGGTTCTAAGAAATTGTCTTCTTGTTTTTAAAACATATAAAAATTTTAAAAATGCCCTTTTCGAGAAAATTGAAATTAAAATTTCAAATTTAGTTTTAAGAAAATTTCTTTAGTATCAACCTATACATTGTTGTATATCATACGAAATCTCGTGGAATGCGCTGTTAAATGACAACAATCGCAGAGTCCTAGTCAAATTTGGAAAACATCTGTAGCTATTTTTAGTCATGATTCTTTCTGTTTCTGTTCTGGCTTTAGAGACCAATAATTCAAAAACGGGTAGATATATCTCAGTAAATTATCACAATTTTTCTATTAGATGCAAGTATGATTAATTAAATGACACAATTTAATTAAATTCTTTTCAATACTATTTTTTTTTTAAATAATTTATTATTTGAAGACAAAAGATTTAGCTCCGCCGGGAGTCGAACCCGGGTCTCCCGCGTGACATGCGCGGATGCTAACCACTGCACCACAGAGCTCGGCTTCATGCAGAGCCAATCCTTCCTCTTCACTGATACCTTGATCTTTTTTGAGATTTTTTTTTTATTATCAAGATAGTATTTTACCATTTACCGGTTTATTCATGAGGTGATAAATTTATTTATTTACCTATAAATTGTGGTTCGTGGGAAGAGATAGCGATCTCTTGGCTTCCCTAAAACTCCTAGGGACCATTTCCTCAGAGACCCCTGCCTTCAGGAAGATTTGGATTCCTCAGCGGCTGGGATTGGCTCTTGCTAATTGGACCCGGTGGGATAGAGCGCCTGGGGACTGCCCTGCGCTTCCGTAGCTCGCAGCCTGGAGGAACCAGCGTCTTCAAGACATCGCCACTGGGAGTGTTTGAGAATCTTATGCTTGTTGTACAGAGCGTGGTATGTTAACAGTATAGAGAACCGTAAAACAATGTGTTGAGTACTAGGTCTGTGTCATGTTTTTACTTCTCTAGTTCACTCTAGTTAAACTCTAGTTAAATAAGTATAAGATTAAAAATAAAATTCTTATAGTGACTATCTGTTATAATATTTTATATTTAGCCTGTTTTACGTAAAAATAGGAGAGAAAACAAATACAATTTTTTTTCAAATTAGTTTCTTATCGTGAAATATTTGTATTTTGATAGTTTAACATCGACTAACAAAGCTATAATAACAAAGTTATTCGACAAATCATCTGAAATTTGGTCTTTTTTCGATAAACCTTGTGGAAGGTTTACAGCCATTCTTCTAAAATGTTATGTAATGCATTTTGGTAATGAGCAAATGAGCAAAAAGAAAGAATTTTTTGAGCCTTCGTTTCGGTCGTCTGACTCCCAAATTGTATTTTCACAAATCGGTATTGTTTTCTTTGAAACACTCATAAGAACCGTCATTCAACCAGACTTTTTATAACAAGGTTTAGTTCTATGGCACGCATCCATGGGCAAGTGGAGGTAGCTGCATTGGCTTAAAACATGCTCATTGCTTCAATACAAGAATTAAATTAGAGAGGCCAAATTCGAAATTCATTAATGTAGTCGAAATAATTTGTCGTACAATAAGCATTACGCATCTTTATATTCATGGGTTTACGTTTCTGGTTATATTTATGATTTGATATATATAAATATATAAGTTTTTGCATTCAAATTTAGTCTCCGACGACACCAGCTTTCAAATTAAATTTCATAACGAAAAGCAATTTGAAAATAAACATTTCTTGTACTTTTCGAGTCATGAACTTTTTTGTTCGGTGCCGCTACCTGGCCATGTGTGGTATACGGGGGGTTTCCTTATAGGTATAACCAACCTATTCTAACCATGGTAGGAAGGTCGAGATTTATTCCGTGGGGTCTCCACGAAATAAAAGTCCCCATGGCGGTTCGAGGCGAAATAAGTCTCCCGCCGCTGGTCGGCTCGAGCGTGCTGAAGCGAGTCGCGGCTAACCAGACCCTTGGGGTCGTGAACTTCAAGGGGATATAAAACGTTTTAAGAAAATAAAATACTCGAAAATTATAATTTTGGCCCAATTTTAGCGAATCGTCCCACTGTTCGCACCACTCCGGTTAGATAGTAAATTGGATGGAAATTGGAAGATAATTCGTTAAAATTGAAGAACCATATAAAAATACGACTTGGAATTTGACTAGACCTGCATTTGAATGTAGATACGACAAGCTGTAGAATGTCTTGGCAACTTACTTAATACGCGTTAAGTGAAGGCTATTAGGGACCGAATAGGGACAATCTTCCCACGATAAAGAAGGCATCTGCAGCAGGCTCATGTATTATTCGATGACAGGAGGGGATGGCTTAGCGGGAGGAGGCGTGCTATAAAAGCGAACGACCACAAGCCCCACCGGTCACAGTTTATAGGACATCTTTCAGCTTCGGTAATTACCCCCTGATGTGACTTTGTAATGAAGGGCCTCTCTCTTTACCGGCCCCTACTTTCCTATTCTTTGGGGGGGGGGGCTCCTGGCTACTTCATTAATTATCTCCTAGCATCGTTATTGTGTTTGAATTTACGATTACTCTAATTCATCGATGAACTTATGACCGAAATAATAAATAAATTATTATTTTAATTTTTTTTTTGTTAGTTTACAGTTTCCTTTATGCTTGTCGCATAAAGTTATAAGCATAAAATTGAGGTGCATACCCTTTGCATATTCATAAAATAATTACACACTTTTTCCAGATCATAAATCAGGAGAGAAGAGGAGTGCTTTCATCCAGTTTCTTTTCAGCCGCCTTCTATAAAAAAACTTCTATAAAAACAGCGCTGGTAATCTCTTTCATAAGTCTGTTCTAATGTACGTTTATTTAAATAAGATAGCGAATTAATGGGGTTCGTTTATGTTTGTATTTTTTTTTTAAAAAAGATTTTTTCAAAATCGATAATGAAAACAAGTCAAAGTCTATTCAATTAAAACTTTTAACTGGATATAGATGAAAAATAAAATTCATCGTTTTTACCAAGACTGATTTTTATTATTTATCATAAGTAAAAAAGATTATATTATCTTATTTATCCTCTGCACCTACATCTGGTATAAATACTTGGGAGATAAAATTATATATTGTCAATATTAACATTTCCATTCAACGCCACTCCACAATTTTCTTTGTTTGTTTGTTCAACGTCACTTTATGCCACTAAGGCTAATCTGACGGAGTCCTAAATTTTGCCTATCCAGGTATAATTAGGATAGAGATCTTTTAACGAGTACCTGACATCGTACACGCTGGGGAGCTCCATTTTACGTCCTATATGAGGGACGGGATGGCTAAGGATTTTTTACTCCCATTAAAAAATCCTAGGGCCACCGCTGGGCGCGAACCTGCGGCCAATTGTAGGTGACCCCTACGATTTTCTTTAAATAAGCAAAAAGATAAACATGATACCTCAGGAAAAGAATCCATTATTGATCAGCACTTATACATAATATAAAGTAAATATATAATGCATAGTTATATCAGTCGGGTTCCCTTCTGGAACCGATGGAAATAAAAAAAAATCAGTATTTTGTAAAACTTAGGTGGGTTAAATTATTTTTATTCTATGAAAAATAAGAATTATCAATGCCACTCAAATTGTGAAAACACAAATATTTGAATATTCTGAACAAGACGAGACTCTCCAGTCCATCGCTCCTTGTATATACTTTTAAGGAGAACAGTGAAGAACTTTCTGGACCGCGTAGGCGGTACTCAAACATCGTAGTCACAAACATGTGCTACGACGGTTTGTTCCAGCTGTTAGTTTTTTTCCAAAAAAAGGTCTAAAACTATTCTAAACCAAATGTTTTTTATTGTTTTTGTTTAACTTTAAAATATATTTCATAGAACATTTAAATATATTATACTATACTACTATATAATTTCTGAAACCCCCCAGCCGCAGAAAAGTGAACATCCAGCACATATTGTTCAGTCAATAATCAATCTATCAGTAGCCATATTTTTAATGAAGTCAATATACATTAAATACCTATTTATTCTTTATTCTTTATTTTTATGATAATTTAAAGTGACAAAAAAAAAGGCTGATGCAGGTATGCCGCATAGGAGGTGACTGAAAATGAGCTGAATGAGAGACCTGCTGTCCTGAATTAAGGGGATGAGAGACGTTCTATCCAAATTAAGGGGAATCAGTTCAGGTCCGGAATGAAGTGCAGCTGAATACTCTCTTCACTCTTGGCCTGAAATGCCCCATTTCACTTCATACTGAACGATATGTGCTGGCTCCACATATCGTTAGCAATTAGTATAGTATAATATATTAAAATATTCTATGAAATATATTGTTACGTTAAACAAAAACAATAAAAAACATATGGTTTAGAATAGTTCTAGACCTTTTTTGGAAAAAACTAACAGCTGGAACAAACCGCCGCACAGTGGTTCAAAATGACCAGTTTAGGGTCAAAACCCTTAACCGGTCAAAATTAGCGATTAAATATATTATATTATATTTATTATATTATATTATATACATTCCATGGTTTTTGGGTCGCTGAATCGATTTATACCACTTTCAAAGATGTAATATTTCATTTTAAGGATTACAGGGAAAAAAATACACATTTTAAAAATAAAATTTTGATTTTATTTGGATCGTAATAAACCATTATAGGAACCAACAGAATCTGAACTAAAATTGAGTATATGTATATATAGATACATATATATAAACATCAAACAAATATGATATATATATTTACAAAAATAACTACGAAAATAAAATTAATACTCTTATACTAACATAAACCATACAACTGTAGATGGGTTTCACCATCTCCAGTGCAATATAAGATTAATATTTATATAAATCATTCATTTATATACATATTTATGATTTGATATTACTCTCCTAAAATTAAATCTGTCGCATCGACATCCAGAGGTATTTTCTTTTTTTCCAAATTAGGCCTCAAGTTACTGATGTATGGGTCAGATGACACCAACATAAAATTGAATACATTTTCATATTGGATAGATGATAGTTGACCGGATATAGAATTAGGTAGAAAATAGTCCGGGGAGGCGGTCAATAAAATACAAAATAGTATAAAACTATTTTATTGTTGCCGACGTTTCGACCCAACTATGCAGGTCTTCGTCAGGGCTAAATAAACAAGACACAGACAACAACATGAGTAATTAGGACAAAGAATATGAACTGGCTAGATAAAATATAAACAATATGAAAACAAAAAAAAAACAAAGAATATGAACTGACAAAATAAGATATAAATAAATGTAAACTATAAGGTTAAGCATATAATTATATACACATGGTGTAATATGGTTATTGACACTGATACTGTTAACACTGATGCTGTTGATACTGATAATATAGGTGGTGTGATAAGATGGGGTAAGGTGCATAGTAGTGGATAAGTTATGAGAGTGGTGTACTATGGGTAGATATGGAGGCAAAATGGGGCAGAGGGATTAATATATGATGGATTATAAATATAGTAAATGAAGGAGCTTACCTTATGACAGGGATGGATGTCACGGCCAAAGTGAGGGCTGGAAGGGTTGAAACAAGGTAAGATTTGTAGGAGTGGGGGCAGATGTCAGCAAAAAAAGTGTGGGCCGCAAGGAGGGTTAGGATTTGTTTACTTAAACTAACTTTACACAAATACATAACTTTGGTTACAAGGATTAATAGTGGCATATTTAACAGCATAACAAAATTGAGAAAACTTATAACTAGCTGACGATATATGTATGCAATTAATATTATGTGAAAACATTAAAATTGGATTAAACAGAAATTTAAAATAAAGAATTACATTACTTTTGATATAAATAGGCTATTTCTGTATTCGATAGGAACATATTAATTATCTATGTAGCCTTAAGTGTTAGAAATTGTACAATTGTGGAACTTGACATATTTTTATAGGTTCGGTACAAATAATAATTGTTGTTTCATATAATAATTTGTTCATTCTATTAAATGAATAGTAGTAGTTGTGGTCTATTGCATGAATTAATCTGGTTCTATTGTATAAAATGGGTATATAATATGAATAGGTGGATGTGTTAAGTGAGGAGTGAGAATGGGGGGTTTATACAACAAGTACTGAAAAGAATATATATGTTTATGTAATATATACGTGTTATGTGTCAAGAAATGGTGGCGGGGAAGGAAATTTAGTAAATAGAATAGGAGCTACTGGGAGGGCGGTAGTGTGAAGGTGGTGACGGAGGGATATTATAGGTTATTGTTGTTTGATAAGGTTTAAAATGTGTCTGTAAGTAAGTGAGATACAATTCTTGTCTATCTTGTGGTTGACAGAGTTGGGTTCGAGATGGATGTATATGGATTCGGATATAAGTCTTTTTTCATAGTTAGGAACTGTAGCGAGGATAGAGGTTTTATCAAAATCGAAGGAATGGTTAAGGCTTAAGGCGTGTTCTGAGAGTTTGGACGCGGAAAGGTTACGGGACGTTATGGAGTATTTATGTTGGGAAATGCGAGTTTTAAGGTGGTTTTTGGTTTCTCCGATATAGGCTGAATTACAATTGGTGGTTGAACATGGGACCCGGTAAACAATATTGGATTGGTATTGTATAGGAATGGGATCTTTAAGGTTGGAAAAAAGGTGGGAAAGTTTATTGAAGGTTACTTGTTTATTTAGCCCTGACGAAGACCTGCATAGTTGGGTCGAAACGTCGGCAACAATAAAATAGCTTTATACTATTTTGTATTTTATTGACCGCCTCCCCGGACTATTTTCTACCTAAATGAATACATTTTCGTTTGTTGCTCTTCAAGATTTCCTACTACATTCAGAAAAATCTTTGGTTGGTCTTACCCCCCCCCCCAAAGAACCAGGTTCACGGTCGGTCTCACAATCCATCGGCACAAAGGGCACGATAAAGTTGTTTTCCAACCATTTACTGTTATTTCTTAAATAAACGTCCTCATTGTATGACACTTCCTTAAAGCATTTATTAAAATGTCTAACAAATCTTTTTTTTATTTCCGAAATAATTGTAAATAAGGGCTCACCTTCCATCCCCGGAATTAATGCTGGTCACGACGATCCTGCTCTAGCGACGAATTCTTATTCATCAGCATATCACATACATCGCAGTAGGATAAGACGTATTAATCGATAGTAAATTTTAAATAAACAATTATTATGATGATAAATATTTCAATCTCTTCGCTGAAAGAAAACTGAAAACTGAGGCAAATAAACAATTGTTGACATATTGACAAATCCATTTTGATCCAGAAGCGTATTCGTTTGAACGTATGCAGTTTGAATAGAAGTGTATTAGCGATTGAAAACATTGCACCTGGAAGAGGGGACACTTAAGCAAACGGCACTCCCGTTCACGGATTCCTAACTATGAAATGATCTCATTCAACGATTCGGACGTTTTCGGATCTGAAATCTTTTGAAATATCTTCAGTGATACCTATGGATTGATTTAATATCAACCAGAAGACGGAGGTCGACGGAGCTAACATTGAAAAAGACCAATAGCCATATCACTTATGACATGTCTCAAGAGATCACGCAATTCTCTTTTCCATCCACCCTAAACTTTTTTTTTTTAAATCTAGGATTAAATACTTTTTTTTCAGGATGTCTAAGATATTTTCGAAAATTAGGGCTTCGGAAAAATTTGGGCTTCCCTAAGATCACTTCAAAATAGGAAGTTAACAAAAGTGTTCTCGTGTCATTCCTACAAGATGCACAAAACTGCCTTATTTTCAAAGGTTTAATGAATTTAAATCTGAAAAATTGGCGTAGATCCTTACTCTAGAGGTATTTAGGTTTTAAAAAATATCTCTAAAGTTCCGTTTGGAGCACATTCATTTTTGAGAGTTTTGTCCCTATCCGCACCACTGTGCGCCGTAGCATATGTTTGTAACTACGATGTTCGTGTACCACCTACGTGGCCCAGAAAGTTCTTCACTTGTCTCCTTACGAATATATACAAGGAGCGATGGACTGGGGAATCTTGTCTTGTTCTGAAGTGCAATATGGTTATTTATCTGTTACAATCATCACCTATGATTATTGTAGATGATGCTAACATAAACAAAAATAAACAGAAAAATAAGATAATGTGGATGAGCTAAGTGTTTTTTAAAATTAAAAATCGAATGGAGTAACCATTATAATAAAAAAATATTATCGATTTCAAACCCTTATTGCTACGAACTGAAATTCATCCTGACTTAATATTCGCTGTAACGGCTACTGTAGGAATTAATTGCTCGAATTAGTTTGATTGAAGCAATTAAACTAATTATTTAATGTTCGAAGGGATGAAACATCGACGGGTACCTGAGAGGGCATTAGCCGTACCGATGTTGATCAACTGTAGGGCCACCGGCAATGATCAATTAGTCGGGAGTTGAGCTATCAGCGGCCGGCGGCGAATAACTGTTCCGTCATAGTTGAGGGATGATAACCCTTCTCCCAATTTAGCCCTTAATCAAGCTAATTGACGGTGTAAATATTTGTAGAGCAGAAATAATGTTGCTATATAATTTAATTTAAATTAAAACGCTTCTGTATATATTTTCTTACGTTGGATATCAGGAAGGTTTTTGCATTACTATATTGTATATCAAAAAAATCAGGGGCGGTGCGCGTATCACAATACTTTCACTTACATCCCTTCTTTTTTTTTTTTTACTAAAACAAATTTTACTAAAATTCACGATGAAAATTGTTTTTTTTTATTACTGGAGAGTCAGGTCAGTAATTCAATAATAAGGTTGGTCCCATTTATTCTAGGACTTAAATATTTATACTACACTAAATATTTTTTTAGGAGATTATAAAAATAAAAATCATGTTTTAGACAGAACGATCCATGTTCTTCGAAAATACATAGTAAATAAAAATCGATAAAATGGGTCCATAACAATGGCTGATAACATGAAACTAAAGTTACAACTTAGAGCATCTTTGTTTTTGAGTTGAGCATTTTTCAGAAAACGACGGAAATATTTTATTATTATTAATACTTTATTGAAATCAATAGTTTACATATGTTTCAACAAGGTCGAAGAGAAAAGATTAAGTTTGGCTGGGAGTCATTCCTGGGTCTCGCATATATGTGTGTATGTGAGTAAGTGGGAGGAGCTAAGTTATGTAATGATTAAAACATAAAGACGACCGAAATAATAATGGCATAAAATTTATCTAATGGATAGGATTTTCATATCGTGTTGAAAGAATTTAAAAATAGTTATTTATTATACAAGTGACGAAAGTAGATCATTTTACAACTTGAGTGAAACGTTTAGCCACAAGATTGAAGTGAGTGTGGTAATTTCACGAGAGTTGTAAATTCTACTTTTTTCACGAGTGTAATAATAAATTTTTTCTGTAATCGTGTAATACATGATCAGATCTAACCAGAATATGAACAAAATTAGGATGCTGTGAAGATTATGGTATGTTGTTGGTAGGTTATAAGCATGGTTGTGAAAGGTTATAAGCATAGTTATAATACTACTAGTATTAATTTATTTTAACATTTTGTTTATTATATATATTTATAGTTACATTACATTTTTTCCCTATTTGTTATTCTAATTACTCTTTGATTTTTGAGGTATTAGTTGACTTAGTGCAATATTGGCATTATCTCGTACTTCTGGAGGAGTTAGTTCCAAATATACTTCTGTTTCACTATCACTATTCATTTTTATGTATAAATTGAAAATGTTTAATTAAATAAAAAATAATATAATAATAATAATATTTAATCAAACAGTGTTTTTTGAAGTTTTTTAGTAATATAAAAGATGTCTGTTTAAATTAAAATGATTGTGAACAAGTGCAGGTTATAAACAAGGAAGGTAATTATATATAATATTTAAATTTTAAAATATATTGATTATTTCTACCAATATTTCATTCACATTTCAATTTATTTTGTTAAAATAAATTCTTACAATGTTAAGAAACATTTAAAAGCATTTAATTTCCAACTTCAAATTATTTTTTAATTTATACTTATTACTAATTAAGAAGGCAATTCACTTTCTTCACTCATTTCAGTTTAGTAATGTTACCATTAGTCAACGATTACAGAAAAAAAAAATGATTTCGATTATTTAAAGGTCATTTACTTAACTACATTTAAATAATCGATGATTCCGTCAATTAATTGTTCCAGACCCACATAATTTACATATTAGCCATTTGGATCAGTTTCCTAGCTTCAAAACACAACTGCAATCGAATTAACTCTCGAATCGAAATCGAAAGAGATCAGCTGATAGTGAACCACTGTTTCAGCCCTCGTTTTGATATGACAAATGCAATTGGGTCAGAACTTCATCTGCCAGTTCTCATCCAATTCCGACAGTCCATCAACCCTGCAATTTGTTCGAAATTACAGCTAATATCGGAATAGGTGAAATCTACATAAAGCTATTTAGTACTAGCTCATTTAATAATGAATTCGAATTATTATTCATGGAAAATCCAGTGCGTGGTAGAGGAAAACCCCAATGAGACCTCTATGGGTGATTATTAAGATATGTAGGTAGGTAAAAAACGTAAGTGCGTATATAATCAACAATAAGGGGAGATTCTTATATGAAAGAAGTGTCAAATATATACGTTTATATGATACAAGTATATTTAAAAAACGATAACACAAACTAAAAGAAAACAAACTAAAGTAATGACGTAAGGCAGTGTGTGTTCACCCGTTATGTAACCGCAAATATTCATGTATTGTTCATAAGTTGCCATGTTTTATTAAATAAATCGTGAAAAGATGAAATAAATAAGATAAACGTGAAATGATTTGTCTATTTACTATTCGATTAAGATTTATCTTTCATTTATTATAATGATAATTTTAAATATTTTATTTATGAAGAGAAAAGATTGGTCTCGGCCGGGAGTCGAATCCGGGTCTCCCGCGTGACGTGCGCGGTACGCTATTTACTGCGCCACCGAGCCCGCTTCCAAGCAGAGCCAATCTCTCATCTTCACTGATCCCTCTCTCTCGCGATCTCGCATTTTAGGGGGGTAATTTTTATCCGAATTACGGGATCTCTTGGCATCTTCAATTTTAAATGACATTAAAGAGGGATTAGTGAAGAGAAGAGTTTGGTTCGGCTTGGAAGTGAGCTGGGTGGCGTAGTGGTCAACCTACCGCGTATGTGACGCGGGAGACCCAAGTTCGAATTCAAGTAAAATTGAATTAGGTGGTCACCCTCGATAAATTATTAAATTAACATAAAATATTTAAAATTGACGACTGTTGAAAATACCGGAGTGATTTTTTCCATAGGTGCTTCTTTTTGGATCTACTCTACGCTTACGAAGAGCGTGTCATGTAGGTTTTACCTATATAGAGATGCTCTTCGCTAATATTCATATTTACTTAAACCGTTTAAATAGTTTAATAATTAAATTCAGTAACTGTCAAAAAATTTTTGGAACTTTTATTTTATGATGTAGACTAGATAGACTGAAAAGATGATGCATACGGATCGTACATCATACGTCAGAGTAAATATCGATGAGTCGTTTAAGTTCTGTCTTGGGCTCGATAAGGCTAGCACCTCGCTGATACCGCAGTCATCTTCTACTCCCTTCATCTCGAGGATAGATATCATCCCACCTGGGCACAAACATGATAGATTACATATGTCAGAGATCTGAGGTCTATGAATTACCTAGAACATTAAGAGTATGTCTAGTCCTGATTTAAATGTACTTTAAACAGACTTTGAAACTAGGTTGAAGGATGTTTTGACTAAGGAAATACCTCAGTGGATTATCAATGGTGACTTTGAAAAACCATGCCACGAAGAATTGATCACAATAAGCATAAACGATGAACTTAAAGTAGAGTTTAGCAATTGATATAAAAAATTATGGTCAATCAATAGATATAAGAGGTTTTGTCAATTACTATACTTATGCCGGTAATGTTTATTTTATTTTTATATATAAATTGATATGGATCAATGAATTTCTGAGTAAAAAAAAAAGAAACTGACTTGCTATTTTTTTTTTTTTTTTTGTCATTCCTAACTTTTAAATAAGTATGATTTTTTTTTTTTTTTTAAACCATTCGCTTGGAGATATATTTAAATTTTAACTAGATTTATTTTTATAATACATTCAAGTAAATTTCTTCCTTACATATTGTTTCCTTACGCTAAACAAAATAAAAACAAATAAAACATATGGCTTGGAATTTGTTTATACTTATCGTTGGAACGAACTGGTAGTTGGAACAAACTGTCATAGGACGTGCTTGTGATTACGAAGTTCGAGTACCATTGACGCTGGGCCGAGAAGGTTCTGGAATGTTCTCCTTACGACCATATATAAGGAGCGATGGGACTGGAAAGTTAGAGTTGTTCTGAAGCTAGAGCCATATGATTATTTGTGTGTTACAAAGTGATAATTTCTTTAACCTGTTCTAATATTTGTGTATTTATAATTTGTTTGGCGTTGGATATTTTTAGTTTTCTTTTAAGAAAAATTGTTAACCCACAAAGCTTGATTTTGATATACTATTTTATGAACATTCGATCAGTGGTACACCTAGGTATATGGCTCAATGGAAATTCGCAAAAATAATATATTTATATAAATATACAATGCTATAAGCAAATAAATAAGTTAAGATGATAACATTCTTAAGGATTTCCTTTTAAAGACAGGAATCTAACCGTTTGATTTCTTAAATATGACACTATAAATGAGGTTCATATCAGAAAATTAAAAATAAATTTCCATCCTTCTTTGGAACGCAAACCGACTTCAGCAACATAGGACTGAATTGGACTTATACTTACACGAAAAACGTATAGACATCGCACTGATTACAGAAACACTCCTTACACCACGTTCTAAACTTCGCATTTCTGGTTACATCATATACAGAACAGACCACCCGGACAACACAGCTCACGGCGGTACGGCTATACTAATAAAGACGTCACTGCTACACAACCCTTTATATCTACCCTCTACACCTGACATCCAAACCACAGGCTTAATACTAAACACGAAACACCACACAATAACAATAGCTTCGGTGTATTGTCCTCGTAGATATGTACTAACACCCTCGATGTTTTGCAACCTCATGCCTTAAAATGCCAACATACAGCAATTTTCATCACATTTGCTGATTGTCGCTTATTATTTGCGACAGGTGCAAATAAAAGTATGCAGTGAAAAAAAAATATATTTTTTCTCGGTTTTCTTGTTCAGACAAAAATAATATTTTTTCATTACACTGCACGGAAAGTAACTACTTTCGATGCATGCAAACAGTACAGAAAACAGCTGTTTCCCATTTACTTCTAAAAGTGCACCGAAAATTTGCACGCGCACGGAAAATTTATAAGTGCACCGAAAATTTTCGGTGTATTTGTTATTTCGTTTCCCGGCCACCAGTAGCGCTTGCTGATTGTATTAAGAACAGCTGTTTAATGAAAAATTAAGCAAAAAGAACATAGATGTTGATAAACATTGACATTTTATGTACATTTTTTTAACATTAACATGTCGTGCCCAAACTTATTTAACCATTTTTTTTAATATATAATTTTAAGCAAAAGTATTTACGTAACATCGATGTCGGTTCCCATTGAGTAGAGAAAAAGGAACGTATTTCTGATGAACATTTTTAAATCGTATCATTAGCAGCTACATTAACTAAATCAAGATTGTAAAATTTAATTATTTCAAATAGTACGCTGGCCGCAAACATCATGAATTTTCGCATGATTTGTCTTGTTTAAAGGTAAATATATTCCACTTGACGAAAACAAGGTTACTAAATAGGACAGGATTGATTATTAAATGGAAAATATTTTCCATTGTATAGAATTATGAACATGGACAATGTTTAGTAGGAATGAAACATCTATTTCAATATCTCCAAAGCATCAGTATTAAAGATCTTTGTTTTTGTAAAAATCGATGTTAAAAAAATGTTCATGGATGTTAACATATGTTTTTTTTTGTCAAAACATTTATATTAAGAAAATCTTTCTTTTTATCAAAAAACTATTATTAAGTACATCTTTGTTTTCGTAAAAACATTGATAATTTAAAAATTTTGTTTTTTTAAAACATCGATGTTAAACAAAATTGGTTTTTGTCAAAAACGTATTTTAAAAATAAAGGCTTATTTTTTTCCAAATATCTATGTTTAAAACATCTGTTTTTTTATCGATATTTACAAAAAAAAAATATTTTTTATCAAAACATCAATGGTACAGTAATCGTTGTTTGATTCTTTGAAGTGCTTGGAAAAACTAAGGCTGCAGCCTCTCCACTGTCTTGTTTATTTTTTCATTAGGCTTCATTGATGACTCGAAATTGTCTTTCTAAATACCATTATGTTTAGCCTTCAAATGCTTAACTAAATTTGTAGTATTGGCAGATTTTCTTACCGCAAATTTTGTACTCAGCTAATTTGAAAGAGATGTTGAGAAAAATATGTACAAGCGATGCTTTATGGAGAAATCCTAATAATATATTAATTTTCACCTGGATGCACAAACATTGTATAGTTCACGTTTAAACCTATCAGTTTAAAATATGTGAACATAAAAAACCAAAGTATGGTTCAGGTATGCCAAGATTCCAAGCGCTCTGATTGGTTATTCGTCATCGCCCGTTTGTCCAGTTTTCTATTGTTTATTTACCCGTTTCAAGCATACATTTACTGATTGTAAAAACTACGATGTTGATTATTAAGTGCTATATTTTTCAATGCTGTATTTTCTTTTCATAAATATAATAAAAGACAACAGAAAATATCCATAGATACAAACAATTGACAAAACATCTTTGTTAAATGATCGGCTTTATAAATGTTAATCAAACGTTAAAAACATTGACATCGTTGTCGTTTGTTGTGGAAAGCTTGAGTTCTGAATGGTCCATTGGTCCGTGGAATTTTACTAATTATTGGTTTTAGAAAATAATATATTCCTTTGTAAATGCATGATAGAAAGTAAGCTTTCATCTACTTCGTTATGCATTTTATTTGAAGCGGAAGGGATGCTTAAAAGGGTTGTTCCAGGTAGGAGAATTTTCCTGGAATCCTTTTTTTTCTACCTGATGGAAAAGACAACTCTTGACCATCCACTAAATGAACTATAGAAAATATGATAAACACTTTGTTATATCACGAAAGCAGTACACTATTGTTCACATATTGGTTTAACTTTTACACACTAAACAAAAAACCGGAAAAGAAATATAATTACATATTTATACGTGGAAATTAACATTATTAAAAATTCTATTCATAGGATCGTATGTATAAGAAAAAAACAAAAAAAAAAAAAAAAAAACAGTTTCGGTCCAATGAGAAATATGACATAAATCTACCTGGAATGAGCACGGGGTCATTCCATCTCAGATCAACACACATTATCTCAGATTTTAATGAAATTTGGTACATAGGATACCTTTCTGTAACCTTTTTTACTTTTTTTTTTGTTGGGACTTCAAGACTTCCAATGAAGCCCTATACTGCCCATACTAACACCCATGGCACTGGGTGATACATCTCCTATGAAAGAAAAGCACCACCCAGGGCGGGACTCGAACCGGCAGCTCCGGCATGGGAGTACGGTGCTTTACCGCACAGCCACACCGGGCCCCAATCCTTTCTTTTACATTACCCAAACCAGTTATTTTTTTATGATATAAGTGCTTTATCTCATTATAAAATCAATAGGGGAGAGCGGGGTTGGTTGGCATAGGGGGTAGGTTGGCCATTAGCTTATAATTTCCGTCACAACTGTTGTGAAGGCGCCACCATCCGATGCTGACAGTGTAGAGAAGAGTGTGCTTCATTGATTGATTTTACAACATGTAAGTAAATTTTCATATTTTCAGTAAATTTGGTATAAAGGCATGACAAAACATTTGACTCCGATTCTGTTCATATTGAGTTCATATAGCCCCAAACTCCTTAGAAAAACCTAACCTTCCGACTAACCAGTTTCTTGTTCGATTGTTCTCCCATGTCCTGGCAGCCATCTTTCATATGATCTCCCCTGTGGGGTTAGATGACACTCTTCAACTCGGGTTTTTTGGCGCAGTAGCAATTCACAAGAGCAAGGTGAACATAACCAAAGGGGAAACTACCAATTGTCTTTAGTTCCAGCAAAGAGGATGAGACCAATTTTTCTTATACATAAAGTGACGACATTCTAAACTTCTATTGTCATTCTATTTTCCCTTAAAAGCTGTTAAAAACCGATTCAAAATAATTATACCATTATACTGCAGCTGTCTCAGGCAGTACTTGAAAGAGATGGCTAGATAACCCCACCTTCTAGGCCAACCTGCCCCACATAGGGGGTTAATTGGTATACTCTGGATTGACGAATTCTTCAATATTCTATGATCTTAGTATTAAATATGATGTGGTGAAAAAAATACTTGAAGTACTCTAATACTTGGAGTTTACAGTGGTATCAGCCATATTGGGATTATGTTAACAGGAATGACTCAACAATCAAAAAAGTGAAAACTGTTGCCTGTGAACCCCGCTTTCCCCTAATATTAAAAAACATATGATTAAAGTAATATATTTAGCAAGCCTCAAATGTAAACAAAAATGATAATTTAATATACAATTCGTTGAATTATTCATTTGGGGATCCGAAATGCTTTAATTGGATTGATTGATATCGTTGTTCTTGTTCTACTTCTGCAAGCTTTATAAAATGTCTTCTTCTACATTTCCGTGTTTTTGTAATATTCCGAAAATTTAAAACGTCTTAAATACCAATTCTTCTGATTCAAGAACCTTACTCAGTTTTATCAAATTCATTGTTAACAAAAACAATGTTAACCAGGTAATAGGTAGGTAACTTTCTCAATGTACATATATATATATATATTTTTAAAAATATGTGTTATTAAATGATATGACATATCATTATAATGACGGTATAACAAATCACTTATAATATAAAAAATTAACTGGTGTGGGTAAAGTAAAAATGTAAAAAAGTTAAATCAAATTTCAGCTTCAAACGGTTATCAAAACATAGCTATGTAAACTAATTGAAAAACGCACAGTTTTAACCTGTCGCATCATCTGTAAATTGAAATTTCAGCTTTTTTATGCAAGATAGAGAGTTGAAATTTGGTATTTTTTTTAGTCTACAGGAAGGTATCCTATGTACCAAACTCATTAAACTCTGAAATGACGAGGAAAAAAAGTGCGTTAATGTGAGACGGAATGACCCCATGTTAAACTGTAACTATTTTGCAATAAATCAAATATTTCATTTTAGATTAATTTTTTGTAATTATCTGGCCTATTTAACAATTACTTTCGAATAAATAAAATTTCAATTGAGTTTCGCTTATGCTCTTGAAATTGTTTTATGTATATATCTTTTTGAGGAATCCTGGTTACTATATAAGATGACACAATATTATGTGAGCTATGGAGAGGTGTGACATTGACGGGAACACCAAGCGAGCCGGTTATAGAGGCACATCAAAAGGTCAGCGTTGGCCCTAGAATCGATGGCTACCTGATTACAGTGGCTCAGTGTGTTGTCTGTAAACCTGGCTGACAACACTACCTCCAATCACCTGGATTTTACCCTTTGTATTCCCCAAGTTCTACTTCTGGTTATTCCGGCTCTTCTGGCTGTTAGTTTGTCATTTTTGTGATTTCAATATTCGAGCTAAAACAGTTTCATTCCCTCAACACTTTATTGGAGATAACCATCATATTAGTCACAATTAGTGTCAATCGAAACATAAACCCATTTTAAGGGACCTTTTTAAGAATTTTGAATTCCAAAGAACTTCCGCTGGAATTGCGCTACTCGTAAATTTCTAGCTTAACTAGCAACATTCCTAGCCGTACTTGAAATGTTTGTCATACTATATTTAATTTAGCATACTAAGTTTCAAACTATATAAATAATATTTTTTAATAAACCAAAGATCTAACTTTTCCATTGGTCAGTCAAAGTCAACAGAAGCTAGTAATAATTCGATCAGGAAAATATTATTAGGAGTCGGTTAGGAGCGTTGCTGCCACGGAGATGCAGAAAGTCTTGGTTCGGTTCTCGGCATTGGCCAATCCTTCTTTTCAAAACGAATTAAGAATCATTTAATAAATTCTTTCTTTTCCTAATAAGTTTTCTTTGGATGATTCTTGTTATTCTTAAGATAGGAAGCTAATTGATGATATAATATGTATTACAAATTAGAAAACAAGACGTAAAATTTAAAAAAATGTTCAATCAGTAAATTTGAAAGTGCTTGATAAAGGACAGATGTCCGAAACGTTGCACATAGGATAATAAAAAAAATATTGTAACAATATGGTTGGATGTTAATCACGTTCATGTTAATCAGGTTAATCACCTGAAGTAAAATAAAAGACATCTTCATAGGCTTCAGTTAGGTGTTCCTGTGGTCTTAGGACGTTAAAGGCAGCTGGACCGACAACACCTTTCCAACGGCAGTTTCGTTCGGACATCAGCTTAAGGAACTCGTTCTGCATGATTTCATAGAGTACATAGTGATACATAGAGTAGTTTCCCCGAATAACTTTGACCTAAGTTACGCGAAGGAGGCACCATTTATCACAATATGCTCAGCTGTCTCCGGTATTCCGCATATCGGGTAAAGGGAATCAATGTCCTTCCTAAAGCTACGAAGTTTGGACGAGTTTAAAGTCCAGAAGGAGACTAGCATGAGATTAATATGATGAAAAACTCCAAATACATAATACATACCGCTGAAAAATTTGTTATTCTCAACTGTTGACAAATTCATCAATTATTCAGTATTAGTAAAATCGTTCATGTAGTAACGTTCTCATTAGCTAATTAAATTAGTTAGCGTTGCCCTGCAGCAAATTTTACGTGCTTTTGGATTTTTTTTTTTTTTTTTATGAGATATCGTTTAAATGGTAAATAATGTTTTTTTTCTTTTTCTATGGTTCTCTCTCTCTATGTGGCATTTTAAACTGATTCTAAAAGGAAATTATTTGAATTTTCTTATTTCTTATTCTTTTTCAAAGTCTATTGATCGCATTGACAAATGATACGAAACAAAAATATTAAAGTAATCAAAACAAAAAAATAACTTCAATGGCAAAATATCGAAAACGATCTGATGATAACATTCTTATTTTGACGATCACATATTAGCCTTGGTTATGTAAATAGATTTATGTAACTGAATTGGTTATGAAAATGAATTCGGTTAGGTAACATCTGCAACAAACCAATAGAGGGTGTATAAATTTCGAATCGGTCATTACGTACGGCTGTTTTGTATGATGAAAGCTGCTTGGACACAAGGCGCAATGGGTATAGTTTGACCAACAAAGCAGTTAGATGTTGAGATGTGAGTAGTCATTTGCGCCTAAATTTATTCTGGACAATAATGTAGCTGATTTTACACTTAAATATTAATAATTAAATAAGAATATGATCTAATTTTATGATCTGAATTATGGTGCAATAATTAAAAATTAAATTCACTGGTTTATTAGCTCATAAAAAAATTATATATAATTCATACGATCAAAAATTATATATATAATTAATTAAATATTATTATTAAGATGTGTGTAGTCTCTTGCGCCTGAAGATATTCAGCTGAATAGCATTTCGGGATATTAATAAAGGAATACGAGCTAAGTAATATATATTTTTTTTAATTATTAAATTATTTTATTCTATCTCTATTAAATCTGTTAATATCCGAGGTGGCTGAATGAGGAAATAATGACATGTCAGGCATGTGGAGGGAAAGCACCCATTAGCACCCCTTCCCGGCTTTATTCAATTGCCATGGATGTTTAAGAAAGGAGATCTTTCATGCATTGCCTCACTTTTTTATCACATATAGTCAACATACTGCTGCTTAATTATATTTTCATAAGTAATTAATTATATTTATTCAGCTCTGTAAAAGTAGTTGATAAATTATTTAATATTTCAGGCTTAAATTTAGTACAATTAAAACCTTCTTTTCCTCATTTACATGCCTTACGTATATTCCGGTTCAATCATAAAGACAAAGATCAGTATTCACCCAGATAGCTCTCAGAAATTGTTTGACAAATCGACGCTGAGTTTTCCTGAAAACCTTCCAAGCAAATGTATTCTACGGATTCACTGGTCTGGATTCTATAATTTACATTAAACGGAAATCTGAGGAATTAATTATTGTTTTATTCATGATCGCTTTCTATTCCTCTATACTAATATTTATAATGAACAACTGAAAATTTTAAAGAACTGTTTTTTCTTTTTTTTTTATCTTCATACTTTTATTCACACCTTTCAACCATTAGCAACAATCAATGAATGCGATAATATAAAATAAATAAATACACAGGCATTGTAGGCATAAGGAAGGAAAGTGCCCAACACCACCTCTTTCGGGACTTGACGCTAAATCAGGAGAGGAGGTCTCTCATCCAGCCTTTCCAGGCCATGTCATTAATTAGACTTTTTTTATGTCAATGTAATTTAACAAAAAAACTTGAATAAACAGTTCGTAAGTGTTTTTCGATCGTTGGTTGTTGTAAGTCTGTATGCAGAGTTTGGTTACTACGTATTATTACCTATCAGCGTCCGCTTTTAGTCTTAAAATTTTGGATTGAAAAGTTTGTAATTTTTCATAAGTGTGTCTTTTTAACTGAGCCGAAAACCTGTGAGGCATATGTCCAAATGGTTTTAAGTAAGTTGGTGTATGTATTCAGTTCCTTTCTAATTTTCAATTTAAAAGATTTGAAAGAAAGAGAGTGAAGTATTTTTAAGCGTATGTTCAGTGTCTTTTTTTTATTCATTTTTACATGTGGGCCCCAAGTCATCCTTCTGTCGAACAGAAGTGCAAGGTAGCGTACAGTTTCTGTCTGAGCAATTTGGTTGTCACCGATATAAACCGTCCGATATTCCGTTAAAAGATTATAAGACGGGACCAAATGGTTCTTAACAGTATATTTTTTATCGGATAAGGGTCTGGCCACACATGTCCGCATCGGATGCGCACCGTAGCAATAATATAGGTTATGTTCAGAATATTTTTTATTTAACTTACATATTTCCTTTAGTTATGCCTAAAGTTCAGGCCACAGATGTCAGACACAGGCCACTTTAGGCATAACTAAAGGTAATATGTAAGTTAAATTAAAAGTAAGGTGCGGATCCGGTGCGGACATGTGTGGCCAGACCTTAATACGTTGTTGCCTTCAGTTAAATTGTGAGGAATTGTTTTTCCCGTGAAATCTGACGACGAAGTCACACTAATGACGGAAATGTTACTTCCTGGAATCCAGCTTTTGTTCGGTCTAGGAAAACTATAGAATAAATATATTCTGTTTATACATTTCATCGTATTCTATGAATCAATTAGGTAGCAATCCCATCCGTTTTTCAATTTTGAACGCGACATTCTTGGAATTTGGTGGAACAGCTAGGAGAGGGGACTTATTTATTTTTCACTTCATACAGTTATTTCGCGAACAGTTTTTTTTTCAAGTTTCTCATGTCCAGCCGTAAAAGAGAGGATAGGTCGGTAACGCATAAAAGAGAACTTTAGGGTAACTGAACCATTAGTTGACAGTGCTCCAATAGTTGACATTTTGTACAAAAGTGTGTGAATACTAAGATTCAGGGTTGATTATTTTGGTTCAAAATTTGGCAGTAATTTGCGAAAATTTATACTAGCTAGCTGTGTTGCCATCGGCATTATTTTGGTGAAAACTCAAGCTTATTTGTGAGAGGTTATAATGGCGAATTTTCTGGAGGCCTGAAAAATTGGTCTCTGCTTCCCTGTTTCATTTGGATGGAAGTCAAGTTAAATAAGCTTTTCAGTTGGTTTATTTGAGTTCAATTATTATTTAAATACTTTTATGGTATTCACTAAGTTCATGAGAATCATTTGATATCCTTTTTAATATAGTTATACAATGTTTTAGGGCTTAAATGTAGGTGTCAATTAAAATCCTTGATTTCAATATTTGATATCCATGTCAACTCACCGCCAGAATTAGAAAATTTGGCGTGGTTTATCCATCTTGACATGGTTTATGGAATTCTGAGTATGGTTAGATGACAGGTGTCTTATTTTATAAATTTATAGCTAGTGTGCTATATCCATGGATCATTGGGAGCAAAATTGCATTGCCAATAATCCTATTTCTGAATGGACAAGCGTCTCATCTGACTCCCCACTTCCCACTTCTGCAAAGAACATGTGATACTTGCTATTAGTCGCACTCTATCAAAATGCTACATATTTCATCCAACTAATGTCTAAAAGAGCACTGTAAGAGTGAAGTTCATCATTAGAGAGTCTAAAATTGTGCAAACCCAACATTTAAAATGAAACTTCTGTACATTACTAAAACCTATTTATCATACTTAACTGGATGATCTCATTTTTCGTTTAAATATGTTTTTTTTTGTCTCATTTAAGCTTTTTTTGTATAAAATGATTAAATTGTGGAAATTTTATTACGTTTCCATTATGGATTTAATAGTTTATAAATAAAAAAATATTAATTTTTATTGCAGTCCTTATTGTCGAATAAAAATCGTAGGAAATCGAAAATTAATGCATGGGTCAACTTTAAAACCATAAATGTCAACTTTCCAAACCTTTGCACATGTATGTGTCAACTATTGGTTCATTTTAGAAGTTTTTAATAAATCATTTTTTATAAATACCATAAATGCAGACTATGGGATATTGCATTCCCAGTTATCTAGAGGGATCGGCTTAACTAAATTCATAACAAAGATTATCCTAACATCAATATATTGATAAACAGTGTCAATAATTTAATTTTTTTTTCTTAAACAGTCAACTATTGGTACAGTTACCCTATACCTCAGTATGATTAGTTAAAATGAAAAAAAAAAAAAAAAAAGATCTGCATTAAAATTAGGAATCCCGGTTTCAACAGTATAAATACATTCATATCTTCTTTGTATTTAGCCCGAAATCTACTTATGACGAATTAAATATATAAATCTGTGATTTATATCATGTGTTTCAATTCATATAAACTTCAGTATTCAGGTTGGTTAACTCTATTGTGATTTGAGCATCAATTATATAAGGACTTTAAAATCGTTTTGTAATTCTGTTTATTCTTCTTAAGAAGTATTAGGAATAAATCGTGTTCCACTGTAAGCAATGAATTTATTAAAATATTGTATTACAATGAAATAACTATTTAATAATTTAACCGATTAGCTCACCTGTAAGCAATGAAAACGATTTTAAAGTCCTTATATAATTGATGCTCAAATCACAATAGAAACGTGTGAATCTACGTTGAAAATGGGAATAAATTGAACAGAAATAAACTGTTCTTTTTTTTTTTTTTTTTTTTTAACTTCATTTGTATATCCGCGCCTGTCAACAAGATATCGACAATCAGCAGATTCGATGGCTGTAAACAATTGCAAATGATGACATGTCAGGCATGGGGAAGGATGGCACCCAACAGTACCTCTTCCCTGGCTTGATTCAGTTATTCAGGTTGGTTAAAGAAGGAGATCTCTCGTCCAACGCCTTTTTAATCTCCTCCTCACATTCAAGGGCATTTCATCTGTGGCCATATCTCTGATTAGTAGGTTTATATGTCCGTGTAGGTTAGTGTGGAAGCGTTTGTAGAGAGTCTTGATTTGTTGGTCGACTGTTGGCATGTGGAAGTCAGTATGTAAGGTTTGATTAGTCACGTACCAAGGTGCTTTTGAAATGAGTCGTAATAATTTTGACTGAAAGGTCTGTAGTTTCTGTAAATGTATTTTTTTAGCGATTCCGTAAATCTGTGAACAGTATATCCATATAGGTTTAAGTAAGTATGTGTAAGTATTAAGTTTTTGTCTCAGTCTTAATTTTGAGGATTTAGAAAAAAGTGGGTAAAGTAGCTTTAGTCGTTTGTTCAGAGTTTCCCTTTTCATTTTGACGTGCGGGCCCCATGTCATCCTTCTATCGAGGGTTAGTCCGAGGTACTGTACTGTGTCTGTTTGGGGAATTTGGACATTTTCGATATAAATTGGTGGGCAAGTATTTTTCCGGAGAGTAAAAGTTATATGTTGTGATTTGTCGTGATTAAGTCTAATTTTCCACAATTTGCACCAATCGTTAAATTTCTGTAAGTGGTTTTGTAAGCTTAGTGAAGCATGTGACGGGTCTTGATGTTTCGTTAGTATTGCTGTATCGTCTGCGTAAGTAGCGGTCAATGTCTCATTACTTTCTGGTATGTCGTGGGTGTATACAATGTAGAGTAGGGGGGCAAGTATTGAACCTTGTGGTACCCCCGCTAGGACTGGACGAATTGAAGAAATTTCTGATCCCTGCCGAACGGAGAAAAATCTGTCGTAGAGGAAGGATCGAAGAATGAGATAGTAGGTGTAAGGTAGTATGTTCTTGAGTTTAAAGAGAAGACCCTGATGCCAAACTTTGTCGAACGCCTGAGCAACATCCAAAAATACACCAGCTGCATATAGTTTTTGTTCTAATGCTCCAGCAATGAAGTCAGTAACTCTGTGTAGTTGGTGGGTCGTTGAATGTGACTTGCGAAATCCAAATTGATGGTCAGGTATTATCTGTTTGTCAGTCAATATGTCAACTATTCTTTTGTATATTAATTTTTCAAATATTTTTGAACATATCGGAAGAAGACTGATAGGTCTGTACGAAGAAGGGTGGTAGAGATCTTTATTTGGTTTGTGTATCATTTGAATCACGGAATATTTCCACTGTAGTGGGAATTTTGATGTCCTTAGTATGCAGTTGTAAATTGTTGTCAGAAATACCAGAGCTTTTCTGGGCATTTTTTGGAGCACCTCGGCAGTTATTAAGTCATAACCAGGGGCTTTTCTTTTGGGTAAATATTTGATTTGTAGTGCAACTTGGGCAGGAGTGAATGAAGGTGGTGGAAGTGTCATTTGAAGTGGAATGTTTAATGAGTTGAGTACTAGGGTCTCATGTTCTGCGTTTGTTAAGTCAGTAAATGGGATGAAGACAGAAGAAAGATGGTTAGCGAAGAGTTCAGATTTTTCCTCATCCGACACGGCCCAGGAGCCATCTTCTCTTCGAAGGGGTGCTGACAACTCCCGATGTTTTAGCAACTTCTTGGTATGCTTCCACAAGCTTCCATCGTCTGTCGAGAGGCCAGTTATGTACGCGTCATAGTTTGTTCTCTTAAATTTTTGTATTTCTCTTTTGAGTTGATTGTTTAGTCTATTGAATGTCTGTCTGTCTGAGGGGCGTCTGTCAGTCTGCCATATTTTACGTGCTCTTCTCTTGGCTCTGATCAAATCTCTTATATATTGAGGATATTGTGGCAAGTTAGTTGTTCTTGCAGAGTTGACCTTGGGTATTGTTGAACACCATGCCGCTTTTTGAATACTTTCTGTGAATATTTCGACAGCCTCTTCCAGTTCATTTTCAGTTTTAATTGAAACTGGGATCGAAAGCGAAGACTCTAAAAACTCCCTAAAGGCATCCCAATCAATTGGTCCACCTATCAGCGTTGGCTTCCTTTGTTTGCTTATTGCCTCCTCAAATATAATTAGATGCACCTCGGAATGATCAGAGCAAAGATCAGAGGTAGTATTTATGGTGTGAGGGGTAGTCCGCAGTCCTTTAGTTATAAAAAAGTCCAAAAGGTCCGGTGATTTTCGCCTTGATACAGGCCAGTAAGTCGGTGTGTCAGGATTTATTGTGTCTAATGAAAGCTCGTGGATGGCAGCCCTCAAATTCCTTCCTCTTGGAGTGCACAAACGTGAGCCCCAATATTGGTGCTTCGCGTTGAAATCCCCTCCTGCTATAAAACAGCGCCCTAAGGTACGGAAAAAATCGCAAAACATCGAAGATGTCAGCACGTATCTTGGCGGGCAGTAAACCGATGCCAGTGTCACTGAGTGGTTTTTCATGTAAAGTGTAATGCCTGTGGACTGTATGTCAGGAGTACTTGGTAAGTGTGTATGGTTGTGTGATAGTGTAGTTCTGATAAGAATGGCTGTACCTCCGTGTGCTGTGTTGTCTGGGTGGTCTGTCCTATAGGTCGAGTAGCCAGGAATACCAAATTTAGATCGTGGGGTAAGGTGCGTTTCTGTAATCAATGCTACGTCAATTCGTTTTTCATGAAGGTATAGGTCTAGTTCAGTTTTGTGTTGCGTTAGTCCGTTTGCATTCCATAGAAGGATGGATAAAGAGCCCGCAGTCAGCTGATTAGGGGCCATTTGGGGGATACATGGCTTGGGTCACCTGAGCGAGCTGTTGGAGGATGCCTAAAAGGGGTTGGATGAGAGAGTTAAGACCGTTGATTAACTGATGCAAGTGTTGGGGGCCGTAATTGTCAGCTGAAGGTGGCTGCTGACTGACATCCCGCCTCATACCTGAATATGTCGGTTTATTTTGAGTTGGAGTCTGACTGTGCGATCCAATCGGCTGCGTTGAGGGTGCTCTCTGCTGCTGCGGAGTCGGCAACGGTGCAGTATTCTTCTGTGGTTGACGATGCGTCTTCGGAGGCTGAAGAACAGGAAATGCTTCTAGACCTGGAACTGGAGGAGAAGATTGTTGTGAATGATTATTTCTTTTAGTTTTCTGAGCCCTCAACTTCTTCAGAACTAGGCACCCACGATAATTTGCTGGATGGTTTCCCCTACAATTTGCACAGGTCGCCTCTGTATCCCTTGTTTTAATGCACGATGAACTTTCGTGGCCTTGGCCACATTTCACACACCTAGGTGCGTGGTTGCAATACGACTTGGTGTGGCCGTATTGTTGACACCTGATGCATTGAGGTATCATTCGCTTTCTTCTTGGCTCTTCTACAGTAACTCTAGTGTAGAAAATTGTTTGTATGTCGAATATTTTATCATTGTATGTCGACTTAGAAATGTCGATAAAAAACATCGGTAATGGGGTTTTGAATCGTGATATAGCGTTCGCGATGTTTACCACTTCATATCCGTATTTTTGCATATCGTTTATGATTTCATTTAAAGGGGTTGTATGATGCAAATTTTTTACCACGACTCTTCTATTTTTATCTTCAGGGAGCTGATACGTATGAAAATCAGCTCCACCATTGCGTAGACTCGTTACCAGCTTACGGTAAACCTCAGCTGTGCTGGGGTATACAGTAACCCCTTTCATAGTAGATTTGAGGGTAAATGAGTTTGGGGTTGAATGTTGCCCTAAGAATGAGACCAGTGCTTGATAATTTTGAACATCGTTGACATGAATTGGTGGAGGTGGCATTTCCCTCGGCACCGATGTGCTACCGCTTGGTTGGTCAATGTTCGTTAAATCACTAAGTTTAGCAAAGGAGTTACTCACGGGTATGGGTATCCCAAATAAGTTATTTGGGATCTCTTGATTCAGGACAGTTTCTTTTTTTCCCTGTGACCAAAGCCCAGGCTCCGCTTACCTCTTCGTTGTTAACTGCCTCATTACACTCCATAGAGGCTTCACCGCTTCCCTCAACACTCGGCGTTGAGTCAGGGTTCATACCTCCGCCTAGTTTCACTCTCTACGGTTCACCACTGCTTCAGTGCTCAAATACTTCAACTTTGAGGCTCTAAACAGTGACGATTCCACAAGAATTTCAATCAAAGCTTTTTGATAAAAATATTAGCCTTTTTTATCAATTAAGCACCATATGTTCATATTAAACTGTTCTTAAAAACTAAAAACTAGATAAGGTCAGAAGCGATCCATTCAGAATTATCAGGAGGGTTTCGAATTCGATATATGAAGTAAATTGTGGTAGAAGACGTAAAGAAGCAAACTTCTTTCACATCAGAAAGTTAATACCGTTTAGTAATTAGCTCCCTGTTTATTCGATTCATTTTAAATCCGTCATAAATTCTAAATTTTAATGTTTTTCAAGCATAGGCCAAAATTCTCTCTAACCTTGTTCGTGACTTGAGGAGGGGTGGTATAAATCTGTGATTTATATCATGTGTTTCAATTCATATAAACTTCAGTATTCAGGTTGGTTAATTCTATTTTGATTTGAGCATCAATTATATAAAGACTTTAAAATCGTTTTCATTGCTTACAGGTGAGCTAATCGGTTAAATTATTAAATAGTTATTTCATTGTAATACAATATTTTAATAAATTCATTGCTTACAGTGGAACACGATTTATTCCTAATACTTCTTAAGAAGAATAAACAGAATTACAAATATATTTGAAAAAATAATGAGAGCATGTTAATTTACACGTTTTACAAATTTACCCGCACTTTCTTATTTTTTGTTTAAACAGTTTTTCGGTTAATCCGTTGTTTTTCATCATGACCGATTGCAACGGATTTAACGGCAACCACTGTACCTTCAAACAAAAAAAAAAAAAATATTTTTTTTTTTTAGTAACCTTATGAATAACTAGATAATGTATCACTTGAAAGTCGTTCATAGTTTGGGAATCACTGATGCCTACTTGGAAAATTTTAGTGATAACATCTTCCAATGCTACTTATGGAGATTTAAAATTAGTAAATAGCAGATACCATGGTACGTATGCAACAATTCCAGTAGCAGCCCCAACGTAACGAATGGCTATGAGAAGGCGATCGGGAGAGTGCCGTATTGACGACGACGAGAGAGGGCAGGAAATGCAGATGGCTCGGGTAGGGCCGGCAACCTTCGGACGCCGCCGCCAGCGAGAGGTGAGTCAGTCCTTGCTGGAGTCCCGTCCAGCTCGCTTCTCGTCAAGTCTCTCTTCAAGCTCTTCGTCACCAACCTCTCTCTCATCTCATGTTATCGCTCATCGACTTCTTGCCGATAGGGCCCGACGGTTTCGTGAACGTCTGTGTCGGCTCCCCGATCAGGGGCCGGTATCGTGTGTGAAACGGCGTATGGGAAAGGTTGGTTGGGCTATTTTTTATTTAGAGAAAAAAAAGCGAAATAAAAAAATTTCAAAGTGGAGTTCTTTAGCCGAATCCTAGATAACACTAACCCGAGCCGGAATTTTCAGAGCTCAGCTTCCGTCTACAGAAACGGTAAGGTATTTTTTTTTTCTATTGTAGAAAATGTACAAGTGTAACAAAAAATCAAATATATATTATAAAAGATATCTCACATGTATACAGAAGGATTCGGCCTAAAAATTATCCTACTTCAGTTCTTTTTCATTGTTTCGTTAAAAAAAGAAACAGAATTTTCTGTCATATTTAGTGTATTTGTATGGATATACTTATTGCATTGCAATATAAAGTATTATCACTAATTACAAACGATTACCCATTTTTTAAAGTCTCTTTTATAATATACAATGATAGCAAAAGATAGTACCTCAGTTGATACCTAAAAATAATTTAGTAAAAGAAATGAAAAAAATAATTAATGTTATCTTATTACTATATTCAAACGCTCTGTCATTTAGGTCAAATTCACATTAATATGTTTTTTTGTATTTTGACTTTATAAGTATATATTTTTAAATATATTAATAGCTTCAAATGCAGTTTACAAATTTAGAATGTCTTATTAATATCTTTTTCGTTCAACTACTTTTTTTTCGCCTAATCTTTAAAATAATTACATATACATACATATATATATATATATATATATATATATATATATATATATATATATATATATGTATGTATATATTACGCGTATGTGTCCATTTTGTCATATTTCTCATCACGTAACTTCACGGGCTACATTGTAAAGTTTAACATCGTTTGATGTACGTGATATAAATTTTGTATTAACCCCGTTGACCTGAATACCACTCGCTATATTTGAAATAAAATACGCAGCACAACGTGTTTGCCATTTATGTTTATTCAATAAAAAAAAAAAAAAATAACATGATGCTTATTTAGAGATAAATTTAAAATAGATAAAAAAAAAAAATAAAAAATTTCTTAATGTCTTATCAACGTGCCTTCTTTCTTCTGTTATCACTTAGGTATCCAGATTTTCATGTTACCTCTTTTACTCCATTTGATATGTATATATTGTTTTGTTTAGTATTTATTTGTCTTCAATGTTCAAGGTTCAATGTTGAAATCTTTGATATTGAAACACTTGAAAATATAACCAGTTTCTAAATCATATCCGGGCAATACTAAGATGTATCGAAATGAAAAAATATTATAAATAATTTATATTTTTTTTTAATTTTTACCCATTTTAATGTACTTTATTATCATTACATCGTGACAGAGCTTTTAGTTTTGTAAACACGCTTTGATTTTATTTGTTTAATAATTAACTAGTACAATATGGTTGTGGAAAAAATATATTTTTCTCCTGAAATGCGAATTAGTTGGATGGACGTCTAGTTTATAAATAAAAAAGTAAATCATGGCTGAATAAATGTCGATGATCTACAGATTTACGAAGTTGAACGAGTTCAACATAAGTGAAGAATACGACTTTGGCGAATTTCCAAGATATTTTGCTAATATTAAACATTTAAATAAATATTGTATTTTCAAATTCATTATGATATATATGCATGATCATAATTGTATTATATTTATTCAAGGAAGATTTCCTCTTAAGACATCTAAATTGTTAATTATTCATTGTTAATTTAATGTGGCTGTATGATTGCATAATTAATTTATTGCCCGGATCAGTTGAATATTCATTGATTCAATTTTGCTACGAATAAGTGTAGCTTAAAAAAAAAAAGCTTAAACTGTGTTTTGTGTACCTACTTACGTAGCTAAGTGCTAGTATATTAATAAAAATTAAATTCGTTAAAACAAATAAAATATAAGTAGTATTATATTAATATTCACAGCAGATGTTCACTCAGGTCCTTTGTATTGATTTGAGACGAGCTTAATTAGTGATTGATTAGTTTTGGGGCAGCTAGCTATAAGCTTTTAGAACAACGGCAAAGGTTGCTTAATATATCATTTGATTTTTTATAGCATCAAATAAAAATAGCTGTGAATATTTAGGACATGATGAGATTTATTTATTATTACATAATAAATAATATTTTTTTAAAATTATTATAAAAATTATTGCTCTCAATACACTGAAATATATTACTCCGATTGTTTTGAGAAAAAAAAATCAGAAATTCCTTTCCTTTCGTCCGTGGATATATCTCTTTTTTCATGGTAATAATCGTAATTAATAATATTTATGGTTATATGTAATACGATTATAATTATTTTCATAAACAAATTTGACAAACGTATATATGTACCTATACTTCATTAAATATAATATGAAAATTTAAGCTGTGACGATCATTCAGCCAACTATGATAGAATCAACAAATAATCTAAATTCATGAGGGTCGTATAGAAAATATTGAAAAATGGACCTGAAAATACAATAAATTTTTTTTTGTTTTTGATTGATTTGAAAGGTCCAAATTAATATGAAGAATGTAATAACGTAGATGGTAAAGGTCAACATCCACGCAAAGTTAAATATCCATCAGAACTATGGAATGTTCTAGTGAAAAGTCAATATAGCAGGTTTTTCCTGGAAAATAAATGTTTAATATTAGACCATATGTTCGCAGGATATAGTTTATCCTGGATATAGTTTATTAGTAGTATATTAGTCCTATATAAAATTACTTTTGTATACAAGGTTAATTTAAATAGATTTTGTTCATTTATATATATATATATATATATATATATATATATATATATATGTATACATCTTTATCAGAAAAATTCAATTGCAATAAAGGTGATTTCTGTCCAACCTACTTTAATATAAAAAAAAGTGGGTTGGATAAAACATAAAGATTTTAGAATTCCTAAATAATTTTCTTCATTGTTTCTCTATCTAAGACTTGTAATATCTATAATTTAAATTTATAAAAAAGGATATACGTTGTTTCAAATATAAAATTTATGGAACTTTCTTAAAATAGTTCTATCAGCAACTGGGGGTCTCCGTTAAACAATTACGTTGACTTTTGTTATGTGTTGTAAATCACGCCTAGATAGTTTTTATCCCTAGTAAAGATGAAGAAATTGAACTACGTCTCCATCATGCCAGATGACTTGGCATTGTTCTTCTATGTAAGAAATTAAAAAAAAAAAATTGTTCCTTGTACTTTCTTTATGAGGCGAAGGCTAATATTGACATCGCCTCTTACAATTCGGGAATACAAATACTAACTACGAGATCTGCAGAGGGAGATTTCCAATATCTTGTCAGCCCAAACATTTTTTCACTTTTGTTATATTCGAAGATTATAATCAGACTCAGAAATCCGTGGCCTCAAATATTAAAGTGAATCATTGATTTTTCTCAAGAAATGGACTTTATTCCTAATCTACTTTTTTATTTATTTAAACTTCACATAAATCCAATAAGTCGTATATTGAACCTAACATCTATAACTAACAGTCTACAACATATTAATTTATGATGATTCGTTCCTCATACATACGAACATATCTACGAGACTGTTCCGTATTGCTACTTTGCAGTTAGTGAATTTTCCAAATTTAATACTCATTTTAACCTGAACCTATTCTTGAAATATTATTGATGTCTTATAAAATATCTTAGATTCTGTTTGGGTTTTACGATATAATGAAAAATAAGGTATGGTGGAGGATGATACAGCAGTGCATTTTTCTCGGGTTAACATTGGTCGTTAACGTTAAACTCTAGTCCATCGCTATTTTCTCTTCTTATTCATAAGCATGTTGGAAACTGAAATATTTGGCTAATGGCGACCAGCTTTGTAATTAAGCAGCGTGTCCTTTCGGGATAATGCATTAAAATACCCTATGCCGCTGTCAACCTCATTGATGACCTGAATTACGCGAGTTTAAGTCCCATTTTCCGGATTACTTATAAAAATCCGCATTGATTCCCTAACTTCCTCATTGTCCCGAGAAAAATGTTAAAACTATTCTTATTTATATAGAATCGTTTGCTGAATTCCCTTATACTCCTGTTATTCTCCTGCTGTGTTAATTTTCAGAAGATAGTAGTCGGTCATTGGTTGGTGACATATCAAGGTACTTTGGTTATGAACGGTATAGTTTTTCTAAATAGTTTCTAGTTACTGCAATTGGTAGACCATGTATCAGCGAGGGGTATGGTTTATTATTTAGTATTTTTCTCAGTTTGGTATGTGAGTAATAAAAGTATTCGTTAAGGAAACGTTTGTAAAGTGTCTTATATGTTGGTCTACTGTTTGAATTTGTAAGTCAGTATGTAGGGTATTGTTGGTCACGTACCATGGTGCTTTTACTGTGAGTCTTAAAATTTTTGATTGAAAGGTGTGAATTCTTTGTAAGTGGGTCTTTTTGGCTGTACCGTATATCTGTGAAGAGTATTAATATTTTTTAAATTTATTTATTTATAGAACTATTACAATAGTTCTATATTTATAAAACAGTAAAAAAAATAAATAAAAAGAATAATCGATTGAAATGAGAGTCATTTTACTAGGTAATTAGAAATGCCATGTTTTCTGTAATTCGTCATTCATGATATATACAATGTTTCACTAATTTACACTTTCTAAAATTGTGTTTTCAGGTACATTAGAGAGAAAAAAAAATAATTATTTGAAAATTATTATCAATGCCTTTATAAAATAGTTAAATAATTTTAAATTACATCCGCGAGACCACAATTTTTTTTTTTTTCAATCAACCATTTCTCCATTTTTTTGGTACTATTTTTTTTTCAGATTTTTTACATGGTGGAAAAACATTAATGGGCTCGAAGAGCGCCCCCCCCCCCCCCCATGGTTATCCCAGGGTTAAAATACTTCCGCCACAATATTAAAAAAATAAAAAGGCGCGAATTTTCCAGGGAGAAATATTATTAAAAGTGCATTCCGAAAAAATGATGAAATTGCAGATTGTCATTTTTTCAACTAGATAGCTCAGATATAGGAAAGAAGGCTTGTTCATTAATTAGTCATATTTATAATTAAATTTTAAATTAATTATATATTCTTGTGGAATAGTGTAGCTAGATTATAATTGTTTTTTTGGAAGTGAAATAAATGGAGAGAAGGGATGAAAAAGGAAAGGGCTTGGCTTGGTTTAGTGTTTGAAAAATATAGGGCGTGAACGGAAGCTCTAAATGCAAGTCTCGTTCGGTTTCCTGCGAGCATCGATCAAAGCTGGATTTAGGGGATAGAGAATAATGGCTCTCATTTTTAATATAATGCTTCAAGAAAAAAAAAAGGTAAACGCCCTTTATACAAGTACAGACCCTCAACTACTTATTCCATTTGACAATTTCACTTATTCCTTATTTACACCACAACGATATGGTAACATGAGTGCTTTATACTGTCAAAGGATGGAATAGTTACATGAAAGATTTTATTTTTCCTATTTATGTTTAAAGATACAATAATATTTAGTTAATATTAAAACATTTCTTTTTTTTACGATAGTTATTGATTCGCACCTTGCTGACAGGTGCTAACAATCAGCGAATGAGATAGTCGTTGTAGGAATTTCCTACTAGGAAATAATGACATGTCAGGTACGAGGAGGGAAAGCACCTAGTAGCAACCCCTTCCTGGCTTGATTCAATTACCTTGGCTGTCTAAGAGAGTAGATCTCTCATCCATCGCCTTTTTAGTCTTTTCACATCCATGCGTATGTCAGCCATATTACTGATTAAACTGTTTGGATGTCCATTCAAATTAATAAAAAATTGTGTGTATAGCTTCGTTATATGCTGGTCGACAGTTATGTAAAGTTTTTTTAGTCATGTACCAGGGTGATTTTGTGATTATTTGTAAAAAATATTGATAGAAAATTATAAGATGGAGAAGTATAAAAATTTATATGCCCAAATATGGGCCATACTACTATGGGAGGAGTTGCCATTTAGTCACGAATAAATATAGCTTTTCACAAATAAAAGAGTTTCATATGGATACAGTAGCCGCTAAAAATAATAAGGATTAAAAAAATTAAACTTAATAATCTTCAATCACCATATGATTACCTAGCCCAAAAAACGCGAAAGCTGGTGTTCCAGTTTTAAAAATTGGGGCCTCACCCACCCCCATGCCCCTGCTTTTACTACTTCAAACATCATACCTAAAAAGTCAAAAAATTGGACAGGAACGGACTACGAGGCAGTCTAAAAATAGCTAATTAATTCTAAAAGTTAAAAAAATCAAAATCGAGCGGAATAACGACTATAATGGTTGAAGCCAACTATTGGCTATGGAAATTAGAAAGACCAAAAATAGGGAGGTTGGCCCGGGTAACAGAATTCATGGAAAGATAATGTTGCTTTAAAAAATGTTTTTTTTTTTTTTTTTTCGGTAATTCTGGTTAACTTGAAAAAGAAAAAAAAAAGATGAAAATTGTGTTTGACAAAAAATTGAATATTATATTTCGATCAAGACGTTTTTAAATGTATTTACAAAGCCTCCTTTGTCATTTTGCGGATTATCCGCGAAACCGGATTATTCACGGAGGTCGCTCCACCTTATTCCGCTGGTAATTGTATTTTACTGTAGTCATGAAATGACTTATTATTTTTTTTTCATAGCATCTTGTTCAATTTTCTGGTGTTCATTTTTTGTCTAGTGATGAATCTTTCAAGAAATAATATTTTTGTCACAGTCAACTTCTTCTAATTACTTTTTGGTGATGGGGTACACTCTTTTTCGGATCTGAAGACATACTTGAGTTTAAAGGTATATTTATAAGCTTTAATGCAGTTGTACAAAAACTAACAAGCAACAAGTTCATAAGGTAATTTCATAAATTTCGAACTCTTAATTTAATTTTGATATGGACCAAGAAGAATGACATGGGGCTCACACGTCAAAATGAAAAAAAAGACCCTGAACAAAACTTAAAAAAATAAATAAATAAAAATAAATTGAAAATCAGACAAAACTGAATACAAACACCTACTTACTTAAACCCATTTGGACATACGCCTCACCCATTTTCGGATGAGCTGAAAAGTCGCACTTACAAATATTACACACTTTTCATCCAAAATTTTAAGAATAATTACGGACGCTCCCAGGTACGTAAGTAACTAAACCCTCCATACAGATTTACAATAACCGGCTATTCTACAACACATACACGTTTTTTTGTTAAATTGGAAGGACATAATAACAGATCAATTAACGACATGGCCACGGCTGACATGCCTGTTAGAAGGCGGCTAAAAAGATGCTGGATGAGAGATCTCTCCTGAATGAGTGTCAAGCCCTTACTCCTTACCCATTAGTCCGTTGCTGCCATCACATTCGCTGTTCGTCACATATTGCTAAGACGTGCGAATCTAAGTTTGAAGAAAAAAAAAAGTTCCTGTAAATTAAGAATAAAAAAAAAAAAATAAGTAAATAAAATTAGTGAGAGAAACAAAAATGGTGAGTGATCTCAAAATAACATTTCGATTTTAAAATTACACTTATCAAACTTTACATACTGACTTACACATGCCAACAGTCGACCAACACATCAAGACTCTTTACAAACGTTTTGACACAAACCTACTAATAAGAAATATGGCCACAGATGAAATGCCCATAATTGTGAGGAGGAGATTAAAAAGGTGTTGGATGAGAGATCCCCTTCTTTAACAGACCTAAATTACTGCATCAAGCCAGGGTAGAGGTACTCTTGGGTGCCATCCTTCCACATACCTGACATGTCATCGTTTACGGCTATTACATCTGCTTATTGTCTATACATTGTTGACAGGCGCGGATATACGAATGAAGTTAAAAAAAAATAATATTTGGGATTGACGAAAAAAATAAAAAAATTTATCCGAAACGGGGCTTGCTACCACCATGGTTTGCTATAGTAAAAAGAACAAGCATATATATAGGTATATATATGAAGGCTATCAATGTAGGATCCTATGAAGATTTTGTAAATCTTTTTTTTGTAAGATATTTTAAGTAGAATATTAAGTATATATATAATATTATATATAATGATATATATAATATATATATAATATTATATACAATATATTATATATATAATTTCTTTAGGTGATCGGGATGAGGTGTCTGGGATGAGGCAATGCGGTAGCCGGACGAGCTCCACAGGCAGCGGCCCGCCCGCCAGAGAGGTCCGCTACCCATTCGGTGTCCAGAACGATCTCGGCCATGTCACCATTCCAATCGCAAAGGTATTTACACTACATGTTTACTTTATATAATCTTAGATTTTTTTTTTTTTTTTTTTTTTTTTAATAAACTCAAAAATAACCTCCTCCAACGAGAATAATTGGACCTTTTTATGATACATAATTCTTAACGCTTCAGTTCAAAAGTTAAGTTGGTACTTCCACAGTAAGATGCTATCTTCATAGTTCATCTTAAACATAATGAAAAGGAGATGGTTGGGAGTGCGGTAAAAAGTAAATAGCAATATTGAGTAAAAATCACGTATTTAATTTTTTCCAACGTTTCGACACAAATTTCAGGTCCTCATCAGGGCTAAATGAGAAAAACCAGACAACAACCAATAAAAATATTTTTTATTTATAGAATTTTTTAAAAAATTGTTAGATTATAGTTATCGAAATAAGACCATGATAAAAGTAATAAATGAAAATGAGATAAAACTCTAAATAGCTTTGTAATCTCAGGTAATGTGAAGTGATATTGAACTGTAGGTGAACATATTGTAATAAGGTTAAAATGGTCTATAACAATGAAGCCTAAGTTAATAAGATAAAATATAGTATACAAAATAAGTGTAGTAGTGTATATATCGAAAAATGTAAAAAAGAACCTTAATAAGATATATAATATTACGGAATAAATCACTGATAGAAGGGTAAGAGGTTTATGGATACATGAATATGAAAAATGGATAAAATATAATGAAGGAAAATGTTTTACGGTAAGATTCTAATGAGGTGATGTCTTGCATGCTAACTAAGAATTTATTCATCACGAATTTAGAAAGAGAATGGCACAACCAGACTCTCAATTCCTTTTTTAAAATATTTTTTATATGTAATGGGCATCGAATAAAATAAACAGCCACCATAGAGCATGGGGCATACCTCTCTAGCTTCAGTAATCACATCTGTAACGAGAGCATTCCCTTTTATAGGTTGGGATAACAAGAAATTGGAATGAACTTGGAGATGGTTTTAAATTCGTTTTCATTTAACATTATACGTACACTTTGGCTAGAAATAGGGACGTCTCAGTTCTGTGTAATCAGACGGCTTATCTAACATCTACATGTACTGCTATAACACTGACTATTTTGGGGTTATCTATCGTCTTTCTCATTAGTGAACCAGGGTCGACTCTATTCTGTTTTTCAAAAAAAAAAAAAAAAAAAAGCATAAGTCGACCATGGGCTGATTTTAATCTAAACTTAAAGCTCTTTTTTGGGCTGAATGTGAACTTCATCGATTAATCTAACTAAATCAATCACTAATCGATTTAAAAGAAAGAAGAAAAGTAAATAGATATGAATAGAAGACTGCGTGAGTTCATACACATTTATGTATTACCTTGGTTTAATTTTTTTTTCTTCAATTTATCATCCGCAAAGCAATCAGTAAATGTGATGTATATCATGTGTCAACATGGCATTTCAGGTATGAGGGAAAAGAATACCGAAGAGCACCTCTTTCCGGATTTAAATATAACCCTTATTTCTGGAAAAAAAAATTCTCAAACAGGTTCTTTTTAGCCTCCTTTTAATGGGGATGTCAGCTGTGGCCTTGGCATCGACCAGTACGGTGTTATTTCCGTTTAATTTTTATACAGAATATAAAACTAGTTATAAATGAAATATGTAATCATTATGTATAATAATTTTTAGTAAGCCTAGCATTACTAACAGATATCTGACTTCTTAATTATACCCAGGGGGAGGGGACTCTACGAACCTATAGCTTTATTTTATTGTATTTTAACTTTAAATATATATTTTTAAATTTATTCCATGAAATTACGATATTTAGATATTTATAAAACTGCGAACGTAAACAAATTATAGAGGGAAATGAAAGTCATTCTTCTAGATAATTAAAATGTCATTTCCATTTTTTCAATCGCCCAACTCATAGAGACTCTTTAAAAACGTTTTCACACAAACTTACACGGACATATAAACCTCCTTATACGAGATGTGGCAACAGGCGAAATGACCATAAGAGGCTTTGGATAAGAGAACTCCTTCATTATCAGATCATAGTAACTGAAACAAGCCAGGGAAGAGGTACTGCTGACTGCCGTACTTTCTGACATGATAGGTGCCTTTTTCATGCCTGAAAGTCCAGTAAGTACAGTAAAAGCCATAAAATCTGCTGAGTGTCGACATGTTGACACAGATAAAAAAAAAATGAATTAAAAAAAATAAAAATAATAACATGGATGATTATCTCTTTTTTAACAAGATTAAAAATATCGTGGTAAGGATATTGAAAAAAATTGAGTTGACGAATTAAAATGTAGAAATATTTAGTTTTTGTACAGTAAACTTTATAGATACCGTTTAGATACAGATCAGTTAATGAAATTATGTAATGCTATATATTTAAATGGACCACTGCCATTTATGACTATGATTCAATTTGGCCTTATAAAATATACAATTTATAGTTAATTAATGCATCGATCCCAGCAATTTTATGAGTGGTTAGGAAATATTCTCGATTAAATTTAATTTATTCTATACATTTGAAATTTTATCTTTTTGTCCAATGCTTTAAAGCGAAGTTAGTCCAATTATATATTATACTTTATGATGATTCCCAACCATCAACGTTTATCTTAACTGAATGATTGACTTATAGACTCTTTTACTGAGGATCATTTTTAAAATATAAACGATTTTATTTATCAGCTATATACTATGGGGTCACTACATATGTAGTATTGCATCACTTATCTGGGTTAAACAATTTTTTCTTAAGGAAAATAACGACTTGATCAAGGCCAAACAAATTATGGAAACAATAATATTTGAACGGGTTACCAAAATAACCACTTTTTAACAAAGAAATAACCATATGATTTGAGCTTCAGAACAAGACCAACTCTCAAGTCAATCGCTCCTTATATTTAGTCGTAAGAGGAAGGGCCTTGAACCTTCTGGGCCAGCGTAGATGGTACTCGAACATCTTAGTCACAGATATGTGGTATGAAAGTTTGTTCCAACAGTTAGTTAGATCCAACAACTATAACCACTCTAAACCATATGTTTTGTGGTTTTTATTTTTTTATTTTTTTTTTTTTTATTTAGCGTTACAGTATTATCAAGAATGTAAATCATTGTTGTCATATTACTTCTGTGTGTTCATATATATACCTTATTTTATTACTTCTATCCTTTCTTTGTCCTTGATTTTTTTTCATATTCCTCAGCTTAATTAATAAGTTTATTAAGTTGTTTATTTAAATTACTTAATATACAAAATAAAATTTAAAATTATATTTATACCTGATATATATATATATATATATATATATATATATATATATATATATATATATACCTTTGTACGTTAGTAACAAAACACTACATACCGACTTACAACTACCACCTATCGACGAACAAATAAGGACTCTCTATTCTGGCTTCCATATTACATTACGGACATAACAATAGACTTATTAATGACATGGCCACGACTGAGATGCCTTTTATGAGGCGACTGAAAAGGAGTTGGATGAGGGACCTCCTCTCCTGAACAAGTCTGGGATGATGTGTTGCTGGGCACTATATTCCCTCATGCCTAAAATGCCAACATCAAAGCAGTTTATATCACATTTGCTGCACCTACCCCCCTATTTTTGGCCTCATCCAATTTCCATCACCGATATTTAGCCTCTACCCTTCTTGGAGCCGAGGACTACGCTCGATTTTAATTAAGATATTTCGATTTAATTACTCCTTTTTACTATTTCGATCTAATTGGCAATTTTTATACTGCCTAACACTTCGCTCTCGTTCAATTTGTATGCTTTCGAGGTATGATAACTCAAGCCATAAATTAGGGTTTATGGGGTGGGTAAGATCGGTTACACCGATTTTTAATATTATTCCCGCACCTACCCCCATATTTTTGGCCTCATCCAATTTCCATCACCGATATTTAGCCTCTACCCTTCTTGGAGCCGAGGACTACGCTCGATTTTAATTTATTTTTTTTAAATTTTATTAATATTTCGATTTAATTACTCCTTTTTACTATTTCGATTTAATTAGAAATTTTTATACTGCCTAAGACTCCGTTCCCGTGCAATTTGTATGCTTTCGAGGTACGAAATTGCTGTCTAGCCGAGGGGCGGAGGACGGTGGGTGGTGGGAGGGTCCTGCACCTACCCCCCTATTTTTGGCCTCATCCAATTTCCATCACCGATATTTAGCCTCTACCCTTCTTGGATCCGAGGACTACGCTCGATTTTAATTAAGATATTTCGATTTAATTACTCCTTTTTACTATTTCGATCTAATTGGCAATTTTTATACTCTCTAGAGTCTTACTCAAACAATTGCCTAGGATTGGTATTATGTTTCTGGTGAATCTCTACAACTCATGTTTAAGACTTCGATATTTCCCTGATCCTTGGAAACACGCTATATTATTTCCACTCTTAAAGCCAGCGAAGAGTGGAAGTGACCCAGCTCATTATCGTCCGATAAGTTTGTTACCCCACATGGCAAAAGTTTTTGAAAAAATTGTCTTGAACTACCTTAGGAGTTTTAGTCTACAAAATGATTTAATACCACCAGAGCAGACAGGTTTTCAATCTCAATTATGTACTCAGCATTCCTTAGTAAAGCTGCAGACAGAGGTCACCAAAAACATGAACCGGAACAGTGCTACTGCATTAATTTCTATGGACTGCTCGAAAGCATTCGATTCAGTTTGCCATTCAAAGCTTTGTCCACAGCTCATCAATCAAGAATGCCCAGAGCAACTATATTCTGTTATAAAATCATTTTTGAGCCAGCGGTCTTTGGCAGTAAAAGTAGGGAATATAGAATCGAACCCCGTCGAGCTAACATGTGGTGTACCTCAAGGAGCGGTCCTCTCCCCAGTCCTTTTTCTGATTTACACAGAAGAAATAGTTGGGACTAAACATAAAAATGCTTCTGTAACTGCTTTTGCTGACGACATAGCTGTTACTAGCCACAGCCTAAATGCCAAGAAAGCATTGCAGCAGGCAGAAACGGTTTGCCAAAAAATAACAGATCAACTCAAAAACCTAAAAATTGAAGTTAATCCAGACAAGACTGTGGGGATTGTTTTCTCTTACCAGAAAGGGAAAAAGAAAATTCCTAAAGAATTTTACATAAACAATAAATGTATTAAGCTATCGACCAACCTGACGTATCTCGGCGTACACTTAGACAGACACCTAAATTTTTCGAGACATTTTGACAGAAAAATTAAAACATTGAGACTCAAAACATATAGGCTTAATAAACTACTAATCACTACCAGTTTATCAATACGTTTAAAAATTTTAGTATACACCTCCATAATTCGGCCGGCGCTGTTGTACGGCGCACCTCTATTCCAGCATGTAAGCAGGTCAACTGCAAACAAGCTGCAATCATTTCAAAATGGAATAGTCAGAAAAATAGTCAAAGGGACTTACATGCAGAGAATGAGGACATCAGCGATTCAAGAAGTAATTAAATTACCGAAAATCAAGGAATACATAACCAAGAGGCAGGATTCTTTTTTCGATAAATTACCAACCCTGTCAAATCCACTATTTAATAGCCTCAGCCCTGCGAATCTCCCAAGACGATGGCAGCAAGTATGTGAATGTTAGGATTAAGTATTAGAATTTAAGGTTTAATCAAGAAAGAGGTGAGCCCCATCACCGGAAACCTAGAAAAACTATTAAATTTTCAAAAATTAGATTTTCTCAATACCCCTTAAAATGCATATAACTGCAGTAAAAGGTTTACTATTCAAGGAAGCAATCAAATCAATCGAGAAATTACTAAATCATAAGGGGCTATGAAAAAAAAAAGTAGCGAAGTTTCATAAAAATAGTTACAGCGCAATATTCTATAGAAAAAATAGTCTATATATTCTATTTATTATATACATTAAAAATATAATAATATAATAATATAAATATATAATAAGTGACGGCCTCACTGAACAGACTCAGCGGCTTGCCATGGATTAGAAGAGGTTGGTTATCCGTAGATAACCCGTCCCGATTAGCCCTCGTGGCATAAAGCGGAAGTTAAAAAAAAAAAAAATAGAATATTCAATTAGAAAAATATTTTAAAATCGAAGGTTAAAAATATGAAATTGAAGTTCATGTTTATGAATAACGATTTGCTCTTTTTTAATCGCAAAGGAAGAATGGGTCAAGGTCTCATTCGAATGTAGTACGACTATAATATCCAAGTATCCGGAGCCCCGGATGATATGTTATGAAAATACATAACATATTGCAGAGATGGAGAGGGAATCATTCAAAATATTGCTGGCTGTATCAGAACGAAAGCCATAGCGGGTCCCTCCCAGCCAATCTCTTTCATAACATTCCTCATCAATGAAAAGATTGATATTAGCTCCGGTTCGGGGCTCCATTTATAGTATAAGTAATGCTTTTACATTATACTTTATATATATATATATATATATATATATATATATATATATATATATATATATATATATATATATATATATATCATCATGATCGTTTCACTAAGACTTTACATTAAATAAGCTGTAATTTAACATTTATTTGAATTTTAAATGAACAATAGCACAAAATAAATAAGACACACCGAAAAAAACCTTATCACAGATTAGGGTAAATCGCAACATAAAACTTTTTAAAAAAACACAATTAACATTCAAACTTTAAGATATTATTTCCCTGCAGACGCAGCGCTTAATTTTTTTAATGGAATGGCCCTAGGGCTAAGTCGGACTCGGAGTCGCAAGCCCCTTTTAAATAAATTAGAGGGGCCAACACAGGCTGGGGGTTATAAAGTCTTAAGCATCTTTATAAAGTCATCTATAAGGGCTTGGTACGGCTCAGCAAAACGTCTTTTCCTCGTAGGTATGAGATCTTGAAATTTTGAGTTTATCATTTAGGATTTTTATTTTAAGAATTTACTGTCGTCTCCTTTTTAATTTATATTTATTTCTTCTGAAAATATTATAGAATAAAACGATATTTATTTATTTATTTGAAACTAATATGGGCACTTCAACCACATGGGTTATTTTAGCCTCTGTAGAACATAAGGATATTGACTACAAAGAGAAATATTGAAGAGTATGAAAAGAAATATTAAAGAGTAAATAGAATACACAAATAATACAATGATAACATAAAAATTGTGGAGGACAGAAAACAATAAAGAAGGTAGTACCGTAGGTATGAATACAGTTGTTACATACAAGGAAATACTTAAGGAGATACTGGAAGACAAAAACACAAAGAAATGTTGATAGAAACATTTTGTACAAAAAGAAAATATTTTTAAACACAATACTATAAATGAATTAAAGTGAAAAACCATGAAAGATAATAAGAAAATACAATTAAATTTTGGCGTAAAGGTTAATTTTTTGTAGAAACAAGAACAGTTTTTCGGCCATCTTCATATTGGTGCTTATTATTTCGCCTAATTCCGACTTTTTTCCAAGTCCCACTTCTATCTGTTCTACTTCGTAAGCAGGCGTGAGGATATGCGAAACCGTCAGACGATAAAACGATATTAAAAATGTAAGTAAATTTTTAATTATCAAATAATCAGTGTTCTCCACATTTCTCTTGAAAACCTTTATTTTAAATTTAGTTGAATAAATTTAAAATAAGTTAACAAATAACTTTAAATTTTCATAGGAAGATACAAATAATACCTGACAGAATAGGCCAGACATATTTTGAAATGAACAATCCAATTATTTATCATCTCTATCCAATTTAATATATGAAAAAAACTGCTATTACTTGAAAATTTACAATACAATTTTAATCATAAAGTTTCTCATTTTTTTTTTTAATTTTTATAACATCTGTAAAATATTTTATGTTCTAATCTATTTTAAGAAGCTTTCTTTAATTACACACGAACTATATTTAAAAAACAATAAATAAAATTCATAAGCTATAAGTATAGTTTTTTTTTTCATGCCATAATATTGTTTCTAGCCTAATATATCCAATATATAAGATTTCCAATCGATTTATATACATCTGTAAAATATTTCATGTTCTAATCTATTTTGAGAAACGTTCATTACTCACCTAGGAACTATATTTAAAAATAAAAGAAATCCAATTCATAAGGTATAACTATAATTAGTTTTTAGCCATAATATTGTTTCTAGTCTAATATATCCAAATATAAGGTTCCCGAACGATTAGGTTAACTAAGTGTAGAAAACTATACGGTTTCTAGCCCTGATAAATTTATATGTACGTATAAGGTGCTGTGGTGGCCGAGTGTGATAAGGCGCTTGTTATAAATAAGATATCCTGAATCGAGTGCGATTAGTAAATGAATAGGTGAACTCTCGGATATGGTTTTATGGTATTATGATTTATATCAAGTCTAGGCTGTTTTATTCTCCTCCCTCCACCTGTGGTTGGGGTTCAATGAACTATTAAAGGCGACTTAGACTGATCTGAACAGATGAGTCCACCCGTTTATCCAAGCGATGTGGTTACATAATGTTCTTAACTACCTAGGCTTTTGGTTCATGGAGGTTGATTCCAACGTTCTCGATAAACAGTATTTATATAAAACAAAAACTCTGTTATAATAAGCCGAATCTGCCATTATAAATAATGGCTGAGGAGCATTCTGCCCTTTGCATTTCATACAATCGTCATTAAAACGAGAACAAGTTAATTCATTTGCATAATGACAGAAATATCAGGCATGCTAAGGACCATTACTCTGTCTCGTTTAAGGTAAATGATAAATTGCGTATCAGCTCAAATTACACGGCTGATAATAACAGCTAAGGCTGAAGCTCAGCGGTTAGTAGACAACCCATATCAGGCTCTTCATAAGGCAGAAGTACCCCCGGGGTCGATACTTGTTCCCGTCTTATTCATTATAGGCCTTCTGGGCCTTATATCACTACGCATAAGTAACCGCCGATGAAATTTATAGTATTTATCGCCTATTTTTTTTTTATGTCCTCCCTACCTTGCCTTTCAGCAACACGGGTTATATAATATATAGTATTTATCGCCTTTGTTTGGATTCACTATTTAATATTTAAATAATTTAAGAGAAGTTTTTCGATGAGCTAGTATCAGTAATATTAAAATCCTAGGATCACGAGGTTTTAAAAAAGAAAAAATACACTATATTTCGAGAAATGACATGTATAAACCCTTTAACGCCTGTAGACTGATATATCAGTTCGGGCGCTGCAGTCCCTGGGGCCTGCATGTTATAAAACATTCAATATCTAAAAATTATATGTAAGTAGACATATACTTAGTACGTTCATACACGTATTTTTTTAATTTGATGAATATTAAATCATGGCAAGCAGACAAAATAGTCATCATTTTCTTATTCATATTTAGGACGAGTGCAGGACTAATGAACATTATTTTTACATAGTTGGCATTCGCGACTCTCCAACCCTGTTTCCAGCCCGTCCGGTATTTCCCAGTGACGAGGTTTATGGGTTCCTCAAAAATTTCAGAGTGCTGTAGACTAATTTACATGGGGTTCTTTTTGGGTTTTTCCAAATTAATTTTACCTGCACCTTATTCCTTAGTCAAATAGGGCGAAATAATTAGTAGTATTACTTAAAAACAAAAAAAAAAAAATATTAAAGTTTTTAAAACCCCCAGCGCCGGTCCAAAGTCCGGATGAACAAGGATGATGAAAGACTTTAGGAGAAAAATATGAATTAGGAGATAATTTTACCTGCACCTTATTCCTTAGTCAAATAGTGAATGTGGCAAAAAGTTTTCAGGCCACTGGGCACGGCAGCCAGTCTAAGGTCTGAGGCCGCAGGACCCGCATTACTCTCGCACTGCTCAGAGCTTAAAGGGTTAAATAATAAAAATAAAGAAATTACCACTAAACCAATGCCAAATTAAATTGACATTTTTAATTTTTAAAACTGTAATTCGTTTTTATTTTTTGTCTTCAACAAACTCTCTACAAACAAAAACGTTTTTTATTGTAACAATATCATGTATTAAAGAAGGAAGAACTGCTACCTCTTCCCTTGTGGCAACCTCTTGTTTCTCTTATCAAACGACTTTAAAAAAATGTAGAGGATGTTTAGGTCTGTAGGTCAACTGTTGGAATGTGTAGGGTTTTGTTAGTCACGTACCATGAGTAATCGTAACATTTTTATTTGGAATTTGGCTGTGCCCTATAACTTTCTAGAATATGCCTAAGTATGTTCAATGAATTGAGTAGGAATATATATTTAGTTTTAGTCACATTCAAGTTTTGATGTTTTTGAAAAAAATCAGCCAACTAGGTTGAGTCGTTTATAATTGTGTTTCGCATAAAGTGCGGGCTCCGTGTTACATCCTTTTGTCTAAGGTAAGACCGAAATAGTGTAAATTGTCAGTTGCGAGTTTGAATATTTTCTATGTGAATTGGATGGCAAGTATTTTTTCGAAGAGATAACGCAAAATGTTTTTATTCATCATGATGTAGTCTTCTAATTTTCCAAAGTTCGCACCAGTCGTTTAATTTATGAATGTGATGTTTTAAAGTTATTTTTCCAAGAGTGTTATCGGTCCTCAGTGTAACTAGCGTTAGGTGTTTCATTATTAATAGGTACCTCCTAAGTTTATGCAAAACTGTAAATTAAATAAGGAGGTTTTAAATTTTTTTTTTTTTTTTTTTTTTTTTTTTTTTTTTTTTTTTTTTTTTTGAAGAGAAAAGATTTGGCTCCGCCGGAAGTCGAACCCGGGTCTCCTGCGTTACATACAGAGCTCGGCTCAAGGCAGAGCAAATCCTTCCTCTTCACTAATACCTACTCCTCCTATCTCACAGGTTTTGCGAGTAGTAGCGGGAGGTGGACAAATTTTGTCCAATTTATGATATTTATTGACATAAGTCAATTTTTTAAATTATTTTAATTAATCCAATCTTAAATTGTGGCTGACCACCAATTTTAAATTATTTTTAAATAATTTATTTTTCGAAGAGAAAAGATTTGGCTCCGCCGTCAACTCCCAACCTTGTCAATAAATATCATAAATTGGACAAAATTTGTCCACCTCCCGCTACTACTCACAAAACTTGTGAGATAGGGGGAGTAGGTATCAGTGAAGAGGAAGGATTTGCTCTGCCTTGAGCCGAGCTCTGTGGTGTAGCGGTTAGCATCCTCGCATGTAACGCAGGAGACCCGGGTTCGACTCCCGGCGGAGCCAAATCTTTTCTCTTCAAAAAAAAATAAATTATTTAAAAATAAATATTACTTATTAAGAAGATCAAGTTACGCTGTGTGGATTAAAACTCGTTCATACCAATGTGGTATGCAGCAAAATTCTTTCCTTTAAACATTTTGTTGCAAAACTTTCTCATTTCATATTTTGTTACTTTTTTTGTGTTACCTCTAAATAAGTAAATTGTTTTATTCCAAGCTCCCTTACACAGGGTAGCTTCACCTTTCGAAGGCAAAAAAAATCATCTTTATCTGGACACTCTAAATGACGTGGTAAGTTTTTTGTCAGTTTCATTTAATTAAAAAAAAATGTGGTGTTTTTATATATTTGATTTCGCGATTTCGTACCAAAATACCTAATAATCGAAATAGTATATATCATTTTAGGTTTTGGTATTATTTAGCTACATTATAGATATATAATAAATTGCTTTCCATCAATTTCACTTTCAGCAAGAGGTCTAGTGTTCCCTGGTCCAGTATGCGGTCAACAAAGTTTGCTTGGTATCATTGTAACGTCCCAACATTCCCTACCCCGGTTAATTTCTAACTTATACAAATAACTCTCGACCCTTATGTGTTTGCACTACACGTGTACTCTCGCAGTCTTATTTCTAACAAAATTTGATAGAACTAGATGTCAAATCAAAGAAGAGGAAAATAAAAAAAAAAAAATTATCGAAGAAGGAAAAAATAAAACAGGCTGATTTTAAGTAATATCAAAAGTTCTAGGATTTTTATTTTTCGCCCTCAAAGCTTTACTAGTTCAATTAGTAATTTGATATGTATGTTTATGTTATTATTGTATTTCTAAAGTTACATATAGAATACTTTCATTGCGAGTTTCAATGTACAAAATTTATAATTATTTTCGAAAAACAGGTACTGAAATCTTTTCTCTTTCAAATATGTTTTATTCATTTGAGTACACCCACTTTTCAACAATTTTTCATCAGGATAAATACTATAATAATGCATTATTATACCCTTTCTTTTAAATAAAAAATAATTAAACGATATAAAAAATAAAACAAAAATTAGTCTAATTAATATTTGACATAAAGGTGACACAGGGTCAAAAAAAAACTCTTAAAAAGCTACAAAAAATACTCTCATATCGTTTTTTTTTTTTAAATTGTCAAAATCGAAATCATAACAAGAATAAGTTCGTACATAAACCTTCTTAAACCAATATGGCTACTCCTCAATGATTTAAGGTACTGCAAAAAGAATTCACCTAAAAAACTTTTCAACTATCTAACAAAAATGTTTACCATTTATTTTCGGTTTCATAACTTGCTAATAAATAAAATGAACACAGCTGTCCGTTAGAAGGAAACTAAAATGAACCTTGATGTTGATGAAATGAACCGAGATATTTACTCTTTATGAAGAACTAATGGATTAAGTAAGTAGCGTTTAAAAACAAGTAAAAACTTTGGTTCAGATATATATTTACTATCAATTATTCCTATCATTTTTTTTTTTTTTTTTTTGGATTTATCATTCAATTTGCGCCTGACAAACATCGACAATTAGCAAATGTGCGCTGTGCTAATGAAATAAGGGGATGTCAGCCATGGGGAAGGATGGCACCCAGCGGTACCTCTTTCCTGCCTTGTTTCAGGTAACCTGGATTTTTAACAAAGCAGATCTCAATTTTGTCAATTTTTATGTCAATGTAAACATTTTTTTTAACAATGATTTATTTAGAAATATAGTCTTAATTAAATTAAATTCTCGTAAGCACAAGCTTAGAAAAGATAGTCTTATTGACAAATCTTATTGAAAAAAAAATTTCTATTGATAAAATACAAAAGTACTATAAAATAAAATTTTAATAAAATTTCCGTAACAACATGATTTTTTTTTCTCACTAAAACTAAACATCGTTATATTACTCATAACAATGTACAATCGTTATAAGAATTATTACAAATTAAATGAATCGAAATACGGCGATATTTCCGAAACTACATCTAAAACAGTATAACAAGTGTTGGTATGTCTTTATTTGTTTAGTTTTAGATAATCGTGAAAACCGAACACAATTTTTCTAGCTTGACATCTGATCACTTTAGTTGATTTCCTGGCACTTTCTTTTTAAGAGTCTCGTTTCCTTTTCGTCAAACTAAGAAAGACAAAAAATATTTACTTACAACAAAGTTGGGTAGGTACACCAATTATTATAGAGTCTTTCTCTTGTCCACCTGATTGATGTCACAGTCCGCGCATGTGATTCCAAGGTAAATTTCTTATGTTGTGGAGCTTTCATAACCTTTCAAAAGCAAGTTAGCTTTTTGAATATTAGACTGATAGAAATGGGTTAAAGTTACTTTGACTATCATAAAATAAACACCTCACGACGGTCTCAAAAATTCAATATATTTTTAAATGTAACGAGCTTTCGGTGCTCATAGCACCATATTCATCCTTTTTCTCGTTCCCTTAAGGGAGAGTCTATGTATAACTGTGTGTTACATCAGTTGAGTCATCATCAGTATAAATACTCGTCGTGGGGAGAGACATGCACTCGGCATAGCTGCCACTTGTTCTCTACTATGGTTACTTTGACTTTAAAACCTGTTTACTTTGTTTATAATTTCACCAGTAGACATATCTCAGAATAGGTTTGGTTGTTATTTTATAATATCAAATTCACAACCAGGTACTAAGGAAGCTATCAATAAAGGCCAACCAATTAACACCCCACAACTTAACGAAGTCATAACTTTAATTAAAGAAAAAGCTTGGATGGCGTGGCAAAGAATATGGTCAGCAACAAGGGACAATAAGCTCCGAATCATAGAGCCGTATGTTTACCGTAAAAATGAAAGTATCCAGCTTACCAGGAAAGAAGAAGTCGTAATCACCAGGCTGAGGATTGGGCACACTCGACTTACCCACGAGTACCTGATGTGCAAGAAACCTCCTCCTCAATGTAGTTCCTGCGGGGTTCCACTCACAGCCATATCCTCACTGAATGCTACGCGTACGAGACTTCCCGAGAGCAACTTTTAAAAGAAAACCTTGAGGAAACTCTTCTAATGGAAGAAAAAGCTGTAAGCAACTTAATGCTGTTCCTCCAACAGAATGACATATTTGATAAAATTTAACTTACTTTTTAAATTGTTACTGTAATCGTATTGTATTTCTTGAATTTCTCCTGTTCGTATTGTATATTTCTTGTCTTCATTTATTGTATTGGAATTGTATTGCACTTGTATTTTCTTTTATTGTATATGTAAATTGTAATTCAATAGTAACTTTACTTTATTGTATTTAACTGCATTTAATTTTACTTCAAAATTGTAAATTCGTATTACAGGGCGAGAATGACCCAGGTGGTCGAAAAGCCCGAAACTGTATATAAATAAATAAAAATAAATTCACAACCCCGCAATGCACCGAAAACATCAATTTTTTCAATTTCGATTTTTTATATACCCCTATATCAACCTCACTATAAATTTCCATTGAAATCAAACTACACATTTTTTTACTACGATATATTCTAATAAAAATATTTGTTGTTGTTATCTTGGTATAGTTTCCTCGAACCGTTGACATTGATGTTACACAGATTCTGAAAAGGGGGAAGAAGGCATAATGGACTCAGGTGTTTAGGCTGCGCAATCTGTAGCTGCTCGGGCCAAATCATGTCTCCAGTCCAGATTAATTCCAAGCAGCTAAAGTTCATTCTTCATAGCATTTTGCCACCTTCTCGAAGCTATTAGATAAAAGGGTTTGTCATAAAACTTCTATTTTCAAATGAATTTAGAGAATTAAATTGGTCTAGTGCCAACTTCAATATATTTAATTTTACATGCCGAATCAATAAGGTTAACAATATTTAGAAGACTACGATTCTACTTAAAAAAAAAAAAAAAAAAAAAATGAAATGAAATAGGTTTAAGGTAAAAAAAAAATACTAGTGATGAATTATGCTCATCACTTACCTTATTAAACCATGAGCAGTTATATCATAGAAATAACCGATCGATCACGGTATATGACTTCATTTAGGTGTAAATAAATTACTTACCAACTTCGTAGATGATCTGTGATCTATACTAATTAACTTTTTCAAAACCTTGCAGGAAAAAATATATAGGTATATATTTTTCTTTCTTATTTTTATATACCTCAAATATCTCATTGTTCTTCACTGTCTAACTTCAAATATCATTTGTTTTTGTAACTATAATTTAAATCCTACATTATACGAAATACTTGCGTATTGTATCAAATACAAAGTACTATATCAATTCTTTTTTGATCAAATTCCTTCTCTTCTATAGTAAAGGTGATTTTTAGTTCTATTTTAAATTTTAGTACTGTTAAGTGCAGAATAAAGACTATTTTTTTATCTCTATAATTTCATTGCTAATAAGAAAATAATTCAGTTATAATTAGAAAAGACATTAGATAAACTTTCCTTTAATTCCAAAGCATTAAATTGGCATAGTATCCAATCCCATCAAATCCATTTTATAAAAAATGTAAGTTAACATTAAAAGAAAAATTAGGTGTCTATTAATATTAGAGGTTTATCATTAAGAAATGGCATATTTTATTGAAGGTACCTAACTTAAAAATAATTCTAAAAAAAAAAAGATAGTAAAAATACATTAAAATAAACTATAATAATAACAATGAGTATTGTGATTAAAAATCTTTTAAAAGGATCGCTTCATGTTTTTATAATCCTAATATTGTTTTAAATACTCAAATTTATTTACTTTTAACGGATTATTTCATAAAAAATAATAAAAAAAAAAAAAAATAAGATTATTATATGGTGAAAAAACTTAGATAGTATCGAAGTTCTCTTTGCATCGCATTAGATAAGTGCACTAGAAAAAGTAGATTGAAATATAATCATTATATATTATAAAGCAAAGTGTTCAATGTGCGTGCCGAAAAGGCTCAGAAACGACTCCACATACGATTAAGAGATTTATGTTAGCGTGTAACTGTAGATCCCCTAACGGAGAAGAAGGTTTCCGTTTTTATCTGAAGGGTGTGAAATTGAAGAGAAAAGGACTGGAATTTTAAGACTCTCGCAACATGTAATTAGCGAGTTTATGAATGAAAAATTTAGTTCGAGCTGCAGACCACCAGGAAGCGCTAGGTGTTTCACTCAATGTTTATTGTTCATTCATTCCGTTATATTTGTAAAGGTTATATATTTTGTCAGCTGTTCTTTTTAAATTACTAAAAAATCAAGCGAAAATAATTAGTGAAAATAATTAGTTTCATCAGGTGAAATAATTAGTTTCACCTTTTCTTTTAAAATAAATTAATGATTTTACATATTTGCAATCAATGAGAAAACCGACTGGATACTTTACAAAATTAATTTTCTCATAAGAAGGTTAATTGATTAACACATTACATTTAATCAATATCTAACATATACTTAAGTAAATTTAATGCAATATGAGTGAGCGAATAAAAACATACATAAACCAAAAAAGAAGAGCTGAATAGACTGATTATAAACCGAAAATAACAAGTTTGAAGTGTTCTTATTGTATGTAGTTATGAAAAATGGTTTTATTACTATGTATGATGAGCATTCCAGTTGACAAAATGATGAATTGACTCCAAATATACATGTTTTCAATAAGATTTTATCACCGCTCATAGTTCAGGATAAAAAGAAATATGATAAAAAAATTGTGCCCTCATGATATTTTGGTTTTCACTTTGTAACAGTAGTAAGATTGGAGAAGTGCAGAGTTCTGCCAAATTAGGGTGTGTGGGGGGGGGGGATAAATTAAGGGAGGTTGAACTGGAAGAAAGGTCTTACAAAAAAAGTTTCTATGAATCTTCGGTATTTTCTAAACTTCTGGATCTAATGGGACCATCACAGTAGTCGGTGCTTAAGTTGTACTCCAAATATAGTTTTTTTAACTAATAATCTAATAACTTATTATCTGCTGACTGCTTGGAATGGGCTTATAGGATTCATAATCACAGAAACCATCAAAAACGATGCATGACTCGACAAAGTTGCAGCAAAATTAATTGTTCATCCACCATTTTCAACACCCTATAAAGTATATAGGGTTCCTTATTTGGGGGGACACTGCACATCTCGAATCTTAATATTGATACAATATACTTCTATATTTCCTTTAATTTTAAAGTTTTTGTGTTATTGAAACTGCCAAACTACCGGAGCGAAGCCGGGCACACTAGCTAGTATAAAATATAGCACTATACTAAGCTTAATATAAAAATAATTCTTAAGGAAAGGCTATAAACTTTAATCAGTAATCATCGTGGTCAATTAAAAAATAAAAATAATAATGTTGTTCACAATGCGAGAGAGAGTGTGTGTGAGAGGTAGCGAGGGGGGGGGGGGGAGAGGTCAGAATAACGGTCCTACTATAATGCTTGAGGCGCAGTAGGTATAGTTTGTCCCGCAAGACTTTTGCATTCTGCATGAAGTGTATTCTTTAGCGCCTATTGATGCTCAATAAAGTGTATAGTTCAACTTCAGTGTATAATATTATGCATTATTGTAATATTATAATGTTTAGTATTTTTATATCTTATACTGATGATTATCTTAAACATTATAATTTAATTAGAATTTTTTTATTTCTGATTAATTACTCTTTCAATTTTTTCATTAAAAAAAAACTCAGAAAGGTTTTTAAAACCATTTACTTATTTAGGAGCATTTGTTTTACAAACAACTGCTGATTCCACATTTTCTTGCCTATAAAATATAAACCCAAAAGGTATACATGTACCTAAACATACAATTTAAATATTTGTAGTTCATTCACTGATTGTTCTTACAAAAATTACTTCCGAATTAACGTTAGTTGTTTTTTTTATTATGTAATAAAATCCTAATTAAACATATCAGTTCCTAATCAGTCCTGAGAAAAAAAATTAAAGTTTAAATTTTCTTATAAATTTTATACGTTTTCAGATGTCAGCTGTAAAAGGCATGTTCCTTTTTTGTTATTGTTAATTACCTTTTATCTGGAAAGTATTTATTTCAGTATTTAAAAAGTTTCGTATTAGAATCGCTCGTTTGAAAAACCTCTCATAACATAACTTAAAACATATCCACAGATTTAATTATTGGATAAGTAAGAAAAACGTTTCTACTTTTGCATTACAAGATTTCCTTAACTCAAATTATTTTTTCCGATACATATTCTTACTTAAAATACATTTTTCATGATTTGATGAATGTGTGTTCATTCAATAGATCTGAAAAATAAATGTTTTTTTTGGATATGTAGAGTTTCTCCTGCTCATGGAAGACAAGCAATTGTTGTAAAAGATATATTTTGGAAATTACTATACAAAACACTTACAAGCTTACATATATATTGCCTAATAAATGAAAAATAACTGAAGGTATAAATATATAAGGTTGAAAGGGACAAGTTTCAAATTTTTAGTTCTTAATTCAAAATTTCTATAGATTCTTTGACCGTGAAAGGCGAAGCCAAATTTTCACGCCAAAACGTACTATTTGCTTTGGTTACAGGAAAATGTTTTTAAAATGTCTGGATTTGTCGACTTCCTCTCGACAGAACAGCTGGGCTAGTCGGGTATCTCTTGAATTTGATGTCTCGCCATGCCTACAAGTGGGTAGGAGAGCCGATAATATTTGAATTGAAGGACATAGCAAAGAAGAAGGTTCTAGTAATACACTAAGATGTGGAAGACGTAAACCTTTCAATAGGTTTGATAAAGGACTGGAGTCCTAACCCTCGAAGATGAAATTACTTCGGACTATTTGGACGTTTTGGTGTAAAAAAAATAAATAACCCAAATAAAAAAGAATAAGCCGCTCAACTAATAATTTCTCGAGATCACCTAGCCTAGTCTGCAAAAACAGAAAAAAATCAGCTTCTCCGAAGAATTCACCTTGTATTTATTCGGGAGTGATGAGAGATGATTTTTAGGCAACCGATCAGCAAAAGTAACGATCCACGGTACAAATCCCCTATCGTCAAGCACGGTGGTAGAAAATTTATGGCTTGGGAATCCTTTCCGGCCTCTGGGTTGGTTCTCTTGTGGAAATAAATGAAATTATAAATGCGTTCATCTCCGAAATATATTCTAAATCGTCTTTTCCTTCATAAAATAAAAAACCAGTCCATTTCGACACTGTAACCATAAAAAAGTTTCTAGAATTTTGTTAAAGGATGACTCAAAAAATATATTTTAAGGAAGAAGTATTACTTAGTCTCACTCATGTTGGCCAAACACTAAAACTATCAACATTTTTTTATATTTTAATTTCTAATAAAATCACTACAAGGTTTTTTTTTCCCCGCCTTTCACAGGATTTCACAAACCAGGGAAAGGGTCGGTTTACCACTTAACGAGGTAAAGCCTATTTTCTAACGCGCAAGCCCACTCGGCCTTCCCACCACCCACGCGTCGCATTATCTAGTTAAATGGCTTGACAAAATTTCCCTTTTTGTGAAAATCTTGTGTTATACAACCCTTCTTAAATAATCTGTGGGTTAACAAATTTTTACTAACGAAAATATAACAATATCAATGCCATAATAACAACGTAAATATTCGAGCAGGCTTCAAAAATGATAACTTTATAGCACAAAAATCATATGACTTGAGCTTCACAGTCAAGACACAGACTAAGACTAATTGTTCCTGTCACTCGCTCCTTATATACAGTCGTAAAAGGAACGGTCTTGGATGGTCTAGACCCCCGTGGAATCATTCAGGCCTTGAACTAGAACTCTGACGGTCCGCACCGGCCGGTGGTTAGTCTAAAGGTCTGGGATTTCAAACCATATGTTTTTATTTATCGATTAAACGTTACAATATTTTCATTACGTTACTAGTAACGTACTTTTGTATTTAGTAACGAAACGCTACTTACTGACTTACAACTACCAACTGTCGACGAACAAATAAGGACTCTCTATTCTGGCTTCCATATCAAATTACACGGACATAACAATAGACTTACTAATGACATGGCCACGACTGACATTCCTTTTATGAGGCGACTAAAAAGGAGTTGGATGAAAGACCTCCTCTCCTAAAAGAAGACCGGGATGTTTTGCTACTGGGCACTATATTCCTTCATGTCTTAAAATTCCAACATCACAGCAGTTTATCTCACATTTGCTGATTGTCGCTTATTATTTGTGACAGGTGCAAATTAAAGTATGCAGACAAAAAAAATATTTTCGAAATAAAAGCATTCCATGATAATAATTCAACAACAGATGTTGTTCCACTAACTTTGGGAAACTTGGTACTCTGAATCGAGATATAATCCAAACTAAATATTAAATATAACTAAATAAATAAATAAGTATTTATCTTCCTTATACTTGATTTAATCAAGAATAATATATTTATGTTTCATTAGGCTGATTTCAATCTGCACAAAAACTTATGTTAAATTTTTCCTTGGAAACGATTAATAATTGAATTGTGCTAAAACTTATATTCGACGTATTCACCTACTATAAAAATATTGGCAGATGTCAAGAACAGAGTATCGAATCCAATTAAAAATGTATATTAACGTTCTATGTTGATTGTCAACACTGTTTAGTTATCTTTGGAGATTGATTAGCAAAGTAAAAAAAAAAAAAACATAGTGACAGAATGGATGAATTGTTATTTACTAGAGGATTAGAATTTGTTATTTACTAGAGGTAAGAATTTACACGAGGAAAAATCCTGATAGATATTCTGCTTAGATGAAAATACTCACTTACAAAAACTTCGAACGTTTCAATCAAAATCGACGACTCATTACAAAAGCCCCCTGGTACGCGACTAACAAAACTTTACATACAGACCTCCATCTACCAACAGTCGACTAGCACATAACAACGCTTTACTAATTGGATGGAAATCCAAACAGTTTAACCCTGGGTAGAGCGCGGCTGATCTGACAGGCACAGGCTTTGGTTTTCCGGTGTTGCTCTCTTCAACGGGTCGAGGAGAGCACGCCACGGCCTGTAGTAAGGTATCTTTTTGGAGTGAATCTAATACCCTCAGTCAGTTTGTCACCAGTCATCAGAGAGTTGCGAAATAGCCATCTTGATCTGACCAGCTCACCGCGCCCAATTACGTTATCAACCAAGGTAAGTGTTTTCGTCTTTTAAATTACAAAAACTATTTAATTTAAGTTTCCTTAACCCTTTTATGGGGTCTCTTTTTCTAAGTTAGCATTACCATGCATTATAGGAGCATCACCGATTTTGAACTGATTAATAAATTGAGACGGCAGAAAGTCTCATACGTAGGCAAAAAAGAAAGCACTGAAGAACAAGCAAAACCTGAGCTGATCACATTTTACAATGCTCAAAAAAATGGAGTAGACATTGCTGACCTAATGTGCACCACCTACAGCGTTCAGAGAAATACCTAGCGATGGCTGTGTGAAATGTAACAGAGGAATATGTCTAACCCATGCAAAACCTGTTTGTACAGGTTGCTCACGTGCACCTCCCTCAGCAGTTATGGATGTTGAATCTGACTGATTTGTCACCAATCTTAAACAAATAAATATTAAACTATGATAGTTACTTTTTCTATTTCAATGTGAACTTTTTGTATTATATTCTATTTCCATGTTTTGCGTAATACTCATAAAATTTTATATTTTATTTATTTCCCTTTTTGTCTGAATTATAAAGATTATTGGTAAATTTTGGTTTAATTTAATACGGTGTTTTATGGAAATTATGTATTTTTTGTAAAATGTGCCTGTCAGGCTCAGCGCGATCCGATCTCGAGGATCCTTCACCGCGCCCTACCCAGGGTTAACACGTTCACGCCGAGACTGTTATTCATGCTCCTAGCCCATTGGAGGCTAAACTTAATGTTTTTCACTCTATCTGACGGGATTTATTCAAGGGCATTTGAACCCTACCTTATTATAAATCGTCGTGGTAAGTTTTGTGTTTGACTCAAGTCAAAAGATTGACTTGAGTTTACAAGTAATATGGCTAACACACGCTTGGATACAAGAAGACTAAAAAAGCGATGGATGAGAGACCTGCTCTTTTAGACAGCCAAGGTAATTTGAATCAATCCAGGAAGGGGGTGCTCCTGAGTACTTTCCCTCCTCCTGCCTGACATATAATTATTTCCTATGACACGACCATCTTATTCGCTGATTGTGATATCCTTGTTGACAGATGCGAATAAAAAATTAAAGTTAAAAATAAATATTCGAGGCAATTGGTTACAATAATTTTAAAGCAATAACCTGGCGATTAGTTTGCTTAATAGACGTTATGATGTAATTATAGTTATAATTTACTGCAACAATCAGTATTGGTAACACTATGATTTCTATAGTGTAAATTATATTTGCAATTTACTTCTCGTAAGTAATTGATATATAATTGGCAATATAAATCAGAAATAAATTAAATCACGCTAATCGATTAATAAAGGACCAGGTGTCTCCATATAGAGATTAGCAATCGACAACTAATACCAACAGTAAATCAATGAATAATTTAGCATATAGCGAGGTTGGTTCCGCGAATTGTTTCTGTAGGCCAAAGTTGCTAAACTCCATCCCAACTATTTGAGATATGTTGAAGCTATACAAATAGCTAAGAGGAGCTTTGGTCAACGGTGATATCACGAATTTATTATAGGTAAATTCTTGGGTGTTACCATAAGATATTGTATTTGAGCATGCCAAACAATCTTTATTATAATAATTGACATTGTACTTGAGTAAAAATTGCATTGAACGTGAAACAAAACAAAACAAGAAACATATGATTTAAAAGAGTTCTAGACTTGTTGGAACGGACAGTTGGAACACATTGTTCAAGTACAATCTACGCTTGCTTAGAACCTTCAAGACAGTTCTTCTTCAGACTAGATATAAGGAGCGATGGACAGCGCTGTTAGTCTTGTTCTGAAGCTCAAGTCATATGATTATTTTTGTATTACTGTGTAGTTACTAAGTGATACTTTTTGTAACCTGTTTAATTATTCGTGTTTTCATAGTTTGTGTGGCATTGTAAGATTCTTATTTTCGTTGAATAAAAATTATTTAAACCTACTGTTTTTAAAAAACCTATTGTTTTCACACGAATTTACATATTTATTATTATATTTGTCCACAAGTACTGTATATAATAATTTCTCAAAAAGTTTAGAGCATACAGGAAGGAGACTGATTGGTCTATAAGATGACGGATCGTTAGCATTTTTGTCTTTCTTGTGTATCATTTTGATGTTTGAATATTTCTACTGAATTGAGTATTTAGTCGTTCTGAGAATGCAGTTGTATATTGTCGTAAGGTACACTAGGGATTTCCTTGGCATTTGTTGGACATACTGACTAACAAAAACATAATTCCTGACCACCAATTTGGTTTCCGCACATTTCATTCAACAACACATCAACTACACAGAGTAACTGACTTCATTTCTGGGACACTAGAGCCGAAAAAGTACGCTACTGGTGTATTTCTGGTTGTCGCCCAGGCGTTTGATAAAGTTTGGCACCAAGGTCTTCTCTTCAAACTCAAGACCATTCTACCCCACACATATTACCTGATACTTCAATCGTACCTCTGCGAAAGATTTTTCTCTATCCGACAAGGCATTGAGACTTCGTCAGTCAGACCAATCTCAGCAGGGGTTCCACAAGGGTCAATACTTGCTCCATTATTATACATTATATACACACATGACATACCGACAAACTCTGAGACTTTAACTGCAACCTCCGCCGATGACACTGCAATTTTAACAATACATAATAACCCAAGATTGGCATCACTAAATTTGCAAAATCACTTACTACATTTACAAAATTGGTACTCACTTTGGAAAATGAAATTATACCATAACAAATCTCAACATATAACATTCACACTGCGACGCGACACATGCCCACCAGTTTACATAGGAGACAATCGAATACCTGAGACGGACTCAGTACGCTACCTGGGACTTCTGTTCGACAGAAGGATGACTTGGGGCCCACACGTAAAAATGAAAAGACAGACTCTTAACAAACGACTGAAAACACTGTTCTCTCTTTTTTCTAAATCGTCAAAATGAAAAATAGAACATAAACTGAACACATACACTTACTTACTTAAACCCATTTGGACATACGCCTCACAGATTTTCGGCTCAACAAAGAGGACGGACCTACGAAAATTACAAATTTTTCAATCAAAAATTTTGAGACTAATAACGAACGCTCCCTGGTACGTAAATAATAAAACTCTACATACAGACTTACAACAACCTACTGTCAAACAACACATACGAACTCTTTATTCACGATTTTTTGTTAAATTACACGGACATAACAATATACTAATTAACAACATGGCCACGGCTGATATGCCTGTTGCTAGGCGACTAAAAAGAAGCTGGATGAGGGACCTGCTCACGTAAGGTATCGAGCCCGGAAAGAGGTGCTGCTGGGCACCTTCCTTTCATCATGCCTAGAATGCCCTAAGTTCATTAATTGTAAACACATTCGCTGATTGTCACGCTGGGTGACAGGTGTTAATTAAAGATTGAAGTAAAAAAAAAAAAATTATTATATTTAGTAATTCACACGGTTGATGGCATGCTGTAAGTTTTAATTCATTCACAAAGGAGTCGATTGAGAATTTCAAAGTCGTGTGCAAACGAATAAAATAATTATTTTTGATTTTGGGCTTAATACTCTTTAGGCTACAGCCACCAATACTTTTGAAGTTAATTTTTTTTATAATTAAAACAAACTTTTAATGCTGAACATCTGCTTTCTAAATAAGTGGTCAATAACACATTCTTTGATGAATAAAACATCCAGATAGTTATACTTCATGAGACTTTATATACTTTGTAATAAAAAACCAAATAATAATTTGATTCTAATAATAATAAAACGAATTCAGAAGAAATCCAAAAAAGGTCTTACTTATACTTTTTATTTAATCCATTGTTTTATTAATTATTGAACAGTTTTCAACGAAAAATTATTCAATACACACCACCAATGATTTCTATTATTGATTATGATAAAATCGAAATTTCTTCTTAAAATTCGAAATATCGTAAAAGGAACTTAATCCAGCAAATAAATTTGAATCAATGTTACGCACAAACAAAACCAATCGCCCCCTACAAGCCTCCATCCACCTTCCCCGTTCAATCCCAACACCATAAGATCCGCCCTCACCAAATCCTCCCACCTTCGTCTTGGCCTACCGCTCGGACGTTCGGCAAAGCGATTGTCAATCTTTTAGGAATTCGTTCGCTTCTAAGACTCTCAATTCCGCTCGCCCACTTTAATCGACGCGCAGCTTAGCCTCGATCACATTTACCGGGTAAACTTCACGAAATTCTACATCGCGTAGCCGTCTTGTTCCTCGCCTTTTAGGCTATACGGGGTTTCCCAGGCCATGGGAGTGGGTGGCCATGGAGAGTATTATTAAATTTCCCCTGGCTCCGGGTTTCGAACTTGCTATCTTCGGGTTCGCAATTATACGTTGCCATAGGCAACGCGTACTGTGTAGCTGTCTTAATTCTTCTGTTGACTCATCCTTCTTCGGCCTAAATATTCTACGCAGTAATTTATTTTCAAATACCTTAAGGTGTTGCTCATCCCTTACTGTAAACAGCCATGTTTCACATCTGTAAAGAATCGTCGGAAGAATTAGCTTTTTTTATTAATTTCTTGTAATTTTTTTATAGTTTTGTAAATGTTTGTTCAGTACTTCTAAATCCTTGTTTTTACTTTCACTTATCCTACTTGTGAAATAAATAGTAAGGAAAGTATTGCGATCGTGAAAAATTTCGACTTTCGGTTTTCAACGGAAATACAAGTTTTGGGGTCCCCTGAGTCCAAATTACCAAGTCCCGCGAAATGGTCAGGTATGTGTATGTGTGTGTTTGTGTCTGTGTGACTTTGTGTGGTTTGAACAGAATAGCTCAAAAACTATAAACCGTACGAACCTGAAATTGAGTATTTGGTATCTGTATAAGCCCGTGATGTGACAGCAAAAATTTCATCTAAATTGGTCAAACGGAGGGGGTACTTTATTTAACGAATTAAGTCTAACTTTTACGTTTTTTTCGATTTTCTCAAAAAAGGCTCTAACGATTTTGTTTAAACTCGGTATTTGATGTAGGTATATGCCCGCGATGTGACAGCGAAAATTTCATCAAAATTGATCAAACGGAGGTGGTACTTTATTTCATAACTTTTTAAATACGGCTGTAATGATTTTGATCATATTCGTCATGTTTATGAAAATCAAGTCTTCTTTAATATAAGTTTAGCTTTATCATTATTGAAATGTTCTGAGGGGGCTTAAATGGGGAAGGGGCCTTTTGTGTTTTCTTATAAAGTATCTTTGTTTTTGTTTATATGGAGAAATAAACTGTCTCTCGTTACACCTAAAAATAAGAAATGGTCAAACATGAAATATAAAAAAATCAAGTAAACATATACAGGAGAAAAAAAAATATTCCATCAACTCATAACTAGTTGAGCCCACAGATGCACACTACACCTTTAATGACAGACCATTGTTTATAATTAAAGCCGTTCTGTTTATTTAATGTAAATTATTTGTTTCATGGTAACTAAATTAAGTTTCCAACTACATACTGAATTATAAAATCAGACGACTTGGAGTATTCGAGTAAAAACTTTCATTTAATAATAACCAAAATTAGTGTACTTTAGAGAGCAAATAAAAACAAAATAACTAAATTAATGTGGAAAAATGCGAGAAATGGCAAAACATGTCAATTTCTAATCTAAGTAAGTTGGTAAGTGAAAGTTGTGTGTTGCCCGCAGAGCACCAGATTTTTCTTAATAACAGTGTAATAGTTGATTATGTTTTATGAGTGTTTTAATATTAGTAAATGTCAGATATATTAATATTTCCTCTGTCAATATTAATACGGACAAAAACCAGGATATATAACAGCGGGCTTAGGGAGTGGGTTGGGGATTTATCAATAGTGTCAGATTTGATTGACAGACGTGGGCCGGCAATGGGACTTAGGATAGCGGCTACATAATACAGGATAATCCCAGGCATGCAACAGTCCGCGCCATGTCGTTCAACACGGGTCGATAGCTACAAAACCCACGCACGGGATTAATGTCATTTTAGTCCTTGTAACAATATTTTTTCATGAAACTTTGTTGTTGTTTTTTGAGTATGTTTTTAGGATTCAATCGTACTGTGGGAAACAAAAACACAGCGGATTAGATATTCCGGGAGACACATATCTAATGATCCGTCCATTGGTCAAGTAACTTTAGTAGTGAAGTGCTTGTGTACTCTCTTAATTAATACTCTTTTTGTTGTACAGTTATTGGGCGACCTCGAATATCCTGTTTTATCTTACCTTTATGAATACATAGTCCATGTATTAGCCAAGACGAAAATAAATGCGAAATTCAAGAAATGATGCTTTTTAATAATATTTTCCTGAAATATACACTATACTTCAGTGTGGCGAAAGTCTGTATCAGGGTGCGGTTGGTTTTCTGTTCGTTTAAAATACCTAGAACATGATTACGTACTTCTCTTGGGTACTTGAGTGGCTGCATATATACTTATAGGTACATTATAAATATTTTCTTCCCAGCTACATATACACTGCGCTTTCATGTAGATCAAACATATTAAAATTTGAAATGTATGTTTGTTTTTCGGATAGAAAAATAATATAAAATATAAATATATAAAATTTTATAATACAAAATAAATATATAATAATAATAAGCTTCGACTATAGGAGATCTGATGGCTTCTACTAGACTTGCAATGGCATGTTAGGCATGAAGAAGTATGTCACTCAGCAATACTCTTTCCTGGCTTGTTTCAGACAAATTAGACAAAATTCTTTAAATAAGGTACCCGCTGCGTTTGACCAATTTTGATGAAATTTTCGCTGTCACATCGCGGGAATATTCATACACCAAATACCCAATTTGAGATTTGTACGGTTTATAGTTTTTGAGCTAGTCTGTTCACACCCTCAGAACGTGTATTTCCGTTGAAAACCGAAAGCCGAAATTTTTCACTTTTAAATGGAAGTGAAAAAATACCTGTATTTTTGAAGAAAGGATACTAAATTTTTTTTTAAATCTTAAGGTATGAGAATATCTTGAAAACGTTAACTTTCGGAAAAAATATAGTGACAAAATAATCATCAAAAACTTCTTCTATTAACTCTTAACAAGATCCCTTCTAATTACCATTGACTCTTTATATATATATATAATTTATATATATATATATATATATATATATATATATATATATATATATATAAGTTCATACGCACTACAAGGAAAATTGTCACCCCTCTTGCATAACTTGGCGTCCACAATTTCCGAGGAAAACGGAGGTGACTAACTTTAATATAATCTTTAACCAACAGCAATTTGCGAGTGCTATTATCCTCTTAATTTATCGGGTTGATTATTAGGCTGTTAATTAGATCTATTAATTGCGAAGGGCGCTTTGTAGATCGTTATGGGCTAATTAATGTTTAAAAGTTATATCTGTTTCGTATATAAAACATAACGGGGATTAATATAGTTTTGAGGGCAATAATATTCATTCTTTATATTGGACCACCAATGTGGGTTTAAATAAATTTATAAATGTAAAATTATAATAAAAAATAGCAAACAAACAATTAAATATTAGTAACTCAAATGAGTAAAAACGTCACAAACAGTAACTACAAGTGATACAATAGTACCAGATGTTTTTTTATTATTACTCGGTTAAATTAAACTTTTTTTTCAAAATATTTAAATCTATATAAATATAGATGAAATTCTTTTTGTTTTTTCTTTATAGAAATCCATACCGTTTGTCCTAAATGCTCCAAATTTCGCTCAGCGGTTCTTTCATACCAGGTGAGAACACCTGTCCATATTAAAATTGCATAACTTCAGCCAATCTCTAGGTATTCTTTATTGTTATAAAAATCGTTATAATCTCGCTTTACAGCAGTTTTAGAATTATAATCTATTAGTGCTATTTTTGTTTATAGAAATTGTTCACATTTATTAGAAAAATAAAACCGGGATATAAAGCTAGTCTACTATAAAAATGAACAGAAAAAATCGATTATCAATGCACACATTTACTTTTTTTTTAATAGCATTTCCACGTCTTTGGTAACCTTTTCTAAATCAAATGTAACTACGTCCGAATCTATTGTAACATTTTCCTAGTCAATTTCAGACTCGAATAAATTATCAAACATTATGGTTTATTGATGTTTTCATTTAAAAATAATTATTTTTATTTTTTTTATGACTTTTAAACATTTACATTTGACTTGGAAATTGTTACAAAGGACTTGGAAAAGGTTACGTTTGAAGTGAAAATGCTATATATATATATAAATTTTCTCGGCATGTTAAGTGTTATGTGTGAGGAAAATTATTTGTAATTATTAAAATTAAAATCTTTTTCTACCGAGCAAAACGTAACTGTGCATTCATTGACATATCCTTATACATACCTACCTAATAAAAAATAACGTTTTTCATATTTCAACTTAGTACAGCATGATGTAAATAAGTATTTTATTTAAATTTCATACTGTATTCCTAACTTCAACCCTTTAGGGTCTTATGTTCAGAACAATGTAAGGCGAAGAAGCGTTTCTAGGCCAACGTTTGCGCAATGAGATGATGTGGTCGAGATCACGCTTAACCACAAGGTAGTTCTCCTTAATTAACTAAAGCTAGTTACTTTAAAGGAGCTTAGTGTGCCCCTGGAGACTTCCTCAACTTCAAGGTCAAACTGTAGCAGATGCAACGGAAAACTTTATCATCAGTACACAGTCTCTGGAAATAGTATCTGATAGACAATATAATTTATTTTTCATGTGTTGTGCAATCAAGCCATAATTTTTTTATCTATTCCTAAATTTGCACCTTTTCAGCATAGTGAAAACAGATAAATGTATGTTTAAATCTGTTTGGCACTTGCATTTAAAGGATAAGGAAAGATAGTCATGGTTCAAAGTGCATTTTTCGATTGCTAAATTTTAAGGCTCAATCTTAAAATTTGGGATAGTATTTATATATATGGGATAGTAATTTATAGTATATATATATACTATAAAATCTTTCCATATGTGGAATCACCTTCCAGAGGGCTTAATCTGTTCTGTCAGCTTTATTGCTCTAATTAATGTGAAAGATAATTTAGGACAGTGAGTTTTATAAGTATAAACATCACAAAGTTTGCCATATGTATGGGACGTATTATGTATTATATATGTATTACCATATGTATTACCTGTTAAATTTTAAAATTTATTGATATTACCTAGGTAGACTTTTATTTTTGTTATTTTCTTGAAATCATTAAAATATGAGTACATCCAGTTACATTGACGTTTCCAACAATGTGTCCATATCACCTTTTTTGTGTGTTAATATTAAGTAAATACTTAATTTCATTTTGTGAATTTGTCAATCAATGGTAAATTTAATATCTTATTGCAAGCATATGGCATGCTAATTCGTTACTGGAATCAGCAAGGAATGCTAAAAAATCTTACTTAATATTTACACACAAAAAAGGTGATGAATATGGACATGTCCGAAACGTCTACAACTATGTAAAAATAAAAATAATTGAAATTTGAGACTGTTAGTGGATGTACTCACATTTTATTAATTTATTGATAATGAACCTAATGGCCCAAGAAATTAATAAATTTTGTACTAGAAGTTGGTTTTTTTTTTTTCCAATTAGAAAAGAAATTAATGAATTCATACCAAAAGTCTGTTCCTAGAAATAGAGAATCCATTAAAATCTAATTTAAATAAAATAATGACTAAGCATGCCATAATTAGATGTACTAATTACTTTTGAACCAGACTATAATAGCATTACACTGCCTACACGCCGGTTTATTGTATCGCTAAGTACTTTGTCTTGTACCGACGAATTTGAGGCGGACCAAGTTGTGCAATTCCTTCTCGTCATATATCCTCATCGCCTCCTGGGACAAGGTTTCCAGCTCCTCTTTCTACTTCAAACCCCGCAATAAATCGTTTTCCCAACTCCATGCTTCTGTATATTCTACTATAGAACATACTAAAAATAAAATATAGCATCTCGTAGAACTTCAAGATTAAGATTTATTATTTTATGGAGAACACAAGAGCTTTAGTGTTCATCACCTTTTTATGTTTTATCATTCTTCTTTTGAATAATTTTCAATATTTATTAAACATTTTGTTTTATTCTTCGAGGTAATCTGTAATTTTTCTGTACATGGTCATCTCCCAAACTCGTATTGAATATTCTTTATTATGACAGTAGCTCTCATTACACGACAAATTTTCAATAATAAGGCTAATTTTCACTTCCAAGCTGGAAAATATGAGCAGGAAGAACTATTTGATGTGAATCTTGTCGGTTGTATGTAACTAATCCTGAAGGAGTCGCATCATCTATCTTTTTCTTCCGTTTTTTTTTTAAACTAAAATTTTTGTGTTTCTCACACCTCTTAAATGATCCACCTTCAAGCACTTTTTAACTTGATATTTCATTGAGCTCCACAAACCTTTATGCCTCAGTTAGATGTTCAGCTATTTTAATACTCTTAAAACTCACATCCGAACGTGTATTGTAACTCGAAAAAAGAAAAAAAAATACATTAACATATGATTGAAAAGAGTTCTAGACTTGTGTTGCAACAATTTGACTAAACCGTTCTAGTACATGTTCGTGACCGTTCAAGAATAATCTACGCTTCTCTGTAACGTTCTAGAATATTCATATTCAGACTAAATATATGAAGTCACGGACTAAATAGTTAGTCTTTCTCTGAAGATCGAATCTTGTGGCTGCTTGTATGTTACTGTTTCGATTCAAATTGATACTCTTATAACCATCTGTGTTATTTGAATTTATATTTCTTGTGTGGCATTGTAAATTATCATTTTCTTCAAATAAAATTATTTAAGACCATGACAGTTTTACTGCCATTTAGAATTTTCATGTTCGTCTTATAAACCGCATCACTGTAGTTATGAAGAGGATAATGAATGGAAAAATAAGTAAGTATGGTCTCTAGTACAATTAATGGTAATACAGTCATTTTTCTTTTTTCTAAAAAATTGATCAGAAGCTCAGTGTTTAGTGTTTGCTGATTCAAAGGGAATTCAAAACACTGGATTTTCGATGTTCTAGAAAAACAGTGAATAAAGTAGGGTGAGTGGTTTCTTAATGGGCTTATGTTACATCTTAACATGCGGGCCTCATGTAGCCCAGCAAGTAATTTCTGGAAGCGTGAATGTTATGTGTTTTGATTTGTCAAGAATTAATCGAATTTTCAATTGGTGATGGATGAATTGGTGTAAGCCATACCAGTCGTTTAATTTATGAAGAAGCCTTATTTTTAGTTAGGATTTTTCTATCAGCATAAGTAGCGATCAGTGTTACATTGCTTACAGGCTATGTCGTGAGTATAGATGATGTACAGAAGAGGAGCCACTCCACTACTGAACCTTGAGTTACTCCCGCCAAGACTGGAAATATTGAAGAAATTTCCGATCCTGTCGTATTAAGAAAAATCTGAACTGAGAAATCATTAATTAATTAAACGTAGAAGAACCGATATTAAAAAATTTATTTATGAAAAAATTAAAATAGTAAATAAATAGATCAGTATCATCAGCAACAATAATATTATTACTATTAATGATATGAACTGCCACAAATTTATAGTTATTACGTCCGATGCAGACGTACAGCCATTTCTATAGCTCTGAATTTGAATAGTGGAAACGATCTGTCAAAATTGACGCCGGTATTTCCTGCTCGAGGAAAAGCGGCGGTAATTGATGAGGGTCCCTATAAATCTGGAGAAGAGTTGTATTATTTCGTTTTCAAAGCAATTCATTACACCAGAGCTATTTTAGTGGAGCAAAGAAATAAACCTGAGTTATGTTTTTATTGTGGAAAGTCAGTTATTTAGTTATTGCTTTTTCTCTCCTTTTTTTTCAGACAGTCATGCTTTCCTTCATTTTTCCTTTCCTACTTGATTTCCACTGCCCCCCCCCTCAGTCCAGATACTTATCATAGAAAAACACGTATTAAATTTTATAGTACGATAAGAAAAAAATAAAACTGAAATTTATGCATAGGGGAGACTGGGACAAGTTTTATTTGTTGAATTTTCCCAATGTTGACTTGAATATATTTCTAGGTGAACATGATATGATTATATTCCAGATAATTTTATTTATAAACACATTGCAATATGTATAAAAAAAAAAAAAATTATTCAGTCATTAATACTAAAAAATAGTTAAGAATTATGATATGACTGGAAAATCTGCCCCTTTGGAAAATATAAAAAATCACATATTATGTAGTAACTAAAATGTGAAGCAACTGTTGAACTGAAATAAAGTAGACTGAATCACAAGCACAGCCGCTTTGGTTAGTACACCCGCTGCCGCGTTCAACCGGCGCATTAAAAAACTAAAGCTTGGAAATTTTTCCCCTATGGGAAATGTACCCCGATCTCCCCAAATATATTCAGAATATAAATGTGGTTGATTACCAACGTAGGCTAAAGGGCATTTTTTAATTTAGACTTTCTATTTTTGTTCTCTCACTCTTGTCGATATATTATGGATAAACGGATATTACAATTTTTTATTAATAGATTTCCACAATGTTATTCAAAGCTGCACTGTGAGTAGCTTAAAAACTAATTTTGAAATTTTGAGTTAATATATTTTAAACTTCGGTTCGTTTGTTAATCTATGTTCTTCTCCCTCCCAAAGTATTAAGGATATGAAAATTTAAAAAATGCACCTAACATTTTGATCAGATCTTGAGGTTGAATTAAAATTTTTTAGCTCAGTCTTGATCCAAATACTTGATCATGGGATGGAATAGAGATTCCTTAAATTTAAATGAAGTATCCTTTTTTTTACGGCACCTCTTTTCTAAAGATCAATCTCATCTAAAAACCGGATTTTCGCTGCTTGTTCCCTAATTTAGTTGATTTTTAGTAACAATGATGTAATAATTATTATTAAATAAATTAAAAATTAATTTAATTTCTATTTGTAACGATTTGTTAGAGTTAGTGGAAGTTTTCTTCCTAAGAATTATCTCAGAACGCCAAAGGATGGGATTCATGTTTTAGCCAGAGTCTGTTGTTGTTTTTCTGCTTCATTGGTTTCAATTCCCGGATGAGCATTTATTGCTGATCCCCTACGGATGGTCAATGACTTAGGTTCCTGTTTTCCTTCGGAGCCTGGACCAGCAAGCCAAGGCAAAAGAAATACTTCAGGAATACTTTGAGTCTCGTTGTTTTTCTCTAGAACCTGGATACTTATGAAGTAAAAGTGATCAGATACGGAAATATCACGTGCCTTAATCCACTTATAACATAGAGCAACTACAGTCCTATCAGATTTTTTTTTTCCCTTCTTCACTAACTTTAACCTGATATTTTTTTCATAAGCTTTATCGGATTTAAAAAACATTTTATTTATTTATTTGTTTACTCCTCCGTATTTATAAGTTTTTATTAATGATGTTGAATGATCTAAATAATTATTGCTAGATGCATCTTGTAAAATATGTCACATTACAATATAGAACGGTTCCGGACCCTTTTCTTTTTTAATTTCATGCTATTCTAAATATAAGTATTTTTTTTAAAAATGAATTTCTTTAGGAGACCGGAAAGCTGTAGAGGCTAGAGAGAGGCTATTATGATTAAAATGTTGAAAAAAATATTTTACATGGTAAAGTAAATGTATTGAAATAAAAAATAATATTAGGGAAAGGAAAGGTAGCTCATAACACAGCTACTTGATATTCCTCTGGTTTATTCGATCGAAGGGGATATCTCTGTGTTGTGACCTGTGTGATCTGCGTCGGATATGTATGTAATTAATTTACATATATACATTTTTTTAAATCTTATTTATTTCTTAGAAATCATATAATTCATGTATTCTGTGAAATTTAGAACAATAAGATCTGTTTAAAAGATTATAAAAATTAAATTATAGGATCCTCATTCAAGATTAACTGGATTTTGGCCTGATTATTCATTTTCTGACCAGAAAATTGTTTCTCTTTATTTATATGAGTAACTTTCATATTCAAGCCGCATCTTTGATAAACTTTGGATAAACTGGATAGGAATCATTACAGTATTCAAGAGACAAAAAGTCATATTCTCTACAGAACAAGGGCGATAAATAAAATCAGCGTATTCCATACTTTAGAAGTTAAAAAATGATGTATAATAATAATAATAATAATATTGCAATGATGAAGATAACCTATATTCTGAAGAATATCCTTTAGAAGTTGTTGATACTCAATCCACAAATATGTTGAAAACAGTGCTTCAAAACTCGACCCTCTTTATCGTTTGTTAAAAAAAAAGAGCGTCCTTTCAAAGGAATAATGAAAGCGAATCGACGCTAAACTGTTTAATGTTAGGTTGGAATGATTAAAGATTGTAATTGTTGGAATTGGGATGATATCAACAATCCTAAATTCAAAGGAACCGATGCAAGTTATGAAGGTATTGGCGTTACATTTAAACAATGTGATTCCACAAGATGGTGGAATTCTACCTCCTAAAGCATAGTAAAAGTTTAGATGTAATTAGTTTTGAATACAGAGCAATCAAAGATGCAATAAAATGTTGTCATCATTATTAGAAATGTGATTTTACAGTTTACAGATATCACAATCCGCTTGGAAGATCTCAGGCAAGAACCAATTAAATATCAATATTACATAAAAACAATCGCAAATTTCATTCATCTAACGTAGAAAATGAATATCAATAGATCCGAGGCGTTTAGAACCATTTCCGTTCGTAAAATTAATTTAAACGTCATTTTATGAAGTGGCTAGCGGAAAAAGAAAGAAGAGTTCAAATTTCTTCCAGGCTTCAAAATTCCTCTCTTATTCAATGCAGTAACTTCAATATCATATGTCTTTATTACTGTGTTTCATTGAAAATTTTAATTAAGTTTGAAAAAGTCTACCATTAGGAACGGATGACTCTTATGGGATATTTGAAGAATTAAATTTGTTTAAAAAATCTTTGAATATAAACATAAACACACACACACACATACACACCCGCGCGCGCGTTTATTTATTTACAAGAAACTCAATAGAAACAAAGTTTTCACCAAAATAACATTGAAAGGGCAAATAAAACAAATATGTACTTGCTATATAAACAATTATGTCACGATGAAAACAAAATAAATTATTTTCGAAATATGAAAATGCGTGACATTAGCTTTCTTTAAAGCTAGGTGCGAAATGCTAAATCTAAATTTTAAAATATACAACGAGGGTCAATTACAACTTTGCTCACTATGTAACCGAAAAGAATTTGAAAATAATTTCCATTTTATAGCAGTATGTCCCATTTTGTCCGAATTCCGACTTAAATGTTTCTTTAAGGCCAACTCAATAGAGTTAAAATCTGCAAAAAATTAAGAAATTACTTTTAAGTGTGGACTTAATCACTTATACAAAAACAAACACATTTCTGAATATTTAGATCAGCGTTATAATATCTACCCTACCCCAATATTATTCTTTACCTAAGAATCATATTTCTTTTTTCAGAATGTCTTTACCGTTTGCATATTTTATATTTGTTTCCAATATTTTACATGGGAATCTGAGTTTATAAAATAAGTTTTCGCTTAACCTAAATGACGGAAAATATTGTGTGGTAGTGTGATATGAAGGTACGAGAATAGAAGCCCCGATGCTTATTGCTAGATCAGGGGGCCGAGAAGTGGCAGTTTGAATGGCAGCTGGCAGCTCAGTCATTCATTGATCAGTTCCCTCGCCCGCTGCCTCATCGCCTCGCCTCTGTCATCCTTGAAATATTGTTTTTATACTGAATGAAATGTGGCCATGAATGAAAGAGCAAAAAAGAGGATCTTATAGTAATATCCCTTCAGTAGTTGATTATATTTAGTTCAAAATTTCGGTTATTACTTCAATCCTTTACTATCCTATGCACTGGATATTATTCCGATTTTATCATTACTCATTAAAACCTTAAAGACACTTTAAGAAGAATATATTATTTATTTTACTTTTATTTTCTTATGTATCAAGGGCATTTAATATACGTGCTGTTCTAATTATTAAATTATATATTATATTTATATATTATATTTCTTATTATTATATATAAACTCATATAAACTCATACTCACCTCATGCATACACGCTGAGATGATATAGTGAAATAAGAAATAATAGATAATAAGAATTTTCCATCAATATTCATGCTTCTATTCCCACCTGTCAGCCATCAGGGACAATCAGCAAATGTGATAAAGGAATACTTTTGATACACATTTTAGAGATGAGGAAAGTGCCCAGCAGCAACACCTCCCGGTTTTCACACTAAGGCCGAGCGCACATTGAGACTCAAGTGACGCAGAGCAGTTTTTGTGAAACGTGAATTAGATAGGAATCGCGCACATTGTGACGCAGAGCAGGGCAGCGCAGTTTCCTACCTACCTCATTGCAAAAACTGCTCTGCTCTACGCTGCGTCGCCTGTGTCTCTACAATGTGCGCCTAATTCAGGAGAGGAGGTCTCTCGTTCAGCTTCTTTTAGCCGCCTTCTAACGTGCATGTCAGCCGTCGCCATTTTTTTAATTATTCTGATATTATGTCCTTTCACTTTAACACAAATAAGGTCGTATGTATTTTACGATAGTTGTTTGTTGTAAGTCTGTAAGTGGAGTTTTGTTTCTTAGGGAGCTGGGACCATCTGTTATTTGTAATTTTAAATTTAATTCCTTAAATATTATTATATTTTTATAAGTGTGTCTTGGCAGAGAAAAAACTGTGAGGCGTATCGAAGTAAGCTTAAGTAAGATGGCATACTTTTCAATTTTGAAGATTTTGAAGAAATAGAGTAAATTATTTTTATTTTACTTTATTTTGCTATATTTAATATCAGCAACAACCTAATTCCAACACAGACCCTGTACCTTACTTTGGATTAATGTTCGACAAAAGGATGACTTGGGACCTACAAGTAAACATAAAAAAAAGACATGTTTGTTTGTTTAACATCACTTTAGGCCATTAAGGCTAATCGGACGAAAACGTACGTTTAAAATAAGCAAATATAAATAATAAAAATGTTCGTACATCAATACTAATAAATTATAAATAAATAAATGACATCGATATTACAGCTAGGTTGAGCCTTTAAACGTCTCCTAATAAAATTTTAATAGAAACATGTATTTAATAATTTTCATAAACATATTTAACAATAATACAAGGTACATTTTAAACTGTCTTACAAGCTGTCTTTTAGATCCTAAGCAAGTTTGATCACAAACCCTTAAAGTAACATTTAATGATAGCGAACGTTTTCTTCCGTTACGCTTTATATTTGAAGGGCTTTCGGAGGAAAAATTCAAATTAGAAAGTTCCGTACCTATGATAATTGATAATTAGATTTAGGTAGGCTTAAAACATATTCTAAGCTACTTCTGGCTATTAAAACGATAAAAAGTTTAAATTAATGCTGAATGAAATTTATATTTAAATAAGATTGTTTCTAGAAACTACTTCTTAGAATCAAAGCTCCCTTTAGTTTTCAAGAAGTTCAGTAATAAAAAGATATCTCTGTTTATTCAACTTCAGCAAACTATGGAGCCTGATTATTGTCACGTATCAGACACACAACCTTGAATTGGTTGCTGTAAAAAGAAAAAAGTTGTTGAAAATATATTGTTTAGATACAATTCAATAATGTTTTTGCCACTTCTAGACAAATGAAATAGGATTTCATCGTTACTTGCGGTTTATTTTTATTTTTCTACTAGGTTGTAGTCAAATATTATTTAAAATCTAAATCCATGAATTTAATTAAAGGGAGTAGGGAAAAAAAAATCAAACAAAGTTCCTAAATAAAGGAAGGATAAAGGGATAAAGATTTATTTAACGATTGAATTCGTATTTTTTGTGTGGCTACTCGGATTTTAAAGAATTTAAGCTGACTTTTGAAGCTGTAATTCCCGGAGCAATTAACAGCTTTTGAAAGTACAGAAATATCCCGCTGAGCCCTAAAGGGTGGTGAAAGGGGAGGGGGCGTAACTCAGCCTTCAATGGAACTGTGGCCGATGAATGAACCCGGCACAAATGTGTGAAGTATAGTCCATAAGCATCCATTAACTCTCAATTAATGACCACTCTTTTCGCTAATGACCAATCTTATCAGTCTTAATTCTGATTAGTTGCAGGCTCTTAAAAACATTTTTAATTTATCTCTAGCTTGAAAGTAAAAAGGTATATTTCCAAATTTTTTTGCGATCTCAATTCGAAAAACGTATTGTTTTTCCATTTTAAACCATTTTGCAATATTCTTTTATTATTGCAAAGTGACATCTGATACTGGTTTACTATGGAAAATAATATGTTTATATGGGAAAAAATAAAAATTAATTATTTTGTAGTCTTATTTTGGATTCAGTGCAATAATCAATTTTCGAAGAATATACACAGGCCGAAGGTCACCAAGAAAATTTCTCTATTTATTAAAGAGGCTTTTTATTGATGTTTCACCTCTTGCCATTTTCAAGAATATCTGTAATGAATACATCATTAACATACATACATATTTAAACTATATTAAGATAGCGTAATATTTTATTTGCCAGAATGATTCCAGATCTAAATTGTTAATTTATTATAAATTAACTATAAATTAATAAATCATTCTGACCTGCCTCAAAAAAGATAACCTTCCAATATTAAATACATATTACATAGTATATATTTACAAAGGAATATTTAAGGAAATATTACATAATAGCATTTAATTTCATCAACTGTCATGCATTTAGCCTCATTTTTCAATTATCGCCACATTAGTAGCGAACTGAAAATTATTTTATTTATTTGTTTTATTAATTAAAACATTATTAATTTATTAATTAAAAATTATTATTTATTTTTATACTTAATAATCATTATTTTTATTATACTGATAAATTAAAATTTCCTATAATTTACTCACCAAGCTCTTAGATCATTCTGTTATACCTAACTAATGATGACTTACCAACTTAGATTAGGCAGGGAAGGGGAAGCACTGTTTTCCCATCATCAAGAAATATCAAATTTATCTGACATAAGATAATTCTTAACTGAACTAAAATACTTTCTAGTATGGACTTCATCAAGATAACGTTCTGAGAGATTCAACAATTTTCTATTAGTAAATACGTAAATCTAAAACCTTCCGTGGAAAAATCCCACTTAATTTGTTACTTATTTTGCCAGAAAGGGAATTATTTAACAATTTTAATAATTGATTTATGATTCCTCAACCTCTCCAGTACATAGAATTTTCCTGCCAATTGTTACAGACTAATTCAGTTTAAAAAAAAAATAAACGAAAAATATTTTATCTATCAATGTATAGAATTTAAGGGCATTTATGAAAAGAGTGATTTATTTTTGTATAGTTCCCTAAAGAGTATTTTCGAGACTTGTTAGTATTATTACTAATTAGTTCTAGGATAATTGCTACTCTAGCAAACTATACAAAAATCATACCACGCACTATTAAAAAGGTCGTTTACTTAGCTCTCTCTTGTTCTGATAATATAAAACAGAAGATGGTTGTTAGCTGTAATTTTCCTAATGATAGACCTAAAATGTTAAATACTATTACACTATAGCGATTCATCACTAGTTGGGGTATAAGATTGTGCTGTGCCCAAATCGAACTCGTTAGTAAAATTTTTAATAGGGGCAGTCTTGGTGTGTGTAGGTTTTAAGAGAGAATTTCTTAGTAAAGCTAAAGAAATATATTTTAAAACTATATTATAACAATGAGCTAATATTTTCATACAAAGTTATCGTTATTACAGCACCAGAATCCTATACACTAAAAAATAAAAATAAAAAATACTTTGTATAAGAAAGTGTATGCTTACGCAAATTCATTTATCAAGAATTGGTGGAAGCTAAGGCGCAGGTTTCTACCATACCCGCATTACAGTTCGGTCGTCAGGTTTAATTACTGCATATCTATTTTACATTCAGGCTCAATACAAAAGTAGGCAGAAGATAAAATAATGAAATAGAGGATTCCATGTTATCTATTTTTTAATAATTTAAGGATTTATAGTTATTCATTTCAGTTTATTTTTTTTTTATTATTTTTTTTTTTTACGGTAGGCCCTTTTTTATCTTTAAAAGTAATGTAAATTAATAATTCAGAATAAATACACATAAACCAAAATATATATGTATATATATATTGCTAGTAAGTATAAAAAAAGGACATCATTAATACTAATTTTGTATGCCATTAACTTTTCAAGATTTAAGTTATACATGCTTTATATAAAATAACAGTTTTTTAATTCAGAATTATAATTTTATTCATTTTTTTTTTAAGTTATGTGTCAATATTGAAATTTATAACATATTTGTCGAATACAATGCTATTTTCTTGTTCAATCGTTAGATACTCTTTTATTACTCTGGTTTGAAAAGAGTAGAACGGAATGTCATTTCATTCAGAGTACAATAGTGAATCGTTAGACTCACAAGGTTAAAGGAGGCTCGTGGTTTTGTGGCGGGATGGAGTACATTATTGTAGTTTAGTGTTCTATTAAGGGGAAAATTCGTAATAGAAGGGAGATTAGAAATAATTCTGGGCATTTCAGTTGCAATAATAATACAATGGGGCGTAATACAATATAAATGACTTGATAAATAAATCTATTTAATGTAAATCCATACTTTTTTTTTTTTTTTTTTTTTTTTTTTTTTTTTTTTTTTTTTTTTTTTTTTTTTTTTTTTTTTTTTTTTTAGCATGAGAAAGGAAAGTTCCAAAAAGCACTTCTTTCCGGACTTGACACTACTTCAGGAGAGGAGGTCTCTCATCTAGCTTCTTTTTAGTGGCCATGTCGTTAATTAGTCTGTTATTATGTCCGTGAAATTGAGCGAAAAATTGCATGCAAATTTACAAAAAGTTTTTTTGCTTACGCCCCCCGGCGTAATAATTTACTAGCGTTAAATTTATGGAATGAAAATTTTGTAATATTTGTAAGTGCGTCTTTTTAGCTGAGCCGAAAATCTGTGAGGCGTTTGTCAGAATGGGCCTATGTTGTTTGTTGAACGTCACTTCGAATGGGCCTACGTAACTGGGTGTATGTATTCACTTTCTGTTTATTTTTCAATTTGGCAAAAAAATAATAAAGCATTTTTAAACCTTTAAATGTTCAGTGTCTTTTTATTTTTATCATACATGTGGGCTAGTTCGAAAATAAAGATTTATATTTATACTTTCAATCAATTATCCAAAATATTTGCCAGCTTATTATCTCAGATAGATTAATCTTCTACGATTTGAGGTTATAATTTGTGACCTTCTTAATTGAGAATAAAGAAACGAAACATAGTATAAAAAACTTTTGGTATAAAGTAAAACATGAAAACCATTAACTAGGCTGTAACTTCTTAACTAACAATACAATTTCTATGCTTTTATATTGATTTTGTTGGAAATGCGGCGACGTTCAATTTTAGCGTTCAACAATCGACAGAAATTCAATAGTTTTTGAGTAATGCACAAACTATTTTTTTTTACTTCGTAGCTGTTCTTTTCTTGAGAATCTGACTATTTTTCCAGACTGGAAAAGATTGGAATTTTTAAAATGATAATTCTTTTATCGAAAGGGAACAAGTATTAAGAAATTAATGGCTTGCTAACAAAAAAATATATAAGATTGAATTTTTGAATTGAACAGCTGACAATTAAAACTAAGTTAATAAGTTGTAAGCTGTATTTAGTTTATTTGAGTCAGATAAGTTGCTTAATACTTCCAATAATTTTTTTTTTAAAATAAATAAAAGAAAGAAATGTTAAACAGAATTTTAATATGATGAAAAGTAGGGATTAGCAGATTAACAGTCTAACATAGTTTTTTTTTTTTTTAGAAAAAGAAGCTTAGAGTGGAATTAACGCTGTATAATATATCCGTAAGGGCTTTATAATGGTGGGAAATTCTAGGGTTTTTCCAAGGCCTCCATGTAGAGGGTCCCGAGCCAATGAATTGTTAACAAGTTGCTACATAGCAGAGCAGAGCCAGGGAGGGAGTTTCTCTTTTCAGAAGATTCTCTGCCAGGTTCCTTGGTCGTTTACTGCTCTGTAAAATTTCAGAATGATTTTATGAAGAATGTACATCGTTATATTAGTAGTTTCCCTTGCATTTTCTAACCATGTAACCATTTATGATAAAATATAATATATATTTATATTAGAGAAGCTCATTGCTACCACCTAGAAATTTTATTTACGTAAAGTAACGTAAATCCACCCTAAAATATAGGGTCGAAACTATCGCCAAAAATTTCCTCTATCAACTCTTCAAAGAATCTTTTATAATTACCATTAACCCTGTAAATATTGCAAAAGAAGTTCATACGAACTACAAGGAAAATCCTCACCCCTCTTTCATAACTTGGCGTCCACAGTTTCCCAACAAGATGAGGATGACTAACTTCAATATAACTTTTAACCAACAGCAGTTTGCGAGTATTATTATCCTTTTACAATAGGTTAAATGATGGTCAGGATTTTCAGTTTACAATGATTTTATTGTGGTAAGCCAAAGTTTCGATCCAACGTTTTATTGGCTTACCACAATAAAATCATTGTAAACTGAAAATCCTGACCATCATTTAACCTATCGTAATTGAAGAACAGTTTACTATCTGTCACCTCTACTATTATCCTTTTAATTTATTGGGTTGACTATTGTTAATGTCAGAGGTGCTTAATAGATCTAATTAATGTTTCCAAATTATATCTGTTTCGTATATAAATCAAACCAGGTATTATGTACTATAATTATGAAGGCAATAATATTCATACTTTATATTGAAACACCAATGTGGGTTTAAATAATTTTAAAAATGTAAAATTATAATGGTTATCAAAAGAAATCAAAAGAATCAATGATCAATGGAATCAAAAGAATGTGTATCCTGTGCTGTTCGAAGTTTACTCTGGCCCTCTAGTCTTATTATACTTCATGAATAGAAAAAAAAAAAAGACTACACTTACATATTGCTACTAGCTAACACTTTTAAAGAATTTTTTTGCAGCTATACTAGGAGTCGTTACTGTATTCCTTTATCGATGAAACTAATGAAAATTCGATAAAGTTAGGCACTCATTCACAAAAACAATAGGATGATGATACATAGTAGTCAGGATTTTCAGTTTCAACTCTTTTTACTATGGAAAGTGTGTGGATCTTCATCAGGGCTTTAGAGTGCAGAGTAATACAAAGACTAGGGGGGGGGGAATCTGGTATGATAATAAAAGGAAAAAGTAGAACTTCTTAATTCTTAAATGAAGATTGTGGGCCAGTTATAATACCATATGGCTGGAAAAGTTTTATATTATATATTTTGAGGCTATTCATTCATATTAGCTTCATTTTTGTAGAAAATAAATCCTGAATTAGTGGAATGTGAAAATACCTAGCCTGTGCAAACGATAGAGCTCCACAATTTCTCTATGATTAAACAAGGGAACTATTATCGCCGTCTCTGCACAGCCAAGCAATCTGCTTTAAGCAAATTAGCGCACCTCTCATCTCAAATATATATACAAGAGATTTAACAGCAGAAGTCGTGGATTAAAACGGGAGCAAAGAAGAAATCAAATAGTGAATAAAAATGACAATTATATGACAACCACTCAAGCTCATTTCTAACGTATTTTATTATTACAGTTATTGTTAAATATCTTGAAATTCGCAACTGTATGTTACATAACATGCAACGAGTAAATTTGAATTAAAACAGGATTAATAACCCTGAACATTCTTGTACATAGAGAGAGATGTAAGGCAAATCGTGCTGTCATGACAGAAATGGTGAACTAAATCGCTGAAGTGGGAGTGTCTATTCTTTTTTACTTTCACTTACCTATATATGAAATATTTGGGGGTCCCCTGAGTAATTAGGGGGGGTCCCCCCCCCCAAATAACCAAGTCCCGCAAAATGGTCTGTGTGTGTGAACAGACTAGCTCAAAAACTATAAACCGTACAAACCAGAAATTGGGTATTTGTTGTATGTATAAGCCCGCGATGTGACAGCAAAATTTCATCAAATTTGGCCAAACGGAGAGGGTACTTTGTTTAAAGAATTTTGTCTATTTTTTACGTTTTTCTCGATTTTCTCAAAAACAGCTCTAACGATTTTGATTAAACTCGGTATTAGGTGTATGTATATGTCCGCGATATGACAGTCAAAATTTCATCAAAATTGATAAATTGGAGGGGGCACTTTACTTAATAAACGTTGTCCCATTTTCACGTGTTTTATTCATTTACTCAAAAACAGCTTTAACGATTTTGATCAAACTGGGTATTTGATGTATGTATATTCCCACGATGCGGCAGCCGAAATTTATCAAAATTGGTCAAACGGATATTCAAATATAAGTATGTAAGTGTGGAGAAATGTGTGAAGTTGAGGATTAACATTTTATCGAAACACGTCAATTTCTAATATAAGTAAGTTCGTATGTGAAAGTTGTGTGTGTTGCGCGCATCGCACCAGATTTTTTTAGGTTATTTTTGTAAACATTGCTTTTCAGGAAATAATTCGATTTTTAACAATCACACAATTTAGAGATGTTTTTCATATATTTATTTTACGGTTTAAAAGAGCAAAATCACTGCTACGTGAGTTTGCGACTGGATTGATTCAAGAAAACGTGTCGATTCAAATACGGCCAGATCTGTTCGACGTTTATTAATGGTTACAAGACATTAATCACGACTTTCCTATCTATAGTGGTTCGAAGAGATAAATGGTCTGAAGATTAAAACGAATTTCGGGGCACAAACATAAATAAATAATGGATTTTAACGAAATCTATATCTTCTTAAACGTGTGACAATGCTGATTTTTTTTTTTTTTTTTTTTCAGTAAAGCACGTACATGAAAAATATGATGCTTCATAGGTGTATATAAAATATTTAGAAGAGCTGATTTTTAAAAAAATCTTTCAGAGGAGCCGACGACATAGACTCCTCCAAGCTAGAAAAAAAAACATAAAAACAATTCAAAATCAAAAGTAGTATAATTCTTTTAATATTGTAACGTAAAAAACAAAACATGTAATATGAAACAAGAGTTATAGACTTTTTTTGGACCAAAAACATAAAACAAACTGTTCTAGCGCTTGATCGTGACTGTTCGAGAATAATCTATGCTTGCCTGGAACCTTCTAGACTATTATTATTCAGATTAAATATAATATAATAATAAATTATAATATATTATAATTCAGACTAAGCTAGAAATATACAGAAAAAAAGCAAAAAAATCGAAGGTAGTATAGATTTTTCAATATATTGTAAGAGTCAGGAGAAAAATAAAAAATCAAATAATTAACGATTTGGGGCCCGGTGTGGCTGGGCGGTAAAGCGCCGTACTCCTATGCTGGAGCTGCGGGTTCGAGTCCCGCCCTGGGTGGTGCTTTTCTTTTGTAGGTATCATATCACCCAGTGTTAGTATGGGCAGTATAGGGCTTCAGTGGAAGAAAAAAAAAAAAAAAAAAAAAAAAAAGAAAAATTAACAAGGATAAAAAAAGTATCTACTTGTAACGAAACAGTTAACGCCAAAGTAACCATATGATTCGATCTTCAGAGCTAATGTCACTAACATGTTCTAACAAACTGTTATAACAATACTGTTCCGACTGTTCTAACAAAAAGTCTAGAACTCTTTCCAACCATGTGTTTTTTTTTGTTTTTTTTTATTTTACGTTAAAAATATTCAGTATTCTTTAAATATGTATTCATTATAAAAAGAAAATATTTTAAGATTATATTAATTTAACTATCATTGTGGGTGACCACCTATTTTTTAAATTATTTTAAACAATTTCTTTTTGAAGAGAAAAGATCTGGCTCCGCCGGGAATCGAACCCGGGTCTTCCGCGTGACATGCGCGGTATGCTATCCATTACACCACGCAGTCGCTTCCAAACGGTGCCAAATCCTTCCTCTTCACTGACACCTCTCCCACGATCTCGCAAGTTTAGCGAGTATTTACGGGAGATGGACAAATTTTGTCCGATTTTGGGCATCTTCTTGACGTTCGTCAATTTTTTAAATTATTTTATATTAATTTAACCATCATTGTGGGTGACCACCTATTTTTTAAATTATTTTAAATAATTTATTTTTGAAGAGAAAAGATCTGGCTCCGCCGGGAATCGAACCCGGGTCTTCCGCGAGACATGCGCCTTATGCTATCCATTACACCACGGAGTCGCTTCCAAACGGTGCCAAATCCTTCCTCTTCACTGACACCTCTCCCACGATATCGCAAGTTTTGCGAGTATTTACGGGAGATGGACAAATTTTGTCCAATTTTGGGCATCTTCTTGACGTTCGTCAATTTTTTAAATAATTTTATATTAATTTAACCATCATTGTGGGTGACCACCTATTTTTTAAATTATTTTAAATAATTTATTTTTGAAGAGAAAAGATCTGGCTCCGCCGGGAATCGAACCCGGATCTTCCGCGTGACATGCACGGTATGCTATCCATTACACCACGGAGTCGCTTCCAAACGGTGCCAAATATCCTTTGGCCTAGCAAAGAATGAGAGGTGTCAGTGAAGAGGAAGGATTTGGCACCGTTTGGAAGCGACTCCGTGGTGTAATGGATAGCATACCGCGCATGTCACGCGGAAGACCCGGGTTCGATTCCCGGCGGAGCCAGATCTTTTCTCTTCAAAAATAAATTATTTAAAATATTTTAAGATTTATTTTTTTTTATTTTTTTATGTGTATAATGATATTTAAAAGGAGTCATATCATTCATGTTTGGGTAAAAGGGCTTTAAAAAAAGTTTTTTGACTCGTCTTCTTAAAATTCATAATTGACTATAATTTGTTCGTTATTCATAATTTATTACAGACTGTTGAAAGAATATAGTTTCATTTATTATTCTGGAATAAAGTAATACAATTAGGCAGAATTTATAATTATTTTCAATAGCTTGGTAAATCGTTTTTTAAGTTTCACATACGATGGCTTAACCCCTTTTGACCAAAAACCAGTGCTTTTCATAAGTATCTTTATTTTAATACTTTATAAAAAAAATAAAAAAAATAAAATAAAAAATTTCCATAGTAATACCATCATACGATATAAGTACAGTATTTTGTTTATTTCTTTTAAAGTGCTGGTTAAAAACAGTATTTAACTGTACAGAATGCCGCAGATCTTAAATTTTATTCTCAGGTAATAAAAAAAGCAAAGGATGACATAGAAATCTTATAATATTCTATATTTCAAACATATAGATATAATATACATATGCACAGTTATATTATATCTTTTATGTTGTAAACGACAAATTTAAAAGAGATACAGGCTTCCCAGGGGAATGGAACAGCTTTGAGGAGATAAATGTTCAGTGGGCCAGAGGGAAGGCACAATAGGCTCGGTTTTGAAATTACCTTTTGGGAAATAAAGGAGAGGGAAATCAAGTTTGAGTTGGGTTCGCTTACGTTCCTCTCGTAGTCGACTGGCCCAACTTTCCTACCTAAATATTTCAAACAAAATAAGGCAAAGGTACATTTCCAGTCGATAAACAAGAAATACTTCATGAGTTCTGTGATTTTTATTTTTTTTTTCTGTGACTCCCTTACTACTATTCAGGATTCTAAAAAAAAAAAAAAAAAAAAAAAAAAAAATCTAATTCAACCTTACTCCAATAATTATACTATTTCGCAGTTGTGTATTGTATAAAGAGCTAATTTTTCTACCTGACTTCCTTAATGATGGTAATTTGAATTTTAACTCGATCAGTTGGATATTAAAACGGAGAGGAAGGGTTAAATTTAAATAAATATACATTTGATAATAGCATTAAATAACACTCCTTGTGCAATCTTCAAAATAGAGATGAAGTATTTTTTTTTAGTTTATATCAGTCAGTCCAATTCTTGCTGAATCTAGAAGGAAGTAATTTAATAAAAATTTGTTAGACCAGTTAGTGTTTAAAGACTATCTCAATGATAAAAACTGGATCCTCGTTTGCTATTGTAAACTAGGTCAGGGGTTTAGATATGAATTAATAAAATAATAAAATTAATTTAAACAATAATTTCTGTTAGAGAAACATGTATAATTTAAATAATATATATTTAGCCTTATATATATTTAGTATATATATACTTATATTTATTCTAAATTAGTACAAAGCAGAACGTTCCCGAAAAGCGTAGAAGATTCTTGAACAGTAACGATCATGTACTAGAACAGTTTGTAACCGTTCTAACAAAATTTCGATCATATGATTTCTGTTTAACGTTACTATGAGGGCAAATTCCACGTCAAATCATCACAAAAATATATAATTTAAAACCTTACCATCTCAGATATTCTTGAAATTTGGTATATGCGCACTACTTGTATTTACTAGAACAATTGTAAAATATTACTGAGATATATCTACCCGTTTTTGAATTATTGGTCTCTAAAGCCCTAAAAAATAGGTCCAGAAACAGAAATAATCACAGAATGCGCTGTTAAAAAATACCGATAGTCCTAGTAAATATGGAAAACATCTAAATCTATTTTTAATCATAAAATGGTAAATTTATGGAATTTTATCGCTAGTTTTCAATTTATTTAGTAATGAAGAAATTTTCATCACACTTTTATATTTTTTTGTTTGAATAAATATAATTCAATAATAATTTTATTTTCCAAAAATATATAAAAAATTGTAAAGACGCCCTTTTTAAGAAAATTTCTGTAGTACTAACCTATACATTGTTGTATATCACATGAAACGGCATGCAATCAATTAAATCAAATTTGCAAAACATCTACTGCTATATTTAATCATTTTTTTTTTTTTTTTTTTTTTTGGCTCTAGAGACCAATAATTCAAAAACGGGAAGACATATCTCAATAATCTTTTACAATTGTTCTAATAGATACAAGTAGTACACATATACCAAATTTCAAGAATATCTGAGATGGAACTGATGGAGATGGAGGCTCAAGCCTATGTTGAATTGACGTGGAACGAACCATATACTATTAAATAGTATTTATCTACGATATTTTATCTCTATAATCAAAATAAGATATTGTGTAACTTGTGCGTTTAATACATTCCTGTAAGCCCTATGGATCTTAATTACAATTTAATATTAGATTTAATCAAATACCATCGAAAAATTCAAAAATAATCAATTTTCTACAGATGTTCAAGCTGTTTTGAATTCCAAGTACAACAAAAATTTTAGGAATGTTGGTAACTTCGAAATGGTTGTTTTGAAATAGTTATTTTCAAAATAACTATCGAGATAGTAGTGCTGAATGCCCTTTTTGTAACCTGCGTGAACCCGAAAATCTATATCACTTTCTATTAAATTGCCCTATATACAATATTTACAGAGATAAATATTTAAGTAAATATACCGCTAATGCTATCGATGATAAGGATAAAATAGAACGACTGTTACTAATAGAAAATAAAAATAAATTTAATGATTTATTTAGGTATGTCGAAGATTGCCTAAAATTAAGAAACCTTGTTATATATATACATGAATAATCGTATATTGTTAATTGTAAAATGTAAATAATAATGGTTAAACTTAATTTTATTTTTATTTTAATTCGTTTAAGTACTTTTGTTTTGTTTACTTTATTATTATATTTAAGAATCTCCTAATATGTATACTGAGTTAAGCAGAATTGTGAATATTGAGTGAATGATTGTACGTATGTAGATTAGCTTGCATATGAAATACATATATGTACATAAATTTTGTTAACTTTAAAATTACGTTCTAGTAATTAATTTTTTATTTTATTTTATTTATTTATTTTTTATAATTAATTTTATTTATATCCTTATAACATTAAGTATTTACAATGTGCACATGCACACATGTATATCTATATTTGTACATCCTTGATATCTTCTCTATCATGTTTATTTACTTTTATTATTGCTCAACTCCATTTGTATGGGGATTTCCCCAAAACAAATAAAACCTATTCTATTCTATTCTATTCTATTAGATTTAATCATCATAACGTAACATTCAACGCAGCATGTCAGTTTAAATAGCATCAGAAGTTTAACACGTTGATTTCTATGACTCCCTTACTACTATTCAGGATTCTAAAAAAAAAAAAAAAAAAAAAAAAAAAAAAAAAAAAAAAAAAAAAAAAAAAAAAAAAAAAAAAAAAACATATAAAAAAATCCAATCTAATCCAATCTAAATTAATTATACTACTTCGCAGTTGGGAGTTGTATAAAGAGCTAATGTTTCTACCTGACTTACTTAATGAAGGTAATTTGAACTCTAAATCGATCAGTTGGATATAAAAGGATAGGGAAGTGTTGAATTTAAATAGATATACGTTTGGTAATAACAATAAATAACATTCCTTGTGCAACCTTCCTGTGACTTCCTTAGTACTTTTCAGGATTCTAAAAAAAATTACGAAATCTAATTAAACTTTACTCCAATAATTATACAAGTTCGGAATTGGGAACTGCATAAAGATCTAATTTTTCTAACTGACTTACTAATTATCTTTATTTGAACTTTAACTCGATCAGTTGGATTATATTAAAACGGAGGGGAAGTGTTAAATTTAAATAAATATACATTTGATAATAGCATTAAATAACGTTCCTTGTGCAACCTTCAAACTAGAGATGAAGTATTTTTTTAGTTTATAGCAGTATGTCCATTTCTTGCTGAAGCTAGGAGGAAGTAATTTTGCAAAAATGTATTAAAACAGTTAAAGTCTAAAAACTATCTCAATGATTAAAACTGGAACATCCTTTTTGGGTATTTTAAACTGCAATAGAATGGGGATATATATATGAATTCATAAAATAATTTAAAAAATAATTTCTATTGGAAAAAATCTATAATTTAATTTTTTTTGTAGACTCCCATCAAACATGAGATGGGTGTCTATCCAAAGTAAATTTTGTATACGAAATAGAGTAGGAAAAAATAAGTAAACTATTACAAATAAATAATATATTTTTATCTAAACGCTCAAACGTTTCAATCATAATATTTTTTAGTGATGATATTTAAAAAAAAGAATCTGTCGATAAACCCGAAAATCTAATCCAGAAAAGCGACACCATTAGACATGAACTTGCAAATTATCACATGAATTTGCAGCAATCTCGTTCAGATTCTAAACAATAAACAGTAAATAAAAATTAAGATAATTAAAATAACATTATGCGATATTACTGCAGCATATTTTGTTAAAAAGGTATTTTATTATATTTTAAAACTATTGTGTTACAATATTTTTTATTAAAATAAAATAATAATTGACAATGTCTGGCAAACAATAAAAAGTCATATAACTAACAGCTTGTAACGATATAGTAACACAAAAATAACCATATGATTCTAGCTCAGAGCAAGACAAACTCTTCAGTCCATCGCTCCTTATATATAGGCTGAATAATAATAGTCTAAAGGTTCCAGGCAAGCATAGATTATTCTCGAACAGTCACGATCAAGCGCTAGAACAGTTTGTCTGATAAAATTGTTCCAAAAAAAAAGTCTAGAACTCTTATTTAATATTACATGTTTTGTTTTTCACGTTACAATATTAAAAAAAAATATACTACTTTTGATTTTGTGTTGTTTTTATGTTCATTTCTAACTTGGAGGTGTGTATGTCGGCTGCTCTGACAGATTTTTTTTTTTCAACTCTTCAATTTTATGTACACAAATATGGCATCATATTTTTCATTTACGTGTTTCAATGAAAGAAGAAAAAGCAAAGAAAGAAGAATTTCGCTCAAAGCCATCATGTATTTTTGCTTGTGCCCCGAAATTCGTTTTATTCTTCAGGCAATTTATCTCTTCGAGCCACTATAGATAGGTTAGTCGTGATTAATGACTTGAAACCATTATTATATATCGAACAGAACTGGCCGCATTTGAACCGACACCAGTGTCTAATTCATATTTTCTAGAATCATACCATCTTATTTTAGTCTAAATCAGAACAGTCCAAAAATTTCTTAACAAGTGTAGAAGGTTCTCGAACAGTCACGAACGTGCTCTAGAACAGTCACAAACATGTAATAGAACAGTTTGTTCCAGCATCATGTCTTTTAATTCATGATTTCTTTTATTTTTTATTCACGATAAAGTATGTAATAAATATTGACAATAAAATCAAATTTTTAATCATTTAATTTCCAGAAACAGAAATTTGTTCATGTTGTAAAATTACAGGATAATTAATAAAGTTTTGCAATTTTTCATTTAATTTTTAACTATGGGAAAAAGTTTACCCAAAATATTATTGATGTCCGAATAGTCGGCGTTCTACTGTATTTCCCAGTTAGGTAACAAACAATATAATGATTCGAATACAACAGCTTATTCTATATTCTTTCTCATTTAATACAATTAAGTAAAAAATCTACAAATGAAAAAATAATAAGTTAGACCATATTTACTCAATATAAAGGGTCTTTTCTGATAAAATGAATTTTGTATCCAGGAATTGAATTTATTGCAGCACGTTGAAGAATCACGCCTGAATCTTATATAAAATATAGATATATATATTTCTTCTCAGAAATGTTTAGTGGCCATGAAAAAGGGTAATAAAAAAAGGATCTGAACTTTATGCCTTGAGCCATCAGCTGGTGCGCCTGGCGTAAAAACAAAGCCTCTGAAAGATGGAGGTCAATCCCGGAGTTCTAATGATGTTCAACCCTCACTTTAGTTAAAAAAATGAATTATGGCCATGTTGTAGACTTCACTATTAAGTACTGTACCAAACTACAATACTGATACATTTCTTTACCCTTTAAGTTTTATTTAACAGAGACAAAAAAAAGAAGAAAACTTAATTAATGTATATAATATTTTGTATATAATATAAAATGTACAATAATACTAATATTGTATATGTGTATTAAATGTATTCATTTTTCAACACTTGATAATAAAAACCTGATTTCATACAAATAATTAACCTTTTTATTTTCAATATTTAATATACTTATTTATCTAATAGGGGATGTCATTTTTTTTATCAGGTATAGATTTTGTAAAAATGTTTTTCTTGTTTTCAGATAGTCAATAATTAAATGTGATACATTGATAGGAAATAATGTCATTGTTTCCCAATCTGGCTGAAAGATAAGACAGAAAGTTTAATATATTGCAAAACTGATAAAGGTTTGAATAATTTTTATTAACGAAATTCACAATAACAGCTCAAATAATCAACAAGGTTAAAAAAAATATTAACTTGTAACGACACATTAACAAAAAAGTAACCATATGATTAGATCTTCAGAGCAAGACTAACCCTCAAGTCCATCTCTCCTTATATTTAGTCTGAATTAGAATAGTCTAGAAGGTTCCAGACAAGCGTAGATTATTCTCAGGCAATCACGAACATGTACAAGAACAGTTTGTGGAACTGTCCCAACAAGTCTAGAGCTCTTGTCAATCATATGTTTTTGTTGTTTCAAGTTGCAGCATATTGGACTAACCTTACCAATGTGCCTTAAGAACATGCACAGCAATTTCAAAATTTTATCTTTAACTTAATTTGAGAAATGACAAAGTATTATATTTTGGGTAGGACATTGAGTATGCACGACTGTCATATTTCTGTCACAGGCGCAGATCGGCTAAACTTTAGAGTGATCCACGATTCAACGCATACATAAACATTTTTTTTTTAATTTCTAAGTACAATCAATTAAAATATATTTAATTCCACTGGCTTTGCTAATGATCTGAATTGCCTTTCATGAGTGGTCATGATAGATATGATGTGATGAAAATTTGACACAGGGAAGAACCGCATAATAAAAAAAAATTATTCAAAAGCAAGGGGCAGCTAAAAGATTAGCCCTCATATAGGCGAGAGTGCTGGCCGTAGGGACGAGTACCAACCACCCTTAACATAAACCACCTGTTACGTTATATCTGCTTCCAATTCCATTCTCATTAGCTCGAAAATGGTTTCTGGCTATGTCGATCTATTCATTCCACGGTTTAGCGAGTTAATAATTCCAAGATAATTTTGTTGTTCTCTCCTACCAATTAAGCTCTTCACTTATCATATAGCTGCTGGTATCTAGTTATTACACGAAACAATTTATTGCTCTGACATTATTTAACCAATCTCAATATTAAGGTGAGATTTCAGTAAAATTTAACATTCAGAATTATTATTGTTTATATTTTATAAAATGATCTAAATTTTTCTGACCATGGTCACATAGATAGTACAGGCACAAAGTAAGATATAAAATAAAAAATTTATTTTAAAACTTCAAGCCTTTCAATATACAATCTGAAGACTAATAAAACGTATACGAGTAACAAAACTCTGCATACAGGTTTACAAGAAGCACCTCTCTACCAGCACATACATAATCTCGCTTTCAACTAGTGAAAATCAAATATTCTTAAAAAAATATGTAATAAAGTTTTTTCATAAAAAAAAATGTATATATTTAATTAATTATTACTTCAGACCAGAATTGACAAATAGGCTAAAAGTAAAATATACTTTTACAAATACTTTGAAAATCCTTGATTAAAATCTCTAAATATTTTTAAAATTATTAGGTTTAAAAAGTCAACCAAATGTAAAAATAACATTAATTCAAACTTTCGATTGCCTCTAATCGATTTTTTTCTCAACATTATTCATTTTAATTGATCACTTTTGATCAGGTTCAGGACGGAATAAATCTTTTCAGTAATAAAATTATTGATGAAATAACATTTGTTTTTACTCGAATATCAGTCCTTATTTAATAATTTCGAACCACCCACAAGGGGTGGTTTTAAAATTTTTAAAAAAAAATTAGGAGGGATTTACTTATATTTATATGTAGTTATGTTATAAAATTCACATTAAAAGAACAGTTCCCATCTTGTGAAAATTGACTCCAAGAAACTGAAAATGAGGGGAAGTCTAGGACCTGACTCAGAAAACGATTCCAGGTTATTGGCAGTTAGAGCACGGATTTCGCTGAGAGAAGGCTAAGGGAGAATAAAGAGACGTCCTGATTGGTCGGTTTCCCGGCCCGGCGCTGATTACAGCCAATCGCATTAGCCTTACCTGTCCTCACAATTAACGGGACACTCCTAACGAATTTGTTACCAGGCCGGAACAGATATAAATTTGGATTTGGAGTATTTATTATTGGTTTAGGATTGAATGCGCTCTTAACCGATCACTAAGCATGAATATAAAATCTGTTATCAATAATTAAACATCGACTTAATATATATTAACGCATTTGAATTATAAATGTAAATAAAAAATTGTGCAATGCGAATCAAATTATCTGTAGATTTTATCCCCCTTTATGACCGGTGTTAATCATTTTTCGATGCCACACAGTGAGAAATATTTTTAATTCTGAAGCCAAAAGTCTACCAATTTTGATGCATTACGATATAACTAAATTTTTTTCATTGATAATTTCATTTACGAGGTTTACTTTACTAAAGAAAATTTACAAATACATTCGTAGGATCACTCATTTTAAATTTTAATACTTTTTCTACTTTTTAATACATTTTATGACCATGACATTCAATAATATCCTCACCTACTGACCTTTTGGCTTTTATACAAGCCACAGGTATTCGCTAAATTTATAAGACATTTAAAAAAGTTTTTGAATGGAGGAAAAACTTATAATATAAAATTAAAAATATACTATTTATTGGGATCGCAATGGAAAAAATAAATGCAAAATAATAAAACTGGGTATAATTCAGAATTTTGTGGAAATCAAGGCCTAAAAAATGTGCAATGTTTAAAAGTATGATTTCGAATTTCTAAATCTATAAAGGACTGAAATATCTCTATTTCCTCATTTGCTTCTCATCCACTATACTATATTTGCGAAATAATGTGTAAACGAAAACCAGTTAGGTATATAATAAATAAATATCCACAAAACAACATGATGGGACTTCATAAATAATTTTATTTTTTCCATTAATGCAAGGAATTTTTAAAAAGTTTGGAAATGGATAGCTATGAAAGTCGGAAATGAGTGGTTTCCCCAGCCAATCTTTAACTTAAAATATTGTGGAAATATTTCTAGCTCGGGGCTTCATATAGATACTAGAATTTATAATATATCTCTTGCGATTTTCACTATACAACTTGGTATCAATTTTCTTGTTTGTTTTTGTTTGGGCGTTGAACGCTAACTCAACTTATAACATAGTTTTTCTAATATTTTCTTTGTACTGATTTGGTGACCGAATTTCTGAATATACTTATATGGTGTGATTTTTAAAAAGATTGAAGAGGTTGTTGTTTTTATCGATTTATTTTTTACTAGCTGTATATCCCGGGTTTACCCGGAGAATTTCATTTTTCTAATGAAACGGTCGATTTCGTAAAAAAACCAATGTAACGCACCATTGTGATGTAAATGTAACCAATGTAAAGCAAGATCATAACGATTTTTATAACAATAAAGAATATACATAGAGATCGGCTGAAGTTATGCAATCTTAATATCGACAGTGTTCGCACTTGGTATGATAGAACTGAGCCGAAATTTGGAGAATTTAGGACAAACAGTATGGATTTCTATAAAGAAAAAAAAACAGCAAGAGAATTCATCTTTATTTATATAGATTATCATTGTTTCTTTATCATTCCCAAGTAATGTGGTTGCTTCGGGGCTTAATCCATAAATATTCAATTTTTAGGTAAAGAAGTAAAATAATCATATTTCTATTCTTGTAAAGTATGATTAATCGTGACCGCGCTGTTACAATATTTTGGTAGTTTCGTTTTTTTAAATCAACAAGAGCTATAATTAATTACGACATAATACCTTAGACAGGCCCATCATTTTGAGGTTAAACTTTAAAGGACAGGACGCTCCTGCATGGATGAGATAACCAGCTCATGTTATCCGCTTAAACCTTTAGTCTTAAGTTGTCACGTTAACTGGTGTAACATATCAGCTTATGGCGAGTCGAGATTAAGTTCTATTTATTTTTTTTTTTTTTTTGCCTCTTACGCTTTAAATATAAGATGATTTACTACATTTTTTTCCCATAAGGTTACAATCGAAATTATATGGAAGTTATTTCTGTACTATCGTTCATGAATTTTATGATATTTTAACGGTTATTTGGGTTTTAACACAATTTTTATTCAAAGAAAAATATTAATTTACAATACCACAAAAATTATGAAAACACAAATAATTAAACAGTTTACAACAATTATCACTTTGTAACACAGAAATTACCTTATGATTAAAGCTTCAGAACAAGACTAACCCTCCTGTTCATCGCTCCTTATAATTAGTCGTAAAGAAAACAGCCTCGAAGGTTCTAGGCCACCATAGATGGTACTTCACAAACATGCATTATGGCAGTTTATTCCAACTGTTAGTTTTTTTTTTTTTTCACGTTGCACTATGGTACAAAACACTCTGAACATAGACCTTAAAGTAAACAGGACACAAGGTTCGTGCGAATGGTTTCTAATATTTGTGGGGAATTTATTTTTCTTTAAGTATCTCTCTTTTTTCTTTTGCTCCCTCTGTTGTGCCTACTCAGCGTAGAGGGGCCTCGATCCATCGGAGCCATTCTTCCCGGTCTCGACACATCCTCTTCATCACAGCCAAGGTTTTTCCTCTTCGCGCTCCTATCCTCTCGATATATTCTTCATATTGGATTCTCGGGCGACCCCTGGGCCTTCTGCCCAGCGTGCGGGCTTCCATTACCTTTCTCGGTAGCCGTTCCTCATCCATGCGGCACACATGGCCGAACCACTTGAGCTGCCTTCTTTCGATGTCAGTTTTCAGTTCAGGCACTTGCAGCTGATCTCTTATGGTAGTATTCCGCAGACGATCCCTTCTCGTTTTACCTGCTGCTCTGCGAAGGTACCTCATTTCTGCTCCCGTTATCCGGCTTACATGCCTGTCCAGCATGACCCAGCTTTCACTACCATATGTGAGCGTTGGGAGGTATACTGCCTTGTATATGTGAAGCTTTGTCGTTTTCCCTACATTTCGATGGCCTACTATGCTGTTGCAGATCTGGTAGTATACTTGGTTCGCTTTAATAATTCTATTACTAATTTCTTCATCTACTTTGCCAGACCTGCTGATGATGGTTCCTAGGTAGGGAAAGTGGTCCACTACCTCTAGAGCCTCACCACCGCAAAACAGTTGCACATCTTCATGCTCATGCCTGGACATCACAAGCACTTTGCTTTTGGCAATATTTATCGTCATTCCCTTGCGTTGGAGCTCCTCCTTCCATTCTATAAGGGCTTTCTGCAACTTCTCCCTAGAGTCTGCTAGAAGAACGATGCCATCAGCGTAGAGAAGGCTCTGAACTACGACAGGACGCATATTCCATCTCCCGATTAATGTTGGCGATGTTCTCCTTTTGCATATTTTATGGATCTCATCCATAAAACATAGAAACAACAGAGGGCTAAGGCTGTCTCCTTGCCTAACTCCTTTATCCACCTGGAATGCCGCTGTTTCCCTCCCATTGATCCGCACCACACCTTTTGCATCTTTATAGATGGATTTTTAAATTTTAAAAAGACTTTGCACTGCACACACCTTGAACATAGTAAATTACGGTGGAATAAAGATAATCCCACAGCCGGTTTTTGGCACTTGTGTAAAAAGGAATGATTCACTCATTGATTATATTTTTGTAAACACGCTATGGCGGGGAATATTAGTATTGAGCGTCTTACTAACTAATGATAAAAAGATCAAGCACTCAGAAATTCCAAAATTTTGACTTGACTTTTGTCCACCTAAATTGGTGATTTTGCCCACTGTGCGGCGCTGCCAATATCCCTAACTCGTTCCCCGCGCGCTCTACTTAGTTACACGTAAATTTTCAATAATTAATTACTAAGGTTTTTTTTAGCTAGTTACCTCTCGCAGAGGTAAATTTTCAAAAAGTCTTTATCTAGCCTCTCAAATTCTTAGAGAATATAACAAAACCGGTGTGCCCATCACAAGAAACAGATTCGTGACTGACTGACACAGATCTATCACACCAAACTGACACGAAAAACTCTTAAAATCCATCCTGTGCATTAAAAGATTTTTTCTATAGGAATATAGAAGTCCTCATGTTCCTGTCACTTAACGAACAACAAAAACGAAGTAGGGGCTAAGAAGAAAAAAAAAAATAGAGAACAATAATTTGGTGCTAGTGACGGCCATGGTTTTGGCATCAAAGTTTAGCGGATATAATCTAGTTTAAAAATATATAGAATAATTTTTTTGTCGAAAACGTGCTTCTTCATGGTGAAAACCGAAAAAGTTTTGGGATATTATTAGTGATGGGGAGGGGGCTATTTCGCTGACAATTGAGTTTTTATCTATCTTCTGTTAATGTTTTTCATCAATATTATTTAATCATTTTTAATTTAATGGCATAAATAAATATTGTTTTTTTTAGAAAATAATTATTGCATCGGAAAAAAATGAAGTGTTGTGTGAATAAATCAACTTACACCGTCATTTGTAGGAAATTTCTATAACTTACAAATAATCACACTAAATTGTACTGTTAAGCATTAAATTTGCAATTAAAGAAATATTGACGCGAATAATGGAGATAAAAACTACCATATCTTTTAAGTTGAACAAAACTACACACAATGAGCCAAATTGTATAAAGATCTGTCCAGTAGTTTCTTATTTTACCCCCGACAAACATCGGGACACGAAATTTTATTATAGGGTAAGCCGGATTGTTATTGACACCCTTAAGACTACATTTCTGTGGCGAATTAAAAAAAAAAAAAAACATTTTATGAAGGGATCAAATTGAAACTTCCTATAGCTCCTCTTTATTCTTTATCTATCCTTATAAACAGTCAAGAGGCTTTTTTAGATCAAAAGTTCAATAGTTTTATACTATATTGGCAATATTTATTGTAAAAAATGCAAAAACTAGTTGTTGACACTCTGTGAATTTAATTGTGAAATCTTCCCTATGGTTAGTTTGCTATAGATTTACTTCATAGATGACTTAGAGGACCCTTCAAACATTAGATTCATGTATATATTACATTAAAATTAAAATGAATTACAAAATAAAATTAGGACTTGTTTACTTATTTCTTTAAGTTTAATTTGGGGTGTCAATAACTGTACTGAGTGTTAAAAACTGTCTGGTTTACCATATATCCTAGGTTGTTATAAAAGTCCTTGTTCATAAAATTAATTTTATTCAAATGTGAGTACAAAATTTACAAATCAAATTTATTCTTCAAAATACAGGCCATCATTTTCAACTACTTTAACCCATCTTTCAGCCAAAAGTTGTATTTGATGTTGATACGACGACTGAAGGACGACCTGATCTAGGTTCATCTTCAAGGCTTGTATTCCCAGAATTAAACCGCCTGAACCAAAATGCGGCCGTGTTTCGATGCACCACACTTTCCCCTTCCACTGCACAAATTTCCTTGCAAAGGCCTTTGCACTAAAACCTTTTTTCCAATAATGCCTAAGAAGGCCGCGGATGACAAATTTTTCTTCCGACATTTCTAGTGAAATTTAATAAACTGAATGAAAGACAGGGGCAGTTGGCGTACATAGATAATTAGAGGATTAGTTAATGTAAACATTGACGTAAGAATTGTATTCGTCAGATATTAAATAAGGATTAAATTAGAGACCTCAATGTAAACAACTTGATATGCACAAGGACTTTTGTAACAACCTAGTAAAGATTATGTGATAATTTTATTTTGTGAATCTTCCGATATTCTAAATTTACTTACGGATGCAAACAGAATTATGATTAAAGAAACGACTTCAAAAATCAGATTAAATGCAAAGTTCAGCTAGAAATTAAGGTCTGCATAATAATAGTTAAATAATACTAGTCATTATACATTATACTATAATCTTAACTACTATCACGGTTCGGTTAAGTGACTTTTTTACTTGCAAAATTTGATAATTTCTGCGGTTTTTTATTTTCGTCTATATTTATAGAAAAGTTATAATTTGGCTAAAATAAATATATAGTAAAATTTTAGCTCATTCTACAAAACACAATGCTGTGTCAAAAGCTCCATAACGGAGAAATTTAGAATAATAATGACAAAATATTTTTTCCGAATTTTTTTTTTTTTTGAGGATTTCGATTTATTCCCTTAGTTCCCCCCCCCCCTGGAAAACGGGCGCTTTTATTATTATTATTCGGAAAAGATAGAATCCAACCTGTTCCTACCTGATACATTTACAGACACTTGTCCCACATTCTGTAACGGCATTAGAAGGAAAGCGCACATTCCATTATTATTCAGAAAGGCGAAAATGGAAGAAGAGGCTTTGAATTAAAGGGGGGCCATCAACAAATACCGCTTTAATTAAATTACTGTTTATTTTTGTCCGGGTTGTTTGTGGAGTGTTCCTCTCAACTTTTTTTTTTCTCCTCCCCCTTTTTTTTTTTTTTTTTATAACTATATCCCAAGTAATAAACTCAGACACACCGGATCTAAGACTTAAGTCTTAGGACTTCGAATGATGTAGAATTCAGATTCCCATAAATAGTACCGTTTCATCGTTTACAATTTTTTTTAATTATTATTATTTATTTTATTTATTTATTATTATTTTTTTTTGAGATTTCAATACTCAAGCCTTGAGTATTCTAAAATTGATAAGATTCTAAAATTGTCATTAATTTTAGGCATCTTGCGATCATGAATTTTTGAATAATCTGAGTTCCATATTATATTTCACAAAGATTTAATTTCCAGGGGATAGACATAGATTTACACGGTTTTGTATTAAATTAAGAACTAAAATAAATGGTATATTTCGATAGTTAGAGTATCTAAAGTACTGGTGTAATAAATCAAGTTTTAAACTTTTTGTGGAACGAGGCATAACCAGAAGATAAGGTTAGTTTATTTACATTTATACGTTTAAGATTAATTTACATTTCACACTCCATTACTCGCAAATTCTTTTGGGACACCGACCCATGCGTGCAAGAAATTCTATCCGTTAATAATTATCCTGTTTTAGCAGTAAATAAGTGCTCTATTTAAGAAACCAAAATCTGTGTACTTCTTTTTTAAGTTAGAGTTGAGAGAATTCACAAATACGAATAAGCTACCACTTATTTTACAAGGTGTAAACATTTTAATTTTGTTTTAATTTACATTTCGCAGTCCACATCCATACTGTTTTGTGACTGTAAATAAGTAATTTATTGTAACACTTCTGTGGGTTAACAATATTTATTCAACGAAATTATATCAATAGTCAATGCAACACGAATTATAGAAACACAATTGTTGAAGCAGGATTTCAAAAATTATTACGTTGTTACACAAATAATCATATGGCTTGAGCATCAAACTCAAGACAAAGATTAAGACTAACTGTCCAGTCAATCGCTCCATATATGTATTCTTAAGGAGAAGGGGCTGGAACTTTGTAGTTTACAAGCACATTCTATGATAGTTCGCTGCAAAAACGATTTCGTCCCAACAAAAGGTCTGGGATTCTAAACCATACGATTTTGTTTGACGATTTAACGTTACATTATTTACGATAAAAAACTTTATGAAATAGAGGTGAAAGAATTCACAAATATGAATAAACTAACACTTATTTTACAAGGTATAAACAATTTAATTTTGTTTATAAAATACAAGTATATTTCCTTTTAAAATGCCGTTAATTGTTTTTTATTCAGTTCAAAGTCCCTGAAAATAGTATAAAATATTAAAAACTATATACAATTTTTGAAGTCTCTTTATTTCTACTTTTTTTCTCTTTTTTTTATTTTAAACCCTTTAATCGGGCGGGACGTATATATGCGTTCTGAAATATTTGTTATTTTTATTATTATTTATTTATGTACATATAATTATTTATGTTTATATATATATATTCACGTAGATACATGTATATACGACTAATACCCCTGTTGTACGAAAATATAAGTCCCACCAGTTCCAGGGTACAACATATATACGTCCCGCCCGGACGTTAATATTCTTCTGACCACACTCTTGTTACATTGTATCAATTCTTTACATAACACTTCATTGTAATATTTGCAGAAATAATCTTTAGATTTTGCAACGGTAAAACATCATTTTCAGTCGCGGGTTGATCTGCTTACATAAAACAATTCAGCTGTCCGTTCTTCAATCAGGATTTTGTTTTCAGTAGAAATTTTATCTCTTTTCTTATATTCCTTGAAATAGATAGTATAGCAAGTTGTTTCATTGGGTGAAGTTTCATTAAGATACTTAACCGGCGATTCGAACCGGTTAAGTTGCGTTATATTTACTGCAGATTCAAGCAATGTCGAATGGCCTATATTTGACATAGCATGTAGTTTTTTTTTTTTTTTTTTTTATAGAATATAGTTGACTGTACATAAAATTATCATGTGGCAAAATTTTTAAAAAATTCCATAGCGATTGTTAGTATTACCTATCCTTAGATATTGCAATGCACATCGTTGCAACATGCCACGAGGTAATAAAAAGAGAACCTTATCAATTTATTGCTTTTCACTAATAACCGGCATTGCTTTGATAATATTGAATGGAAAACGATTCGAGGGCTGGTTGGAACCAGAATATAAATCACCCTCCTGCCAGGGATTCAATGTGGTGGGGCTAACCCACAAACCCCCTGGTACATGACATCCCCTATAAAGTGCTTATTTTATCACCCGCTAGGGGAAGGTCATGAACCTAAAAGGGCGTGGTCATGTACCAACATATAACTAAATAGTGACCGACATTAAGTGTCGCCTTGGTATTCATTTAAATTTAAAATATTTTCAGTTAAGTATATGTTTATAAATTAAATGGAAATGAGTATACTCGTTTGACTTGTGTTCTATTTTCATGAAAAAAATTAGATTCAAGTGTTTCCTTGGGAAAATCGATGTAGAAATAAAATAAATAAGTTCCATCCAAATAAAAGAAAAACAGAGGTGAACTTAGGCTCAAGTTATTTTTTCAGCATTAAAGTATGTAATGTATTTTGTAATGAGTAAAGAGAATATTAGGTTTCAGGAAATAATGATCATTTGTTCATTTGGAAGCTTTAAATTTCTTTTTAAATAAATTTTCTTTTGACTTTAATTTTCTTAAAACGACTAAAAAGGTTCATTTGTCGCCTACAGGGAAAAATTAATTTGGCGTCCAAAAATTACCGTAATATTTTTTATTTTTTTAATTACTTTCGATTAGGGTCTCACTATTATAACTTTTACAATCAGTTTTTTAAAGAAGTACAACCCTTTTATTAAATTAACGGCCTTTATTCCATTTTATCGACGTTTCGGGCTATCTGTCCATCTCTAAAATACCTACAAATTTTAAAATATCATCCATCTTAATTTATGCACATTTGTTTTTCAAATTATTTGAGACAAGCCAAATATTTGTTCAAAATTTATATCTCATTATTATATGCTGACATCAATATTCACTTATTTACACCTGGTGTGTAATTTAAACATTAAAAACTTACATTACCTAACAACATCATTCCTTAATTTATTCATATTGCTAACTAAACTAAATCCCTAAAACTTCATCCCTCCTCTATGTCAAACTTACCCCCTCCCCTAACTTACCCCTAAGACTAAATAGAAAACTATAAACCGTGAGAAACTGAAATTGAGTATTTGGTGTACGTATGTGCCCGCGATGTGAGATCGAAAATTTCATCAAAATTGGTCAAACGGAGGGCATACATTATTTAAACAATTTTGTCTATGTTTTACGTTTTTTTTCTCGATTTTCTCAAAAACGGCTTTAACGATTTTGATTAAACTCGGTATTTGATGTATGTTTATGCCCGCGATGCGACAGTCTAAATTTCATAAAAATTTATCACTTAGAGGGGGCTTAAGTTTTATTTTTATCTTAAGAGGGGGCTTAAATTTTGTCTCATTTTCCTGTGTTTTTTTATTTAATAAAAAACGGCTTAAACGATTTTGATGAAACTGGGTATTTAATGTATGTAAATGCCCGCGACGTGACCGCAAAAATTCATCGAAATTGGTCAAACGGAGGAGGTACTTTATTTAATGAATTATTTCTAATTTTTACGTTTTTTTTTTTTTTTTTTTTCAATTTTCTCCAGAACGGATCAAGCGATTTTGATTAAACTCGGTATTTGATGTATTTATTTGCCAGCGGTGTGACATTCAAAATTGGTCAATTAGAGGGGGCACTTTATTTAATAAATTCTGTCTCATTTTCACGTGCGTTTTTGTTTTTTTTTGTTAAAACTTCCTTTAATGTAGTTACCTTCTTAGATCGTTTATTTGTTGTGGTTCTGACTCAGCAGCTTCTGAGAATAAAATAAAACATACTTTTTAAAATTACTTATTTATTTAATATCATAATTTTCAAACGATAGCAAAATTTCGAATTATTTTTGTGATGTCTCAGGTATTTTCTAAACAAAATGGCAGAATAAACGAAATGAACATTTGTCATGCAACAACTTTTAGGCAAGAAGCAAACATTATATTGGACTAGTGCAAAATGGAAATGATCTGTATAAAAATAATAAGATTTCGGCGAAATTTCTCAAGAAAAAATGCTTCATTTTAAAATTCGGTGAGCCCGGAAATAGCTGCTATCGAAAAGAAAGACCTTTACCTATAAGGAGACTAAATCACCCTACGATAGAAAGAATATGTGAAGACGAAATCATTTTTAGGTGCGTAGATATATTTTCGGTAATCTTCTATTTCCTCCTATTCCAATATCCTCTTAATTAAGTTGATCTACAAGAATTTCTTCACTGTTATTTAACTTTTGTGTAAGTTTTGGGTAATGTGAAGTTGGTAAGAACTAAAGGTGAAAAAGAACATTATCCCACATGGCGGTTCTGACATAACAACCTAACTTTTGACCATTCTTTATTTCTTTTCTCTTAACTTTGAGCGATGTTCCTAAATAAGCGCTTATTTGGATTTATATTATTATTCTATAATTGGACTTATATACTCGCGTAGATAGATATATGTGTGCATAATGAATATAATAATATTATACTATATCCGCTGAAATCGAAACATTATGTAATATATGTATGTAAATGCTTATATGAATTCTTTATCACAGTCAAAAATTACTGGAAGCGAATACCATAAGACTAAGCATCAACATTCTTGGCTGACTCTGAATACTCACACAAACAATTTTTTTTTTTTTTTAGGAGCAAAGGGAATACCACTCCTAACGTCTTGTCCTCTAGAGATAAAGCCAGTGGTGGAGGGGGGGGGTAGAGAACCTCTTTAGGGTTGCGATAGCCGGAGGCACGGAGGAATCTGCTGGAGAAACTGCCCAATTCCAGGAATCCTAACAGCGTATCCTTTCGTAGATCATTCCCCTCTAAACATACCATTGAAAAGGGTCCTCGCAGTATTGCATTTATACCCTATTTGCGGAAAGACCCTGAGCAGAATCAGGTTATTTAGTATTTTTTAAACTTGTTAGCATAAAAGCTGAGTTTGGATAAAAAAAATCCAAAACCAATATAAAAAAAAACTTTCCCTTACCAACTTTCTTAGATTAGAAATGTATGAGTTTTTTTAAATGCCATTCCTCAAAGTCACACATTTTTTTTTGTATTTGCTCTCTAAGGTACACTAATTTTTTTCGTTATTAAATAAGAGTTTTTACTTTTAATAATTCGGGACTGCAAGCATAATACTCCATCGCGTCAGATTTTATAATTCTCTATGTAGTTGTTGAAAACTTCATTTAATTACCATGAAACAAATAATTTCCATTAAATGAACAGAACGTCATACGATGACTTATGAGTTGAAGGAATATTTTTCTTTTGTACATATTTACTTGGTTTCTTCATATTTCATATTTAGCCATTTCTTATTTTAAGGCGTAACGAGATATTAACAAAAAAAAAAATGGTACTTTATAAGAAAAAAAAAGGCCCCTTCCCCATTTAAGCCTCCTTAGAACATATGATTAAACATATAACAACGTGCATATTACATGAGGAATGCATGCATATTTCCTTTCGACATCATTGAACGACACCATTAGAGATGCGGTAGGGAAGCATACGAAAGTCCATGATGATGTCTATTGTTTTCTTGGAACATTAATATCGTGAACGTTAAGCTAGGAAAGTTACGGTAAGATATTGAATAAAGGTTAGTAAACTGCTGAGAAAATAAAAGTGTTGACGATTGATCAGTAACACTGGTCGATCCTTTAAGTGACTCAGTGCTTTCAGTTTGTGTTTTAAGTCTTCATTGATATATCGGTTACAACATTGGATGTACGTAAAGTCTAACAGAGTCGGGGTTGCGTCTTAATGACAGGTTCATTATTGTATGGGTTCGATTCTTAATGTGGTCAGTTAAATATTAAAGGAATCTTACAATTCGTTCTGAATTAAAAGATATGGCAACAAATATACAGCTATCAAGGTTTGTAAAGGAATTTACAAGCACTCTAGCTGGACTAATTTAGTAAACTAATAGTGGTCCCTTACATACTGACTTTCACATGCAAACAGATATGGCTCTTATAAGAAATATGGCTACAGATGAAATGTCCATAAATGTGAGAAGGAGATCTCCAACATTATCCTAAATCAAGCCAGGGATGAGGTACTGTTGGGTGCCATCCTTCCCCATGCCTGACATTTCTTTCTATGACTAGTTGAATGGCCATCAAATCTCTCGGTATTTACAAGCGCAAATATACAAATGGACTAAGGAAAATACTATTTACAATAACTTCTCGCCTACTTATACTATCACACTCGCCCGCGTGTACACACACCAGCCAACTAGCCAAGTGAAATCTTAAGCTGACAGGAATCACAGGAACTATTAGTTCATCAGCTATTTTTTTATTTGCTTTATGTATACCAGGCTGCAAAGAAGTAACGGTTTGCTAACTTTCGTTTTAATCTTTATACAGATATTTCTTCAGATCTTCGGGCGGTGGCAATTTCCGCTTGAAGCTTTTCACCCATCCTTTAACTAAAGTTACTGTTAACGATATATGGGCAAAGTTGTGTAAATGTGGTTCAAAAAGTTTTCCGGCTTAATGAAGCTTAGTAGTTACGATTGCTCCCTTATCCCAGCTGAGTCTTATCATGACGTCTAAAGACTAATTCTTCCTATAAAGGGAATAGCTAGTTCTAAATTGGGTCTGGATTTCTGATGTTAACGCGTTCGTACAAGCCGCTTCTTATTCTTTCTCCCCATTCCGTTAAATGAATGAAATTTGGATGTTATTTGATTAATTAGGTGGAATGCTCTGATATTAATCATAAAACAGGAATACGCAATGAAATTTTAACGCCGGTGTAACTCCAGTTTAGGTATAAAGTAGTCATGAATTTACTGGTACAAAGATTGATAATTAAAAAAAAAATGCATTAATATAAAACACCATGGATCTCTAAGGTGTACATTAGGAATTGAACCTTTATCGTTTTGCTCTTTCAAGTATCATGCAGTCATGCAGAATAAATACAACGCATCTTTTACCAACACTCAAAAACGATTCATAAACTAGAAAAAGCACTTAACTTCAAAATGTAAGCAAAGAATCAAAATCTGTTTATGTGATATCTCCGTTGATTTCCTGATAATATAATCTGAAAATAAGCACAGTAAAACAAAAACCATAGTAAGCGGGTTCAGACTATGGCTTTGGTGCTTAACTAACCTCAATTAAATTCAAACCTTATTCCATCAGCATACCTATATTTTTTTTTAATGAATAATCTCCTATTTAGGGATAATAATACTGCTAACTGAATAATGAAAACTTAATAAATAGGAATATAATAATTCAAATTAAAAAAAAAAAATCGAAAAAATGGAACTTGAAATTACGTAAATTAAAATTAAATTCAGTCTGCAGGTGTTACTTAAGATTCAGGTGTTACGATCTTCGGTAACATCGTTTTGATTTTATGTAGCATCTTATCGAAAATGCTACGTTCCTGGTCTCCCGCTTTTCGGCGGGTGGGGGTTACCAGAAACGGCTTATATCTAATTAATGTAGTTAATACGCCTTAATGTAAATTGAATACTTTTCCAACGGTGACGTGTTTACCAATTCTATTTCATTTTAATAATAAACATGTAGTATAGGGTAAATGATAATAAAGAAACAAATATAAATTGAACTATATCTTTAATTTTATTGACCAATATTGTAAATCATTTTTACCCCCTTTAATATATCATATAAAGATATATTATATTAATCTAATCTTAATTTGTGGGTGACCACCATTTTTAAATTATTTTTAAATAATTTATTTTTGAAGAGAAAAGATTTGGCACGGTCGGGAGTCGAACCCGGGTCTCCCGCATGACATGCGCGGATGCTAACCATACTATTTTTAATAATTTATTTTTGAAGAGAAAAGATGGTTCGACGATATCGACTACTTAACAGTTGTGAGAAAACGGCTCAAAGCTCGAAATCCATGATAAAAGATTCATTTATATGATGTTAATCGAGCAATTTTGCTCCACGGAACCTTCAAATTGCTCTTGAATCAAACCTTTATGTGTCGAAAATCCCTAGTGCTGCTTTTAGTTTATACAAAAATTCATCCATAATGACCTTAAAAATATAAATATCCTATACGTTACTAATTTGGCCCGATCCAGATACCATTCCTTTCGAGATAAGCCCCCGAAAGATCCAAATCCTCTAGTTTCCTTCCATCCTCCTGGCACTCCTCCTAGGCGTCTGAAAAGAAGATGGAATGATGTCTAATGATAATTAAGTTAAATTTAGTAGCGACTAGTTGATGAACGCAAATCACAATTACATCCTTTAACGAAATATTAAAAGTTAGTCGAGTTTTAGGAAAATTAAATCCTGCTAAGACGGATCATTTAGTTTCGCATGACACCTAATGAACGACCGCTGAGGATCACTTAGTCACCAGAGCCCTGAGAAATGAAAAAGTGTTTAAGTGGCCATCCATCAAGAGGAAGGGGCATTAGCCTACAACAGCACGCCACGCACTTCACGCTCAGCTTAGCTTTCATCTAAAAGAATTTTTCATCACTTTCTGATTCTTCTTGAGTGGCAATCTTCTTATAAAAACATAATGGGGCGACAAGCAGAGCATAGGCCATTAGTTGTCAAACTAATCAAAACTGTCAGTGTCTGTGCCAATTTTATCTGTGATTATTTTCAAATTTATCAAATTTTCATGCTGAATGAGATTCTTGAGGCGATACAAAAAACGCTGGAGGCTATAACGTTAACAGATAGGCGGGACAGAATGAGCTCAGACTGAACGTAAGACCATAATTATCGGTTCCATGCGATTAAATAACTCTCTTCCTTATTATGTGCTACTTTACCTCAATAATTGACCCATTCTCATTCACTCTAACTGTAAAAAATCTGGAGCGATGAGCGCAACACACAACTTTCACTTACCAATTTTCTTTGATTAGAAATTGACGTGCTTTGATAATGTCATTTCGCAAAGTCACCCATTTTTCCACATTCATTTACTTATTTTTGTTGGTATTTAATCTTTTAAGTAAGCTAAATTTGTTTATTAATGTAAGATTAATGATAGATTTGAAAAAAAAAATGTAAGATTATAATATGACTGTACGTGTATATACATGAAAAATTAAAATGTAATTTTGGTTTAATTAATGTACGAAAGTTGTATTGATAAGTATGCTGTGTGTTATAGCAGCCCAATGTATTTGGGCAGCATTGTTTTATTTAAAAAAAAAAATAAAGCATTTCTCTCCCTCTAAAAGTTTTTAATTGATAATTCGGCAATACAAGCATAACACTCCATAGCGTCTGATTTTATAATTCTCTATTTAGTTGTTGAAAATTTCATTCAGTCACCATGGAACAAATAATTTCCATTAAATGAGCAGGGCATCTTAAGTTATAAACAACCGTCTGTCATTAAAGGCGTACTACGCATGCGTGGGCTCAACGTGTTTTATGAGTTGACGGAATATTTTTCTTCTTTTCTCCTATATATGTTTACTTGATTTTTATATATATTTTATAATATAGCCTTCATATTTTATATATAGCCATTTCTTATTTTAGGTGAAACGAGAGACAGATAATTTCTCCATATCCAAACTCCATATAAAAACAAAGGCATTTTATAGGAAAACAAAAAAAGGCCCCTTCACCATTTAAGCCCCCCCTAGAATTTCAATAATCATAAAGCTTACCTGACATTAAAGAATACTTGTTTCTCATTAAACATGACGAGTTTTATCAAAATCTTTACAGCTATTTTTGAGAAAATCGTAAAAAAGTAAAAATGGGCAAAAAGTTATGAATTAAAATCCCCCCCCCCCCCCCTCCGTTTGACCTATTTTGATGAAATTTTCACTGTCACATCACGGGCATATAAATACACTAAATACCCAATTTCAGGTTCGTACGGTTTATAGTTTTGGAACTAGTCTATTCACACACATACAGAATATTTTGCGGGACTGGGTTATTTGGTCTCAGGGGACCCCAGAACGTTTATTTCCTTTGAAAACCGGAAGTCGAAATTTTTCACGATCGCAATACTTTCCCTTACTATATATATCATATATAGATAAGTGAAAGTAAAAATCTAAATTTTATCTTCGATCAGCACCTCTCCTCGAACAACCATATATCCCAGACCAATAGGAAATCCATAGCTACCCTGAAACAAGATCCCGTGACTCAGTTCATCTAAATACCCGAAAGCTCCTAGTATCTTCTTTTGTTTCCCCCATTTCAATCATGGTTGCGCTTGATGTGCAGTGAGCCACCCATTATAAAAGGCTTATAAATTATTTCATAAATTTATTTATATCATTTAATCAAAATTCGTTAATAGCGTGTAAAGCGAAAAATCATTATGAATTCTTCTTCCCCTCCCCTCTCCAAAACCCAAAACATATCCAAGATAACAATTATGGGGAATGTAACTTCTTGTTATAGGCACTATAACAAACGAGATGCTGTAACTAACCTAACTTATCTAAACTAGATTATAAAATGCCTAAAACAAAAAATCTGGTTGGGATTTTTTAACAAAAATGTATCTTTCAAAACTGCCTTTTTTTTAACTTCAACTTTGATTTACTGATTAATGAGAAAAATATCACTTAGATTTCTCATTTTTCAAGGTCAACAAAAATTAATGACATTTTATTTATTTATAAATCCACAAGTCATTTTTAAATTACTTTATTTGATATGATTTGATGATTAAACAATAGTAATAATCCAATAGAAGGGAAAGAGAAGACAATTGTCCAGCTTCCAGTTACTTATTTCGCTGCTATGTGTCAAGACCCGGTAGGATTGTTAAAGGGAGAAGGTTGAAACGGCTGGAATAGGTTAGCTCAATGGTTAAGTGCGCTGCAACGGTCATGCGGAAAACCGGGTTTGATTCCCGGCTGCGGCCAATCTTTCCTAATCAAATGAAATTGTATTTAATAAATATTTTAAAATTATAAAAAATTAATATTCATAAATAATTTTGTTTACTTTTTACTTTTTTAGGTATTTTATTAAATTAAATGTTTTATTTTTTAATAATATCTTTATTTGTTATTTTTAGGAACTGGCGGGTTCAGGAGGGCGCACCACCCCTTTGGGCAGCACCCCCTCCCCATGGCGGCCCCAGCTACCCCACAGGCAGAGCACTCCCTCCCTACAATCAACCAGCCTACAATGCAGGTAACTTACCACAACTGCAATGAATAATGTACAAAAAAAGAATGTAAAACAATATTTTACTATTTTCTCTTATTATGAAAAAACACATTATTAAACCTCAACAATAAAATTCAGATAATAGTAAAAAAAATTCAAAATTATTTTGTTTGATCAAAAGTTGAATCGATATACTCCAAATCTTGACTAAAAATATTGTCAGTTTCTAAATTTTTACAAAAAAAAATTAATATTACACCTTTTTATATTCTAAAATTCCTCAGTTAAAGATATTTGTTAGATATAGGTTCATTCAAAAACGAAAATTTGAGTTTAATCAATGTAATCATCCTAAATATTTGAAGAGTGCCATTTTTGAAAAGTTACTTTGCATTTTTTTTTTACTTTATTCTTTTATCCGTCTCTCCGAGAACGCTTCCTAAATTTATCTGAGATAGGAAAAAGAAAGACAAGTAATAAACTAAAATAAGGGAGTAATCAACTAAAAACCAAATCCAGCTCTGAGTAAGTAGAAGGATGAAGGATTTAATATTAATTTTCCTCAACAGAAATAAACATTAACAGGTTGTTATTTATTCGACTATTGAAATAGTCGCAATATCCATCAGCAGCTCAAATATTATTCTCATCGATTTTTGACTGACTAAGTTAATTTGCATGGTTTTTTATTTTTTATTCTTTTATCTTTCTCTCCGAGAATTTTTCATAATCTAGAACAACACTTTATATTATTTTAAATGCATCATAACTCAGTGAAATTTTATTTTTTCGAAAGAGCATCAGAGGATTATCTATAGCTGGCAGGTTTATTTTCCAAACATTTTCTTAAATACTGAATGTAATAATAAATTGTTTCGTCTTAAAAAAGAAAAAAAGAAAGGGGCGCTATTTCTGTATTTATGGTTTCAGAGAATTTTTTTTTTTTTGTAATGGAAATTCATGTTAATCGCGGGTTGACGACGAGGAGCATATCTTATGTCTTCAAATGATTATAAGAGGTTTAAATCGTTTCGATGTACGGTTTAACCTTTAGCGGTTAACATATACAAGGTACTTATATATATATATATATATATATAAAATTTATACTTAACTAATAAGGAGGTAAAACTCTGAAAGCTCTAATCACTTTGGAAGCCATGATACCACCAGAATAAATCATATCTGAAATAAATCTCAGTAGAAAAGCCATAAGCTTTGATGATCTGAGATATTCACACTTCTGAGGAAAAAAAAAAAGGGAACGGATTATAACTCAAGAAGTAAACTAAACTAAGGAAGCAATCAACTAAAAACCTTTTTCATAGAAATCCAGCTCTACTTAAGTAGAGGTATGAAGGATTAAATATTAATTTTCCCCTAGGTAAAATAATAACTGAAAATAATAAACTGTTGTTATTTATTCAACTATAAAAATATTTTCAATATAGCTCCATAGCTAAAATATTTTCCCCGTCGATTTTTCGACTAACAATGGCAAGTTTATAATTTGAATAAAGAAAACCTTACTAACCCGAACCTCTTTCACCCGGTAGTTATGGATAAAAAAATTGTATTATTTACCACTTATTTTTATGTTACAAGTGTTTTAATTATATTGCAATTTTTGTAGGTATATTACTGATGGGATGTCTTTATTGTCAGTATAATGTAGGGAAGGCTAGCCTTTAGCTAGAAAAAAGTATTGAAAAGGAAGATACGACTTTGAAAGAAGATTTCTCAGACAAAACCAATGGCTGTTCTGATGTTGATGAAGAATCATTGACTTTTGGCTTTTTGTTCAAATTGGCAATTTAGATACTATAAAATATAGCATAATGCATAGTTATATTTAGTTTTTATATGTTAGACAGAAGGACGACTTGGGATTCTCATATCAAAATGAAAAAACAAAGGTTCACGCTGTACCGAGGGGATCATGCTAAACACTCCAGGCTTTATGTGCTCTCACAAGCAACATAAATGTCTAAAATAATACTAATAACGCGAATACTATTGGCCTACAGCGCCAACTGAAAAATAAACAACCATATAGTGTAACATGAAACAAAAACACAACAATTCACCAAACATATGGTTTAAAAGAGTTATAGGCTTTTGTTGGAATATTTTATTCCATCAAATGACATGTTCTAGTACATGTTAGTGACTGTTCAAGAATAATCTATGCTTGCATAGAACCTTCAAGACTCAATTTCAGAATAAATATAAGGAGCGAAGGGACTGAAGAGTCAGTTTTGCTCTGAAGATCGAATCACATGGTTACGTTTGTTTTAAAGTGTCGTTACAAGTTGATAGTTATGCTCATCGCTAGTACCAAAAGTGGTTGTCTTGAGTGCGCGGTCGAGTTTAACGCGCGAGGCGTTGCCGAGCCCGGAAATCAGACCAAGAAAAAAAAAGTGTCAATTTAATTCCTTACATCTTAAAAAAAAAAATCTATTTATTAACCTATAATAGAGCGCACAACAGACCCTCGATGGTCGAGTTGCATAAAGCCGCGAAAAAAAACTATAATAGCAGAAAAGTTCTTAAATATTTAAATTAATCCAATCTTAAATTGTGGCTGACCACCAAGCTTAAATTATTTTTAAATAATTTATTTTTTGAAGAGAAAAGATTTGGCTCCGCCGGGAGTCGAACCCGGGTCTCCTGCGTTACATGCGAGGATGCTAACCGCTACACCACAGAGCTCGGCTCAAGGCAGAGCAAATCCTTCCTCTTCACTGATACCTACTCCCCCTATCTCACAAGTTTTGCGAGTAGTAGCAGGAGGTGGACAATTTTTGTCCAATTTATGATATTTCTTGACATAAGTCAATTTTTTAAATTATTTTAATTAATCAAATCTTAAATTGTGGCTGACCACCCATTTTAAATTATTTTTAAATAATTTATTTTTTGAAGAGAAAAGATTTGGCTCCGCCGGGAGTCGAACCCGGGTCTCCTGCGTTACATGCGAGGATGCTAACCGCTACACCACAGAGCTCGGCTCAATGCAGAGCAAATCCTTCCTCTTCAAATCTTTTCTCTTCAAAAAAAAATTATTTAAAAATAATTTAAGATGGGTGGTCAGCCACAATTTAAGATTGGATTAATTAAAATAATTTAAAAAATTGACTTATGTCAAGAAATATCATAAATTGGACAAAAATTGTCTACCTCCCGCTACTACTCGCAAAACTTGTGAGATAGGGGGAGTAGGTATCAGTGAAGAGGAAGGATTTGCTCTGCCTTGAGCCGAGTTCTGTGGTGTAGCGGTTAGCATCCTCGCATGTAACGCAGGAGACCTGGGTTCGACTCCCGGCGGAGCCAAATCTTTTCTCTTCAAAAAATAAATTATTCAATACTTAAATATTTATATTATCTAATCATTCATTATATTAAAACCTTTGTTTGACATTACCTTTTGGAATACCGATAACTTTGCACTTCAAACATACTACTTATATTAGAATGAAGCATAGTATAGCTACAAGTAACCTCCTTCAAACACATGTTTATTAATATATATTAGTAGCAGGTATGGTTAGCGCACCGAAAAGATTTTTCAGGCAAAAAAAGCACAAAAAGTATTTATTGTACCTATATAGTAAGTAAAAAGTAAATAGTACTTTTCAGGCCCGAAAAGTACTACATTTCGGACTCAAACCGAGAATTGAAATCACATGTTTTTGATGCAGTATGATGAAAAAGAGTTTATATTGTTTGTGTGGCATTCTAAATATTTATTTGCTTCGAATAAAATCATTTAAATCCATATAAGTGCTACGATGTACTTTATAGATAATGATTTGACAACTCCGTTTCTGGAAGACTAACTTTCCTTAGAAAAATGGATAGCAATAAGCTTAGCATAACTACCACCGTTAAAGATTGATTTGAATATATACAGATTAAAATAAAAAAAGTTTAACTAGCCAAACAATGTACCCAATTCGTATTCTCAAACTTTTTTCCATATCTCGAGTATGAAAAATTATTATGAAACTCGGAGTTAAAATGGTAAATATTTATGATGATTTTACGTGGTATGACCCTTCTGGGATAAGCGATATAACTGAATATTTACAATTCAATTTGTGCATTGCCTGCAATCTTCAAATACAGTAAAATTTTGGTTGAGTACTGTAAGAAAATCAGATGTTTCCAGTAGTGTAGATGTTGATGGGAATACAGAACAGGCTCATACATAGCCTTCGCCGAGGCAGCAAAGAGGAATTGATATTCTTCTCTTGAGGAAGGAGATATGAGATGGATAAGATAAAACAGGGTCGGTTCTTAACCCACATCTCTTACCCTTCGTCTGTAGCTTTATTAAAATATTGGCCCTGTCTTCAATATCATGTCTTCTAAGGGGGAAATTGAATCATTGCTTTTCAGCTCTACGTTTGCTGAACCGAAAAAAAAAAAAAAAAGAGAGAAAACACATTCTATCTACTTTTATACATTTGATCAAAGGTTAAAAACACTTAAATCAACAGATCATAAAACATTGCAAAGTTTTCGAATAAAATTACGATATCTTTAATTTTAGAACAAGAAAAATTTAGAAAAATAAGGAAAGTTAGTCAACTAAGAATGTCAATAATATTGTTAAGTGAAACAAAAAACAAAACAAAACATATGATTGAAGAGAGTTCTAGACATTTTGCATTACAAACTCTTATAGTACATGTTCGTGCTGTTAGAGAATCTTATACACTTGTCGGGAACTTTCTAGATTGTTATAATTCAGACTAAATATAAGGAGTGATGGACTGGAGAGTTAGTCTTGCTCTGAAGCTTTGGTTATTATTGTGTTACTGTATCGTTATAAGTTGATACTTGTCGATCAATTGAATTCTAATGTTTGTCAGACATTATAAATTATTATTTTCGTCTAACAAAAAATATTTATAATCCTAATCATGGTACAATATAATCATTAATAATTTTGATTGATTAAAATTTTATCATGAATATTCGGTATAACTTTGGAAGTGCAACTTCTGGACGTAGCCGTTGTTTACTAACTTAAAAGAACCCCATAGGGGTTTATTAATCCGACAGGAGCTAGCGAAGCTAGGCGGTAGTCAAAATATTAAGTGTTAATAATATTAAGCTAATCAAGGATCTTTTTAACTGAAAACAGGTACGTTTGGAGTTTAATAATATCACGGTCACAAAACCCAAGAATAGGCCATGCCTTGGAGCCGCTGTTCAGAACTAGAACCAAATGTTTTAACTTGACTATAGGAACAAGTTATGTTGGAAAACAGTGTGATAGAATTTTGTATTACCTCAAAACACATGCTTGGTCAATCCATATCGAGTTGTACAAGGAGGTCGCTTCAGCATTTTAATTTTTTAAAATATTGTTACCAATCTCTTTAGGAAGATCACTAGTATGAACATAAATATAAGTATAACGGTCCATATACGCCTTCAAACTTCTAACTGGTAAATGTACAATAATAGGTTTTCAAAAAATGTTTTACAAGAAGGCAGATGACAAAATGTTTCCTTTTTTTTTTTTTTATTTCATAGACAAAGGAGTGTGCCTTAAGCCCCTAAAGTTTCAAGCTGTGGACTCGCAAGGTTTTTTCATACATTTTTTTTTTTTTTCAAAAATTTTAAAAGTATAAAGAGTTGCGTATTTAAGATCTCTGTTGCCCATGGAAATAAAAATATTAAATTTTGCTCAGGTGCGGTTATTAATTAGAATATTGAACCATCAAAATTTCATTTTTACTTTCACTTACCTATATATGAAATATAGTGAAATAGCGATCGTGAAAATTTTCGACTTCCGGTTTTCAACGGAAATACACGTTTTGGGGTCCCCTGAGTCAAAATAACCAAGTCCCGCGAAATGGTGTGTGTGTGTGTGTGTGTGTGTGTGTGTGTGTGTGTGTGTGTGTGTGTGTGTGTGAACAGACTAGCTCAAAAACTATAAACCGTGCGAACCTGAAATTGGGTATTTAGAGTATGTATATGCCCGCGATGTGACAGCAAAAATTTCATCAAATTTGCTCCAAGGGAGGGGGTACTTTATTTAATAATTTTTTAAGTTTTTTTCGATTTTCTCAAAAACGGCTCTAACGATTTTGATTAAACTGATTATTTGATCTATTTATATGCCCGACATATGACTGTAAAAATTTCATCAAAATTGATCAACCGGAGGGGGGACTTTACTTAATAAATTTTGTATCATTTTCACATGTTTTTTTTTATTTACTCAAAAACGGTTTTAACGATTTTGACCAAACTTGGTATTTGATGTATTTATACTGAGATATGACTGTAAAAGTTTCATCGAAATTGATCTACGGGAGGGGGGACTCTACTCAATAAATTTTGTATCATTTTCACGTGTTTTTATTTTATTTACTTTAAAACGGCTTTAACGATTTTTATCAAATTCGTCATGTTTAATGAAAATTAGTTGTTCTTTAATATCAGGTAAGTTTTATCATTATTAAAATGTTCTGAGGGGGCTTAAATGGGGGAAGGGTCATTTTTTGTTTTCCTGTAAAGTACCTTTGTTTTTGTTTATATGGAGAGTTAAACTATCTCTCGTTCCGCCTAAAAATAAGAAATGGCTAAATATGAGATATGATAAAAATAAAGAAAACATATAGAGGAGAAAAAAAGAAAAATGTTCAGTCAACTTATAAAACTCGTTGAGCCCACTCATGCGGAGGACGCCTTTAATGATAGATCATTGTTCATAATTTAAGCCGTTCTGTTCAATTCAGAAGTGGCAATTAACAAAACGCATTAATTTCTAATCTAAGTAAGTTGGTAAGTAAATGTTGTGTGTTGCGAGCACGCACCAGATTTTTTGGAATATACTGGTTGCAAGGATATAAAACTTTGAGAAGTACCAAACAAACCATTATTTTCAAAGTGCTGCAACAGCATATCTATTTTTTCTTTAGGTTCGTTTAGCCTTATTATATTATGTCCTGCAATGTCGATAAGGATTAAATAATAATATTGCATACTTTTCAACGCTATACATTTTTGATATTGATAAAGTCCACACAATGATTTTTTTTTTTTTTTTTTGCGAAAGCTGCAAATGAACATTAGAAAGTATTTTATATTCTTGTCACTAGTAGAGTCAACAAAATGAAATGACAGTTCCATCTTCTAACCAAGGACTAAATATTAGCCTCATTAAATTCCATGCCCAACAGAGATATTAGGCTTTAAAGTTCTAAAATTTTAGAGATTTCGAGGTATAAAAAAAACCGTGTAGGACCACACCTTGAAACTTTAGGGAATTTAGAGCATCCACCATTATCCATAAAATAAAATAATAGCAATTAATTTGAACCTGAATAAAGGCTATTACAAATATGAACTTGGAACTAAGTATAACGGTCCCAACGGGAACTAAGTTCTTATCGGTTATTTCACAAAAATGGGTTTTCAAAAAAAAAATGTTTACATAAAGAAGGTGACTTTCTAAAAAAGATATATTAAAATGTTCTAGAATGAGTACAAAAGGAGATATTTGAATTGACGCAGAGCACTATGAAAGCTAAAATTTTAAAAATCAAACTAATTGCTTTTTTGTGCTTAGTATATATTTCAATTTCTGTAGTCAAAATATTTAAAAAAATATTGAAGCAATTAATTAATTTAATCTTTGACCACTTGAAATGGATTGATACTGATGGAATATTTTCTCCATACCTATACAAAACAATGGATAATGGAATATAATGCTAATAATCAGAATGATTTATTTTTAGAAGTTTAAGATGATAGGAGATGAATATTATTTTTTTCTTGAACAGTTATGTAAGATATTTTATATTCCAATTTGTGTGTACATTATGTAAGCATGTGTAAAAAATACTTTTAAAAATTAGTTATCGGCCTTTCACGATAGCTCGTTTATAAAAAACAAGGATCATCCCCCACAAAAAAAAAAAAAAAAAAAAAAAAAAAAAAAAAAAAACAGAGCAATTAGGCTTTACAGCGTATTGCTAAGGACGAAAAACAAGGGAGGTTAAGCAAAAAATGGGCCGACCAAACACATTAACGCCTTTTGGATTATATGATAAATTGTGTTCCTACCCATAATGTTGAAGGAAAAATAATTTCTGGATACGTGTAATATTATAAATCAAATGTATCGAATAAATTAACATCTAACAATCTAAAATTAAATAAAATTTAGGTCCAAAAAGGGCAAAATTGAAAATAAACAGGATACTCCGAAATCAATTCTGTTGAAAAAAAAAATACTCCAGATAATTTATTATCAGTATAAAATATTAATTATGTGTGCAAGCATTTTATTCAGTTTGCATTTTAATGTTGTCATTATTAATTGATGATATTTCGGAATTCTTATTTTTTACTACCAACCTGTTAACATATTCCTTTATGAGATGAATGAAATTATTCCATTGTTTTTATTAATTCAATTTAAATTGACCTTTTGATTAACTGTTCTAGTTTTATAAGTGAGGGGTCTATAATGGGAACTATTTTCTGGTTACGTTCTCAAAGTTTTTTTATCAAATTCTGTGTGATTATTCCGACAATTTTATTTTTCAACTGAGAAATTCTGTAAAGTATTTTTGTAACTGGCCTACAACACATTAGTCATACTCGGCGAAATCGTCTATAATTTGTAAGAACAATATTTTATACGTTTTTGAAAATAGATGTTAATTTTGTGAAGATAGGAATGTTCTAATTTAAAATCTATAGCCTTAATGACTGCAATAATGCCGTACTCTAATTCTAAGCCGTACCTTAGAAGTAAGAAGGTTTCTGATTTCAGAAAATTTCTGATTTAAAATTATACTACAACCGGCTGAAAACTTGTTCAGTGTTTATGATATCTGAAACAAAAACATGTGGGATATCCTTTTCGGGGGTATTATCCAAAGTGAAGCGGCGATAACCCGTATTCCGATGCGATAGGCTAAACCGCTCCACCTGCCTTCACCCCTGATGGATGACATAATATTCATGAGGAGGTGGGCCCCCTCCAACACTCCACTCCAACTCTGTCAGTCCTACGGTTCATTAGCCTCCCCGCTTATACGACTATATCAACAGCACGCTTCAATTTCGTTCGGCACCCTATAACGATGGCGGGGACAAAACGATTGTGTATGCAGCATTCTAATGGCACCACTCGATTTATACAATCGATTCGTAATACAATTCAGGATCTTTCGTAACCAAACAACAGCCCGCTAAAAAAAGGTTTTTTTTTTACATGAAATCTTTTGAAACATCAGCCAGTTAACTACCAATAGTAAGTTACTTCTTCTTGATATGTTCTTAAAAGTATGGAAACCATCACTAAGAGCTAGTGTCAGAGAATGCAATAACCCACCATAAATCCTAATCATCCATTAAAAAAAGGGAAAAAATAAATATGTGTATATTATAAGCTACTTTAGTAAAATTGAGACGGTAAAATTAAATTTAAAAGCAATAAGTTATCTAAAAATAATACATCTACCACTGGTTGAGACAATAGTATGTCAGTAGCAGGCTAGAGGTTTGGTATAGGGACAGTCTGAAAATAACTGATATTCTATATTTCTAAAAAAATCTTTTGTTTCACATTCTATGGGCTAACTGGCATTAAATATTTTATTTTATATTTTGCTGCTATTTTCAAAATAAAAATAGCAGTTATAATTTTTTTTTTTTTTGTATAGTTGATCGTAAGTCTGTGTGTATAGTTTTGTCACTTAACGTACAGTGATTAATCTCCCCAATACATTAATGTAATCTTTCGGGCGTAGTTCTGTAGCAATGGCCCATGGGATATGACCATCTGTTTCTACTGATCATTATTAAACAACAACGTAAAAATCAGGTAGATGTTCATAAGCTGGCAGGTTGGAAGTGTGGGCAACGCGTATTTCCTAACGCTAGGTGATTTTTTTTTCTTTTAGTTCCTTGCCTTTTATGCTATTCAGGGTTTTCCGGGCCAGGGAAGAGGGTGGGGGATTAACGCTAGGCAACATATGATTGGGAACCTGAAAGTGGCAAGTTCAAAACCCGGAGCCAGGGGAAACTTAATAATACTCAGCATCAATCCCCCACTCTCTCCCCTCTACGGTGGATGCTCATAAATTTTCATAACGTAGGTTAATGTGTTAGTGGCGTAGGTCACGATAAACGGTCCAGCTCCGATAATTTCCGCAGATAAAAATGTTGTAGCTTTTGTAAAAATGTAGCAACCCACGATTTTTCAGCCAGATGTTGATAATTTCACAAAAAGGGGCGGAGACCCCAGATAAATATTATTACAAACTAAATTTTACTCTTTAAGTTAGTGTTTAGAGCCCATTTCACAGTAAACCTTCAATGGTTTATCGGTTAGGATTGTTTGCAGTTTGCGTGTCTATAACAGTTGGGGTAACTAAAGCCGCCATAAAAGTAAAAGGATAGTTGCTACTTTACCCCTTTGTTAACGAGCGGCGAAACTCAGCACAGTTAACAAGTTGGTTCCTATCTGTTACGACTTTTCTTATGGGATGTTAAATTCAAAATTATTTCGTTACGATTGTTAGCGGCCAAAACTTATAGGGCAATTAAACAAGTATTCAGATACTTGCTTAAGTACCATTACTTTGTTTAAAGTTTCACAAAGTTTTGTTTAAAAGTGATCTCTTCAGGCATAGATTTATATTAAATCCTCCATAGACCATAAATTAAAAATTGAATATCTCTCTAAATATATCTTAGATTTTTTTATCTTAAATTTTTTTTTATTCGCTGCTGTCTATCGTATGTCACCATGGAATTTGAGGCATGAAGAAAGAAAATTCCTAATAACACCTCTTTCCGGACTTGAATATTTCACTTGTTCCAGGAGTGAATGTCTCGCATCCAGGTTATTTTTGGAATTTTAAAAAGTATTTTTTATTAGCTTATTTATTTTAATATTTCCTTAAAGTGAATGACTGGCCTTCCTCCACATGATTCTACAAAAAGAATTATCGTTGGACGATATTATAAATTAAGAAATAAATGATAAAAAATTTAAATATCCTTTATAGGATAAAGGATAATATTAGTCTAATAATAAATTATAAATAATAACAATAATATAAGAATAAAAATTAGATATTCTTTAAAGGAAAATTAAAAAAAAAACCTAGAAAAACCTAGAAAAGTTAGACTCAAAAGAAAATAACTGAACTAGCGATATGGACTTATTTCAAGACGTACAAAATTATCTCTGACGAATACAAACCTTTTACAAAGTAATTACTTTGGACGTACAAAGTATACTTGGGCGTTGGTAAAGTAACCCACTTTGGACTTAGGATATTGAACTAAGGAGAACATTAAAAAAGGCAAAAAAAAAAAGACTCATACAGTCATTTCAATCAAAAATACCTAGGAAGATATTATATGCCCCCTTCTATGTCTAATGAATCCTTACACACTGACCTTACGTCGAAGTAACAGCCATAAATCGTTCTCGTAACTTTCACGATAGTCTTACTGTAAATCCACTAACTCAAGCTCTACACACACCCACAAACCCTTACGATCCTCCCAGAAGACTTCTGAGGCGTTGCCCACGAGATTTTCTACATTAAACAGTGATAAATATATTTTTTCTTTTACATTTTGCCTTCCACTTGTTTTTTGCTATGTTTTTTATATCACATTTGAGATTGTTTGTTTGTTAATTCGTTTCGTATTTTTTGTGTGTTTTTTTATATCTGCCATATCAGCATATTTGCTTATTACGATGGATGATAAAAAAATTAAGAATGTTGTCAAAAATTATGCACGTCTAAATAAATGAACTTTATAGAAAAAATAATAAAATGACACTAAAGGTTCAATTGACTCTGTTAATGACGTTCTACCCGCCTATATGTCATTGATATTATTAATTTTAGTTATTTCTAATATTAGGCTAGCCCCACAATGACGAAATAATAGTTTCGACAGTTAAAATATATAGTCGGTTGAAAGTAGTTCTAAACGCCAATATTTAATTTTTTGATTACATATTCTAATAGCTAACACTTAAGGTGATCTTTTACAATTTGTCCAAACTTACAGGATGTATTTACATTTTAAATTTAAATCTAAGCTCAATTCATTATAGAGCTTAGCAACATTCGGAGGCAATCAAGGAAGGATTCCTATATAATTTCAACATATATAGCTTTCAAAAGTTCATATCACATCCCTCACACTGTGGGATCATTGGAAACAAACTATGTATAAAGACGATGGCACAGTGTTCTTCACACTTCGATTTCTCTAAGTTTCCCGACCTCGGTTTCAAAGTAAGAGTTACAGGTTTCATTGTAAAGTGAGTCTTTACGATACTCATACAAGCTCAGGTGAGAGAATACAGGGAAAAAAAGACTAATTTGGACTTTATAATTATAGCCATTTTCTGATTATTCCCGTTTCTTGTCGGTCTTTTAATTGGACTTCCTGTTGTTCAGATTAACAAGGGATTCGGATTACTAAGTGTTCGGATTATCGAGACTGTAAATACTCCAACGGATTAAATTGGCCAACTTACTATTTATTGGTTGTTGTGATTATTTTTTGCTGAATGAGAATATGAGAAGCGGGTTGGTGGCAATCGCGTAGGATATGCCAAAGGGCGCACAGTTCGTGATAGCACGCCACAGCGACATGTATAATGGATTAACTCTGCTAAAAAGGTCATACGTTTGTTCGAAATAGATTGGAGTGGCACGTTAAAACCTTATATTTTATTAAACTTTAATTATACCATCGATAGCTATCTCACTCGCTTGGATTAATCCAGCTATTAACTACTGGAATTAATCAGGCCTCCCAGTTGTATACGCTGTGACCCTAATCTCAAATCTCCTGCAACATCTGGTAGCGGATGGTCATTATCATAGAAACCATGCATTTAGTCCGACAAACTTAGCCCCAGAATAGAGCTTATTTTCTATGCTGTACAGTAATTTGTTCCTTCCAACAATATACATCTCTCTCTCTTATATTCTATGATAATTTACATGTAGATGAGCATTGCACATGCATACTTGAGTGATTATAAGTAAATACAAAGGTGCAATGAAAAACATTAAAACGAAAGGAAACTTTATGCTACAAAAAGAGAAAAGAAAAAAAAAATCATAACACGTTAAAAGAAAAACTTTTTGTAAAATAATCAGATATTATTATGTAAATTTTCGAATATGGTCGGCAATTTTCCACATTTTACATTTCGAGCGATGCTTACTGCTAAACTTATTATTTCGGATAATCGTGTTATTTTGTTGCCACTTAACTTGGCGGATTTTATTTGTTTGCGGGAGAAAGCCTAAAATTAATTTTTATTTATTTTGAACTGAACTATAATTGTAAGATTAATTGAGATAATTCCACAGGGTTTTGACATTACCGTCTCGAAAACAATCCTCTTTTATGCTTTCTGTTGCTTCTCTTGAATTCGTTGGGTCAAAGTTTTAAATACTGGCGTGACACGAATCCATTTTATTTATTTTCTACAACCTGTTTGTTTCCCAAGTTTTTCTATGATAATGTTGCTTATTAGAATCACCAACTTTGGGAAAGCGTGTGATTAGTGATACACTATCCTACAAAATAATACATGTTCTTTTGCTAGTCGGAATGGTCAACTGATCACCAGAGCTCGATCCCTCTCAGTTATTGATATACTCTCTTAATATCGGGAAAACTGTCCCTTCCAGGACTACATGTGGTCCCATCGATATGAGGGGAACTATCGATATAAGCGTCGGATATTGTTCCCGCCTTATTGTATCTTCCGGTTATTGGACATCCGCTACACTCTCCAATTTTCCTAACGCCCGCCATATCCTTGGTTTCGGTGCTAAATGGGCCACTAGCTCTCTTCGTGTGAAGGATCCGATATTTTGAACATATGGAGCATCTTTGATATCATGACCGACCTAGTTAGACAAAATGAGATGCTGCAGTTCCATTTTGAATGCAAAATAAAGGCTGATCACGAATCAATCAGAGGTTGAAAGAAGAGTACTTTTTGGGTTTTGCTGTAAAATAACTTATTTCTATATTACTTTTTATAGAAGTTAAACATTTTCTTGTAATTGTGTAACATTTTTTGCGGAGGGTAATCCTGTTAATTTTAAAAGCATATAGTACTAAATTGTCAACAAATATAGGACTCTGAAAACCTTGAGAGCTAAAAATGTGATAAAATTTCAAAAATAAGAATTTTTCAAGGGTTTCTTTCCGCTTTTATTTAAAACGTACGTGATTAAATTACGAAACCTACCACCCTCTCAGTTTCTTTATATAAACCTTTAAATATACCCAAAACAGTTGGAAAGGTATATTGTTATTATTATAAAATCAATAATCAGTTTTCTAAAATATCAGATTCGCTTCGCGCGGTGGCTCTAGGACTTTTTAAAGGGAGTAAAAAATCCTTAGCTTTGCTTCCCTCGGATAGCAGGTAAAATAGAGGTCCCGAGCCTGTGCGATATCAGGTTATAGATCCCTATCCTTATGATATCTGGATAGGCTAAATTTAGGACTCTCTCATCTTATCCTCTCCTCATCGTTGAACTATTTGCAAGACAATATTCTACCAAAATCTCTATAGTAGAATACACCATTTTACGAAATATTAATTGTTATATTTTACGTTATTTTAAAATTAAATGTAATATGAACTGGGAAAAAATTGACTACATTTTGGGTTTAGATATTTCCTCAACATTTTGTCATTGATTGGCGTATGTAATTATCGACGATTAACGTTAAATATATTGCTTCTATTTTACATTTCTTTGGCACTTCCATTTCATTATAAATTCAATTTTTTTTTTTTATTAACTTTATAGCTATGGCACTCGATTCCTGTGTTATATGTATAGTTTTAATATTCAATTTGTTTTTTATGTTCATAGTTTGTTTAAGATTTTGATGTTTTATATTCGATTTGTTTCAATACTGGATACAAACAATATAGATCACTACCCGCTTGTCTATTTGAGTTGAGACGAGGGTCTGGAAGCTGCTGCCATGGGAATGGCGTCAATTGAATTTCCACCTGGGCCACCTCGGATTTGTTTTTTTTGTTTTTTTCTTTCGGTCGAAGCAACACCCATAAATTTCTCGAGGAAGATATCGATTTGAAAATAGTTCAGCATACCTTTGAAAACAAGCAACAGAGTTAAAATTTATAGAAACTTAAAATTCCAAATAAGTATTCATTAATTATTTTTGTTTAAGAATTTTCTAATTTCCAATACCTATGTACCTAATTCCAATACCTATGTAATTCGTTCCTGTATAGAAAATTAATTCCTTTTTCCTCACACCAGGTCCTGCCAGACTTTGTTATACCTTATTTTTCCAACTTGACTTTTCTCTCTCATTTTTATTCTTTCTTATTTTATTCCAATTCCAATAATGTCTTTTTTGTAGTTTTTTTTTTTTTTTTTTCACCGTTGTAGTTTTAAATATGAAAATTTGATTACAATTGACCTCAACCCGTAAGACCTACCTGTCAGTTAAGACTGTCATGATAATTCAAAACTATTATGTGAATACCACCATATTTAAGTTATCTAAAAACCAGTGAATGCAATAACACATTTTTATTCCTGTTTTTCCTTTGAAAGCCATTTTTGTTGTACATATATTTTAAGAAAACGTATCGGTATATAATTAAAATTTATCATATTTACAATTTATCATTAAAACTTTTTTAACAAAGATGTGTCTGAATGCAAATCAATATTTCCGTACATTCATAGTCCATGAAGAATAGAAGAATGCCTTATAAATCCAATTTGTTCAAGAAAGATTACGTATTAGTATTGCCCTAATTTCCGATCATACGGGGTCGTTCAATGAGTTATTTTCTGTAAATAAACAAATATACTACGTAAACAAGCTTTTAGGAAGAGACTATAGAATTATAGATATAGGATGCAAGGCCTCAAAGTCTCGTATAATTTCAATAATTCACTTAATCATGCAGGTTACATGCCAAATTTTCGCCTATTCAGGCATCTTCAGGGCTACAACAGTTTCACATGCAAGCTAGAAACAGACTCTGTCTGAAGTCTGTTTCTAGCTTGCATGTGAAACTGTTGTAGCCCTGAAGATGCCTGAATAGGCGAAAATTTGGCATGTAACCTGCATGATTAAGTGAATTATTGAAATTATACGAGACTTTGAGGCCTTGCATCCTATATCTACAAATATACTACTACATAAACTCCTATTTATGTTATACTATATAGCAAATCTATAGTGGATGCTCCATGCCTGATAGGACACTCTATATAAACAGTGTTGATGACCTAGAAGCCCGATGGTATAAGGAAGCTGTTAGTTTCTGGGAGAGCTCTCCTGGATAATCCGGTTAACAGGTAAATACGACGGCCATATTGGGCAGCAACTAAATTCAATTTGTAGCCAGGGCCGGATAATATTGGCCAGGTAATCTCCTGCCCACGAAGGGGTACTTAGCCTCCTGCATGGTTCAATATTACGAAGGTATATGACTCTCTGCATCGGTTATGTATGTGGTCAATTATTTAACACAAAATACCCCAAAAACATAAGAAATTAACACCTAGCATGCAGGTACAATCTATATGACGTGTTTTGTTATATGCCATTTCTCAAAGTCACACATTTTTCCCAAATGACTTGACAACTTTTTCCCATGAACGTCTTTAATTATAACCAACGGTGAGTTGTTAAATGCGTACTGTACATTCATGGGCACAACGTGTTTTATGAATTTTAGGGATATTTTTCTTTTTTTCTCCAGTATACGTCTACTCGATTATTTTTAGCCATTTCTTATTTTTAGGGCATAACCAGAGATAGTTAATTTCTCCACATAACAAAAAAAAAACGAAGGTACTTTATAGAAAAACAAAAAAGTCCTCTTCCTCATTTAAGCCCCCTCAGAACATTTTAATGATGATAAAATTTCCCTGATATTAAGCAATACTTGATTCTCATTATCAAAACGAGTTTGGTCAAAATCTTTAGAGCCGTTTTTTAGAAAATCGAAAAAAAGTAAAAATGAGACCAAATTCAATTAATAAAGGGCCCCCTCCATTTGAACAATTTTGATAAAACTTTGGATGTCACATCGATGTCATATACATACACCAAATACCGAATTTCAGGTTCGAACGATTTACAGTTTTTGAGCTAGTCTGTTCGCACACTCAAACGAAATTTTTCACGATCGCAATACTTTCCCTTACTATATGTTTCGAATATAGATAAGTGAAAGTAAAAGAGAAAATAGAATATCGTTTTTGTTTTTTACTTATATTCTTCATCTTATATGAAGGAGATCTGAAAACATATAAAAGTTATGAGGTATGTAAAAAATTGCATACAAAGAAATGTTTTTATATAAAAATGAAGGTAGAGGTAGACCAAGAAACTACTGCTTTAAAAAAGATATTAGGTGATTTACAGTTTCAACATGAAAATAAAACTCCTTTGTTTTTCAATTGTATCATCAAAAAAACGATAGTGTATACGTAGAATAATCGTGCATCTGGGGAATTTTTATTTTTATATCTTCGCCAGATAAATTCTATTATACCAATAAGAGTAGTTCCTTATTTGAAATGAAAAACTCAAAGTTTAGTTTGGAAAGGTCCCAATTGGTTTATAAATAGTTAAGTTTTAATACCAAAATACCAAAGGGTAGAAGGAAGGGATAGTGATAAAGATTGTCGGGTAAATATTAAAAAACTTAGTAATTGTCGTAGTTTAATGTATAAGGCTCTTCCAACACTCCAAAAATACTTTTCGAATCTGGTTTTGATGGATAATGTTCTATTTCACTACAACACCAGTGGAATAACCGTGGGTTTAAGAAGGCTAGGGTAAAACCTTTGGTAAAATCACATCTTACATCCAACAAACATAAATAAATTTCAATGTATGGACCGAGTGGCAGTGGCATTACCAAACACCGAAATAAATAATACACAAAACTACTGACACAATTAATTATGTATGTTAAATTCACCCATAGTATTTAGTTTGACTAGTTGAGCATTATAAAACAATGAAAAAAACTCATCAACTCAAGAGTTCTTAAAGTACATGATATTTTTTCCAATTAGTTTTAGAATTTTCCATTTCATGTTAAACCTTTGCAAATCGAATTAAGAATATTTATAACCCCATATTATTCAAAGTAGGAACTACTTCTAAGGAATTCAATCACAAATCATACACTTATAAAAAATTTTATTTGATTAGAAAAAAAAACTTAATTTGAAATTAAAAATTTAGAGTTTAGTTTGGAAAGATCTCAATGGGTTTATAAATAGTAAATTGGGTTTGGAGAAATTCCGATTTAATTTAGAGAAGTCTATATTAAACAAAGAACAAACTCTTTAGTTTTAACGTGAGAAAGGAATAAGAAATAAAGATATTATTTATTGGTTTTCCAACACAGTGATTCTTCAGATTAAAAATTATAGTTAAATGGTTATACCTTATCTTAGAAGCTGATTCTATTTTATTCTATTGTTCACCTTGCAAGAGTTTCTATTGAATGTTCACCGTAGAACCTAGGTATATTTATTAGATCTCTGGCGACCAACAAGAAACTTATTACTCTCTGAGCACACCGTGATGTGGAATTCAGTTTCCCTCTATTTTCCAATATACGGTGAAACTAATATGTTTTCATGCACAGCAAAACTGTATACATATTTCATATATTGTGTGCGTCTGACTTTGTAATATTTAATATAAAGAAGCCCGGCATAAAACGGAGTAATAAAAATAATGAATGGATAAAATTGTACTATTTTTCTTAAATTTCGTTTAGCTCCGAAGGTTCTGATCCTGTCGTTTTCGTTTTGTAAAAATGAAAAAACCAATTTTTTTGTAAAAAATTTTCTGGTTCAATTTACCGGGGGACTAAATATGATTTATACGGTATTATAAAATAGGGCCTAAGGATTCTATTAGAATAATTATGTATAATATAATATTTACACATACAAATCAAAAGAATAATATTTAAAAAGATAAAATAAAAGAAAGTGAAAAGTTAATTGTGATTACAGCTTTTAAAAAGCTATCGAAATTGTATATCAAATTAAGAAGTTATACACAAAAAAAAAAAATAAAAGATAACTTCTCGTTAGGAAAAATGAAAACTGGTAAAATATAGTTATAATCTCACTTCATTTTAAATTAAAAATTCTGATATGATTGAAAATGAGAGAAACGTGTGAATTATCCAACAATCTGACCTGGTTCCTAGGTAAGCTGGATGAATAGGAAGATATGGCCGAAGCAAATCAAATGTACTGATGTGGCAAGTATTTAAGTTCTGTTGACCTATATATGGCTAGTTAACCAATACAGATAACTACCTATAGTACAGTTGATCTAGCTGCTATTCTTCCCTCACCCTACAAAAATAAAAATGCGTAAAAATAAACGTCAATCGTTGAATATACAAAAGATACTTTTTGTCACACAAGTCTTCATTTATGTTTAACTACAATCTCCAGGATTTCCTGAAGACGCCTCGGACACAAAGGACTAAAGTTTAACGTCGAAGTGACCTAAGTCGCTCTTCATACTCTCTCGAATCCATTCATTGTGTGTACATAACAGTCAAAATGTACCTAATTAATTGAGGAGGTACCCTTGCCGTAGGTATTTAATATTGTTATTATTTTTAATAACAATAATATAGTTATTTTTTAATAGCAATAATAAAGTTATTATTGTTATAAGTTATTCAAAGCGTTTATATATCTTGTATTAATTTAAATTCTTTACGGAATAAAAAAAATTCTTCTTTGTTTCCTTAGTAAGTAAACCCAGCATGCATTGACTATATTCGGCCCCTGTAAAGAGGTTCCATGACTGAATGAATGGCAATCCGTTCTGCAGAGTACTGCGGTGTGTCCTGCAGGGATGGAAGACCCGTCAGCCAACAGCTGCTTCAGACATTAGTCCTTTCCATTCCCTCCTGAGTGGAATACATTACATCTGACCCCAAGAAGAGTCGATAAAAACCAATTTAAAGAAGTCTATTGTCTATGGAACTCTTCCTTTCAAATAAGATTATTCATTTTGGAGCTGAAAATATGTTTGCTGATTTTGAAGAAGAAGAATTTTAAAATCCGAAAATTCAATTTATGACGTATTCAAATACTATACTAGTCCTGTCATTGAATGAATCAAGAAGGGAAGTTAACAAGTGGAAAGACTAAAAACTAGGGCAATAGTTGTTTGGAGTAACTATATTATAGCTTACTAGGAGTTAAGGGTTATATGAAATTAAAGTCGACAATATTTTCTACATTTTAAATATTTGCAGTAACATTTGCTATCTGTAATAGCAAATGGGATAAGATAATGGGATAAGAATATGTTGTTCACCCCAATGCAAGGTACAAGAGGTAGGGGTTGCCCGAGACGACGATGGTTAGAGGATGTAGAAAGAGATCTGCGTGAGCTTAGAGTAACGAATTGTAAAAGAAAAGCTTTTTGCAGACAGCAGTGGTCTGATGTCGTGAGGGAAGCCAAGGCCCACCCCGGGCTGTAGTGCTGTCCAGTAAGTAAGTAAGTAATAGCAAATGGGATATGCACCCTCGAAAATCAGTAACTTCTTAAAAAAAAAAGAGAAAAAAATCAACTTTTGCTACAAATTTTTACTAAACTTCCGCCTCCAATGTCCCGATCTTTATTCTACTGATAATTCCTAGAAGAATAAAATTTCCTTCAAAATAAGTTTTTCGCTCGACAATTTAAAATCATTTATTCCAAAACCAGAGAGTTTCAAAGATTATTATTGGAACGAGAGATTCCGGTAGCCCCTAGCACTGGGTAACAATTGTTATTCTGTAAAGCTTCTCCCCTTTGAACATGATAGCACTTTATTAGCGACCAGGAAGGTTGAGGGCGCTTGGCTTGGGATCGTCGGGGAAGAAGAAAAAAATGAGCAAGACCAAGATTTCAGTCCATTGCTTCTTATATTTAGTCTGAAGTCGAACATTCTTGAAGGTTCTCAAAAAGCGTAAATATTCTCTTATAATCTAGAACGTAAGTTGGGTAACTGTAGCAAGAAGAAATCTAAAATTCTTTTCAATGTAAAATATCAAAATCATATGGTTTTGTTTCACGTTACAATATAAAAAAAAAAAAAATTATATTTTTCTGTAATCGTTGAATAATGGTAACATTACTAAACTGAAATGAGTGAAGAAAGTGAAACATTTTGCAATAGAGTGAAGAAAGTGATTACTTTCTTCACAAGTGAAGAAAGTGAATTGCCTTCTTAATTAGTAATAAGTATAAATTAAAAAATAATTTGAAGTTGGAAATTAAATGCTTTTAAATGTTTCTTAACATTGTAAGAATTTATTTTAACAAAATAAATAGAAATGTGAATGAATTATTGGTGGAAATAATCAATATATTTTAAAATTTAAATATAATAATAATTACCTTCCTTGTTTATAACCTGCACTTGTTTATAACTATGCCAATAACCTTTCACAACCATGCTTATAACCTACCAACAACATATCATAATCTTCACAACATCCTAATTTTGTTCATATTCTGGTTAGATCTGATCATGTATTACACGATTACAGAAAAAAATCAATATTACACTCGTGAAAAAAGTAGAATTTACAACTCTCGTGAAATTACCACACTCGCTTCGCTCGTGTGGGTAAACGTTTCACTCGAGTTGTAAAATGATCTACTTTCGTCACTTGTATAATAAATAACTATTATTAAAACTCAAAAATATAACACACTTCGTAATCTACCAATTTATCTAAGATCTATTTTTAATGTTTCCGTTTTTAAAGACGTTGTCTACAGTATTTATGTAAATATTTTCTCCTTTATCCAAAAGATTGGTGATGCGTTCAACCTTCTCTACTGAGGTCATGTTTCATTAGAAAATTTAAGATATCTCCTCTGTATCTTTTTTTATTCGGGGATAAGTTGTGTTGAACGTTCAATAATCTCCTCAGCGTTAGATGATAGAAAAGAAGGCCCAATGACTGGCGAAGAAGACCCATTAACCATTTTCCAGAGTGGACGAGCGCTAACGACATGGATGACCTGCCACGGACCAACGAGCAGGAAGGATTCGCTCCAGGGATTTGCTCGCTCTTCTGTGTCTTCTAGCCTGCCCTCCTGGAAACCTCCTATACCAACTACATCTATCTATAATCCTCTGATAGACAATATGTAATATTGTAATTCGAATAACTTTAACATGGAAGAAACTCTACGCAAAACGTTCTAACAAAATTTCTAATAATAAATAAAATTCACTCGATAACCGTAATTCAATTGATTCAATAAACAAACCAGCAAAAATACCTCTTTTTTATGCTATTTAGGCGTTTTCAATATTTTTTAGCTGCCTGGCGTATGGTGAATAAACCATTTTTTTTTTTTTTTTTTATCCAAGTCCTAATTTACCAAATAGGTCCATTCAAATCACAATTTAATGAGAATAATAATTAGCAAAGAAATTACCAAAACTGTGATAAAAGTAATTATTAGGTTGTTAATATCTAGCTTAATAACTAAAACTTGGGAATGATAAAAATGTCAATTCGCACTTGTTTATAACCTCATCATATTTCGTCCTAAGATTTGTTTAATTCGCGTGTCCTATCTTTATTTATTGAGTGAAGGGAGCTGGAAATGTCTTCTATAATCGCTAAACCTAAAATCGTATGCCTCTGTTTCAGAAATCTCCAACACTGGCATGCAATGTATCTCGGATCCTCAGAACATTGACATGCTGGACAGTATCACTTGTTCGACTGTGCCATTATATGAAGGAACTTACCCGTGCATCCATGATTAATCTTAGCCTGGTCAGATTAACTAAATTGTGATGGTTAAGATTAACCATGGAGTCAGGGCTACCTTAAGCTCCACCGCGTAATGTCCCTTTCCCTTGGAGCCATACTTCCAGTCGTAAAACTGTTGCCATTCTTCGATTATTTCTCCTCTCTTACAACTGTTTCATTCCTATCGTTATTCATTCCTATCCTATAGTTACCTGATAAAAACTAGTAACTAAGGAAATGTAGGTTAATGATATAGCACTAAAAAATAAATCTATTTTGATTTGAAGTTGGTTCATTTCATTCTTGAATAGAATTTTTAGTAATAAATAAATAATTTTTATTTAAGTATTTACAAGATATTTAATTAAAGCCTCACTCATTTATAATATTGTCTGGCGTTTCGGATTAAAGCGATCATCATCTTAAGAATTCCTATGTTCATAACTTTTTTACAATTAAATAAGCTTAATGCCCTTGTCAAACAACATTAAAATTTATAATCGTCAAAAACATCCCTATCCTATTAAAACAAGAAAGTCAATAATAATTTAAGGCTTTAATAAGATATTAATGCTTTTGACTATTATAAATTATAATTTTGTTTGACAAAAGTCCACATGTAAAAAATATATGGTCACGGGAAGTCTTTCCATGATAATGGCGTAATAGACATACTGAACTCTACATTAAGTAAGCCTACGAATTTAACATTTTAATTGGAGGAGATGGATTAGAGTTATAAGCAGAAGATATATTCCAAGCCGCTATGCTTAGTACCTTGGTTAATGTTCAAAGAATAGAATTAAGAGGGACGATTAACACTAATATTAATGCGGGAAAAAATAAAAAAAAAGGTTTAAGAGGGGTCACGTGGTAGCATAGAAACTTACTATACTAAAGGTCGCGGGTTCGCGTCCCGAAGTGGCCCTCAGGTAGGACGTAAAATGGAGGTCCCGAGCCTCTACGATGTCAGGTACTCCCTGAATATCCCTATCCTAATTATACCTAGATAGGCAAAATTTAGGACTCCCACTGTAGTGTCCGATTAGCCTTAAGTGGCATAAAGTGACATTAAAACAAACAAACAAAGGGTTTAAGTAATTTATCTTGCCAGATATTTGCTATACCAAGGGGTAATCCTAAATAACTAAAATTCTTAGTTTTACCAAATAGGGGCTCTACAGAGCCATAGCTTTATTTCATTGTTACTTAACTCTATATAATTTTTTAAATATTTATTTCATGAGATTACCATATTTACATATTTATAAAACTGTGGATGTAAAAAAAAAAAAAAAAAAAAAAATATATATATATATATATATATATATATATATATATATATATATATATTTATTTATATATATATATATATATAAAGGGAAATGAAAGTCATTTTTCTAGATAATGAGAAATGTCACTTCTATTCTATGTTTTCTAAAATTCATCATTCATGATATATGTATAAGATATTTAACTAATTTATACACTTTCGAAAATTGTGTTTTCGGGTATATCAAAGAAAAATACAACCATTAGTTGTTTGAAATTTAGTATCAATGCTTTTAAAAAACTATAGAGTAATAATTTTAAATTATATCCGCGAAAAAAACAAGAGTTTTTTTTCACTCAACTATTTTTTCTATATATTTAATATTACAGAAAATTTTAAGTCACGTATATATTAATCTTTAATGTTTTATTTTAAGTACTGCTAATTTTTTTCAGATTTTTCATCAAGTAATTTGAATATTAATGGGCTCCAAGCCCCCCCTCGGTAATTCTAGGGTTAATTGCCTAAGTCAAGGTTCGTACTAGTTTTTAAACCTAAACGATGTTTATACAAACAATCTCGACCCAGGACCCAAACAACGTGAAACGTGGTATTTTAAACCTAATCGGCCCCACAGAGAGCGGCCCCAGTGAGCCGTGAAACTAAAAAGTCCCCGAATTGGAGCTCTATCTCCTGCTTAGGGGTTGGGGAGGAATTTAGGGAGGAGGTGGGATTGAGGAGGGTGGAAGGAGGGCAAAGGGTAATGCAATGCCACCTCCTGCTCCCGGGCCGATCCCTCTTAGTGGAAAATTAGTTTTTCCACGCTGCCTTCCCCCTTATATATGCCCGCTTTTCTCTCTGCTCTCGTCTGTTTAGCAAAAGCAGCCCCGCTCTCAATGTATTTCCAACGATAAATCTTGTCTTTGTCGTGAGGTTTTCCTAGGACCGCCTTAGGCTAAAAGGAAATCCTCCAACCCCCTCCCCCGATCGAAAAAAAAAAATTGCCTGCTTTTTTTTTTCAATTGTTGTGTGTGGTAGATACTTTAAGAATACTAAGTTTCATTAGCAACACTTATATTTTGTGTTGCATGTGTATAATTTTGAAAAATTATAAATTAAATAAGAATAAACCTTATAAAGAAGGATATTAGTAGTGGCAAAAAGTATTTGGTGCAATAACTAAGTGCAAATTAAATAAGAAAAAGAAAAAAAAGGAGAGATTTTCATAAAGATATGCAATTTATTATTGTACCACATTGCAAGAGTGGTAAATCTCAATTTTTTTTACTTTATGAGTTTCCCTATTTATTTATTATAGGAAAATATCTAAATTTATGCAGCATTGCGACAATTCTGTTGTGATAGGTTAGCAATAATGCATAACATTAGCAACACTTATACTTTGTGAAGAGATCGAAAAATTATAAATTAAATATTTATCTATTTATTATAAGCATATTTGAAGTGGCAAAAAATATTTGGTGCAATATCTAAGTACGAATTGATAAAAATGAAAAGAAAAGGTAAGGTTTTTCATACAGATATGCAATATATTGCGCCCACAAAGGAAGAGCGGTAAATTTAGATTTTTTTTACTTTATGAAAAACAAATTCACCTGCTTTTTTTTTTCAATTGTTGTGGTAGATAATTTATGAATGCACTATTCTAAAAACTAAGTTTCATTAGCAACACTTATATTTTGTGTTGCATGTGTATAATTTTGAAAAATTATAAATTAAATAAGAATAAACCTTATAAAGAAGGATATTAGTAGTGGCAAAAAGTATTTGGTGCAATAACTAAGTACAAATTAAATAAGAAAAAGAAAAAAAAGGAGATATTTTCATAAAGATATGCAATATATTGCGCCCACAATGCAAGAGCGGTAAATCTCAATTTTTTTTTACTTTATGATTTTGCCTACTTATCTATTATAGGAAAATATCTAAATTTATGCAGTAATGCGACAATCCTATTGTGATAGGTTAGCAATACAGCACAAAATTAGCAACACATATTTTTGAAAAGATCGAAAAATTATAAAAACAGAATGCAAGGCCCCAAAGTCTCGTATTATTTCAATAATTCGCTTAATCAATATCCAAATTTGACATGTAATCTGCTTGGTTAAGTGAATTATTGAAATAATACGAGACTTTGAGGCCTTGCATCCTATATCTATAATTCAATAGTCTCTTCATAAAAACTTGTTTACAAAATTATAAATTAAATATTTATTTATTTGAAGTGGCAAAAAATATTTGGTGCAATAACTAAGTACAAATTAAAAAAAAAGAAAAAAAAAATGCGAGATTTTCATAAAGATATGCAATATATTGCGCCCAAAATGCAAGAGCGTTAAATCTAGATTTTTTTTTTTACTTTATAAGAAAATATCTACATTTATTCACTATTGGGACAATTATAGTTGTGATAGCTACCGAAATGCGATCAGTTATACTTTGTGGTATTGCTGGGATTTAAGACTTCGAACTTCGCAGCTTCAATGCAAGAGTGGAAAATCTGGAAAAACAGTTTTCAAATTTCTTTGATCCCCAAATTATCATATTCTCTTTGACCTGTTTCAGCTACAAAATTTAATCAGTATTATTTATGGCACGTCTTTGAAGGATATTTGCTGAATAAAAATTCAGTAATTATTCCATCATTTTTTATCAAAATTCAGTAGATGTCACAGTATTGCATCACCTGCAATGATATGTATGATTGCGATTATGATAGAACTGTTTTTGAATACTGATCAGATAATTTAATTGTTATTAACTATGAAAAATTAATATATTGCAATAAATACTCTAAATATTAAGTCATTATTTTAAACATTAAAATTTTTTTAACGAGGTTTGAATCCAAACGTTATTTCGCTATTTACGGAAAGTGGGATTAATATTAAAATAGGCCTGTTTAAACGGTAAGATTTTCGATGAGTCTTGGAATGAAAATGTTAAAGTTCACTTATTAACTGTTTAATAAGAACAATACTCATTTCCAAATCGATCAAAAATTTTACCATTGTAATCGACCTGTCGGTCAAAAAAGCAAAGCAAACAACGTTTTTAGAAACAAACAACTTCGTTCCAAAAATTTAACCAAGTATAGACACCTTTACGAAAGTTTAGTGTACTTAAAACTATGAATAACATTAACAAAAATTAAATAAGCGTGTCGTAATTCGGCACGTGAGAGCCAAAATGTCTCCAAGGTTTTTAATAAAATTTATTCATTCAAGTCTAGCATTAAGAGTGTCTGGCTGAAAGATAATGGTAATAATAGATTTATGACTGTTTGGCTTTTGAAATTCTAGTAAACCTTTACAAAATCGATTATTTATATATTTATTCAATTATTTCTTTGTCATGATAGCATTACACTCCCCCGAATAATTCACAAAATTGTAAGATGGGTGGGAAAGAATTCAGAGAAGAGAGAGGATTGGCTTAACCGGGGTATGTGCCTAGTAGCTCAAGTGGCAAGGACGCCTCAATCAATAAGGAGATCTGGGTTCGAATCCCGGCCAAGGCCTATATTTATGTTCTTATATAAAAAATATTTAAAGATTATTTTATACAGTATTATTATATAGTGTGAAAGGACTCAGCTCGTTCGATTTTATATAGATGGACTCTTACCTAGAAATCGATTTTTAAAAAATATCGACCATTTTATATAAAAGCCTGAGAAGCACCTAGTTACCGAATTAATAACCGTTAGCTCTTGTTGATACTTTAAGGTTAGGAAACGACTTAATGTATTAAAGAAATATATTTAAAAATTTCCATTTTGCGAATTTATATTTATTTACTTTTTTTTTTTTTTAATCATTTGCAGGATTCTAGTTTTTAATAGATCTTTGGATAAAATTTTGTAAAAATATTCACCTCCCCTACCTGTTGGCAGCCCCTTTCCTAGTAGAGATCTGCTTTGATGCAGCCTCCGCCTATCCCCGCTTCAGCTAAAAGACCCTTTCAGTAATTTTCTGCTCTATTAATCCCCCAGCGGATATTCTTACCCCTCTCTTTGCCAACTTTGAAAAATCAATAAAGCAATATCGGTTAGAAAGTTCCTCTCCTCAATCAGGCATGTTCAGTGGTTCAATCAAAAATATTAATTTTCATAGCTGATTTAATGGATAAAATTTAATAAAATAATGTTATTCTCCATATATAATGGAAAATAAAACATGAACATATTTGTATACATTATACTCATATGGAATTAAGTATTTACTAATTTTATTCAATGAAAACTATCTTTTAAATCTACTTTTCCCTTAATATTAAAGCATGGAAGATCAACATATATAAACATATCTAATTATGTATCAAATTGGAGTTAATCTCATGCTAAAAACACCATTTTGTTAATACAAATATAGAACAATATAAACCCCTCTCCTAAATCGTTAACACAAATCAATAGTAGTTCTTATCTGATTCGAAAGACAGAAAAGAAAAGCTCGTTCTCACCGCACTGCTTAAAACAGCTAACACTTAACACAATAACCAATCTATACCCTAATAACCTCCAACTGTATTCCGATGCATCAAAAACAAATAACCGCACTTCTATAGCCGTTTTCGACCCCCAAAGGAATAAAACTTTCTCCTTCTCACTACCAAACAAATTCAGCATTTTTAGCGCCGAACTCTATGCCATATTTAACGCCATCATACACTCCGAGAGAACATACGCTCGCCAAAAAATAGTAATTCTCACAGGCTCAGCAGCTGCATGCAAACACTTAGAATTAATGCATCTAAATAACACAAAAACATATATTTCCTTCAAAATCATAGCACTGTTAAGTAAAGCGAATAACAATTACTCCATTCAGTGGGTTCCGGGACATGTGGGACTGTCGGGCAATGAGATGGCGGATAGATCTGCCAATCAAAACCAGCTGCACCGGATAAATGCCAGAGTCCCATTGTCGGACCTAATAAGGGTTATAAAGCAAAATGTAATCGAAGATTGGCAACGTTTTTATGATTGGGAATCTGCATCTAAAGGTAGGGACCATTACGCGGTACATAAGAAGGTGGACTTAATCCCGTGGTTTGAGACTCTCGCTTTCTAACTTGATCGCCCTAGTTTAGTAAAGCTGACGAGGATAAGGATAAACCATGGCTGCACTGCGAAATTTCTAAATATAATGGCTCTAGCTAGGGTCGCGAACTGCCCAACATGCCAATGTCCCGAAGATCCAAGGCACATCGCTTTTCACTGTAGGAGGTTTGAGCTACAGAGGCGCGAAATCTTGGGGAGACCCTTTATAGACGATACGACGGCGTATTTAACAGCTATTAATAAAGATAGGGCCCAAGATTTGAGCAAATATCTGAAAGAAATAAATGTATCAATATAGTCGATGCGACAGCTGACCTGAATTAAATTCCTAGTATACAAACATCAACTTTTAATTATATTTAGTTAACTACATTCTAAACTTTTCCTTTTATTTTATCTCTTATTCTTAATTTTTCGCTTATTACAAGATTTTTATTCACAATAGCTTCTAATCATTTTAATCATAATAACGACTAACTTTGGCTAAATAGGATTTGCATTGGCAAGTCTTGAAGCCAAAAAAAAAAAACAAAAAAAAAACAATATAAACGATATCAATAATACCTAAAAACACCAATTGATTAACAATCCATTGTTACATCTACATAGAAAATCCATAACAATTCAACAATAAAAATGTATAAGTCCCCTAACAACACATGCTTGGCAACCAGCTTACACTTCCATTGGTCGACGACTCCTTTTCTCAATAGGAAAAGAGTAAGGTATAAGCTTGGTGGAACAGATTCCCCTCTTTTCGTTTCTTTCTACTGCCTTCTTCATAAATTGAATTAGAATGTCTTTTCTTTATCACAAATGGCCCACTTCTGATCTCAAATAACTTGTTTCTGTTCAAGTTATTACCATTCGCTTCATAAACCAAGTCGCCTTCTTGAAATTCATAATCCCTTCTGTTTTTGTAAATTCTTACCTTGTAACAGATTGGAGTTAATCTCATGCTAAAAACACCAAATATATAACAATATTTACGATATCAATAATACAAAAGCTATTATACCTAAAAACACCAATTGATTAACAATCCATTGTTACATCTACGTAGAAAATCCATAATTCGGCTAGGCTACCTGCCTACGAGATACATTGATTTCTTTATAAATTAAACTGAAAATAAAAATAAGAAAGTTTGTTCGAAGATTGTTGTATGATCATTCTTATCAATAACTTTTATCACGTCACGTATATAAATGAGTTGTAATTAAGGACATCAAAAATTTAATTGATGCTATCTTGTGCTGTGTCTTTTAAAATTTAATTATATAAAGGAAAGTAATTTGGATCTTCGTCTCTACTACTGTTTATTATATTTTGTACATTACAAACGTTTCGACCTCCAGGGCCGTCTTCAATGTCTAAAAATTACATAAATTAATGTTTGGTTAGTCAACTTTTTAAAATTGATAAAAGATATGTAAAATAAGGAGATATTACTTCTTAAATTACTGCATCATCCTAATCATATTACTGCCTTCCCAGTAGTTAACCCTAAACATACCAAAGAGGTTTAACATGGATGTATATATGTATTCTAAGTATAATAACTGTCAACTTAAACATATTTACAAGCAGGCCAGTGACTGTGTAGTCTAATACGAAGATGTAGGCCAGTGTTATTAAGTGTAAGTCTAAACAATACAGCCAACATTCCATAATATACATGAATTGTCGAAACAAACCAAGCATTATAAAAATAGCTACCGTAATAGTTAATTGAAAATATATAATAGATAAATTCCAATAGATTAATAATAAATATTAATAAATTAATAAATATCAGTTAATAACTAACTTTTTTAAATTAAAAACCATATGAAATTGAATATATCTATCTACGCACACACACAAGCACATCATATATACATTTCTATGCAGGTTAATCATAACTTTCTACTTTAATAACAAAAATTAAAATATTCAATATAACAATGAAAACCATAATTTAGTATTTTTAATTTGCTCATTTCAATATCACATTAGTTATCACTCCTATCTTATTTTATTTTTTGTAATATTTCTGCATATGCATGATGTAAATTATTTGTGTCTGTACGAAAATTAACCGCCTTATCCAGATTTTGAGAAATTATCATTGACTCTATTATTTTTCTCTTCGGGCCGTTACCCCCTTTGTGTACAATTATGGGCTCATCATAATCTGAAACTGAAGACGGCCCTGGAGGTCGAAACGTTTGTAATGTACAAAATATAATAAACAGTAGTAGAGACGAAGATCCAAATTACTTTCCTTTATAATTTCAAAGTCTCTAACCCCTATTTTAAATAAATTAGTAATTTAATTATATATTTCAAGAAGAGTTCGGGAAAAAGTTGTTCTTAGCGGAACAACTCTAAAGCTGACACTCTGTTTTTTTTTTTTTTTTTTTTTTTTTCATGAATAAGTAACTATTAATGATTTTATTTTTATTTTATTTTTAAAAACAGTATACATCAAACAATTAATCACACAATCACTTTCTTCCACCTATCAAGGTTCGAAATTAACTCTCATTTTCTCGAAAATAAAATAAAAGTCAAATCCGGATTTATATTTCTGATAAATAAACAAAAATCACTGACTTTTATTTTAGACCTGAAAATAAAAGTCCTGATATGATCTTTATCAGAATTACATGGAAGAGTCTTATATATAATATATAAATATCCTCTTTTGTGCACATTTCTCAGTTATTCAAATATTTAGTTAACTCTTATTTGATCATTATCACAATGATATCCTATATAAGAGTCTAAGCTTGATTTTACTTATTTAAATACCTTATTGGTATACATTATTGGGTTAACCTTTTTATGGAAATCTTTAAGGGTGCCGTAAATTAAATTATTTTAAACTTAAGATCCATTATTAGGCTATAAAGAATGCCGATAATGAAAATAATATCGATATAAAATCTCAGGCTCGCTTAGTTACATACATAGTTCATGTTACATATTATTCAATAGAAACAATATTAGGGTTGAATATTTTGTCAATTAGGGAGCTGAATTTGGAAATGATATCCTCTATATCGCGTCTGTTATAATAAATTGAAACATGTGCACGTAATCCAAAAATCGATATCATTTTCATATAATTAATAATTAGCACTCTAATTAATCTAATAGTCGACCCTAATATTGTTTATATTTATATTGGATATATTGGATGAAAATAGATACCTGAGCGAGCCTGTGATTTTAAATCGATATTGTTTCATTATGAACATCCTTTTTAAGCTAATAATCGATTTTCATAAACAGGTAAATCCAATAATGTATACCAACAAACTTATATTTTTATATTTAAATAATTAAAATCAAACTTAGACTCTATAGGATATCATTGAGATTAAGATCAAATAAGAGTTGATGTGTTAATAACGGAGGAATGTGCACTAATGAGCCTAACCGGAGGTAATTATTTTACCACAAAGACCAGAAGAATAGGTTATATAATGCAAACAGAGGGCCGTCTGTTATTTCGTAATGCCGATGGTAAAATTATAGAGTCTATAAAGCAGGATATGATTTTACCAAGGGTTGGTCGTTAACGCTCCATTTTATGAGTGCTTGGGGCTTCGTAAACCTTAGCTTCTACTTCACTGTGTGAACGGCAGCCCAGCTTAACCAAGTATCACACTTAGTTAATTATAGGCTTCCAGTTTTTATAATATCATATCTTATTTCACTTTCATGGTCTCTCATTTTTATTCTCCTTTTAAGAATTCTATCCGCTTTTTAAAAGATTGCTTCTTAAAAGTAAGTTTGGTTGATTCTACACTCATATAACTTTTAGTAATGAGTGAGCTCATCTGCACCATATATATACAGAAATAAATTTAAAATTTTTAATAAAATAAGATGTTAGGAAGTAAAAAAATCGTCGCGATCTATTCAATACCAACTCGATTTAAGTCCGATCGTATACACGCCAGGGTAAGTCTATCAGAGCACTAGATATCGTAGAAAACTGCTATCAAGCACACCAGTGGAGTTGTCCAGTTTGGTCAAAGCCAAACAAGAAGCACATCGGCAATGCTTAGCAGTGAACAGGGATGAGGACTGGATCGCCTACAGAGCTCTAAACCGAAGTGTTAAAGAGGGAGTTGTAAAGGAAAGGAATAATTCCTGGAAAAGATGGTGCCAGAAAAAATGGCGTAAAGGAAACTTGGAGCGTACTAAGGAATCTTAGTGCACCTCTTAAAGGCAACATACTTTCACCGATTACGGAGGCTAATTAGAAAAACGATTATGAGACCCTCTTAGTGAACTCTTAGTGATTGTAGTGAACATGTTTCTGAAAGTGGACAATCTACCTGAGGATATTCGAACAAGATACATCTGCTATGTATTTTAAAAAGAGGATAGGAGACACTGCCAAACTTGTCGCGGCATTTGCGTAGAGAGCTCGGTGAGCAGAATAATTGGGAGACTGGTCCGAGACGAGACAGAAGCAAGTTATGTGACGCCGGTAGAGCAAGCAGGGTTTACTGCAGGAAGATCCTGCATGGATAATATTCCGTGCTCCGGCAAATCAGTGAGAAATGCAGCGCGAAGAAAGTAGTGCTTCATCTAGCATTCATAGATCTTGAGCAGGCCCATGGGACAAAGGAAGGTTCTATTATTTCGGAGGTTCTTGCGGATGAGAAATATGGCCGCTTATAGCAAGTGATGAGCAACCTCTTGATGGTCTTTGAAAATACTTGGAAGTACTGAGTAGGATATTTGGGCCGAAAGAAGATGATTCAACAGAAAAATTTAGACGGCTACACATTACAGAATTGGGATAATTCTACCCGAGAACTCCAGCTGCGCGGCGTTCAAAGCGGGCGTGCAAAATTACGATTCTTAGTTGCGAACGAAGACCTAAAAGATTGATCAATGCTTTGCCGCCTGGGAAAGGTCCAAAGTAGGCCTAAGCGAAGGTGGGGGGGGGTTAGGTGAGGGCTGATCTTGTGGAGTTGGGATTGGACGGGGGAGGTGGATCGTGGTGTGTGTGAAGAGATTGGTGGTGTTGGTGTCGGGGCCTTTTTTTTATTCCATTCTTCTCTTTATTAAATTATATTCAGAAAAGTGGTGATTTCCTATTTTCATTCCCCCCCCCCCCCGCGTTCAACGGGAAACCTAGCTTACCAATCATAGTTTTAGGAAAATATGGCACTCGCAATATTGTTGAAATGCAATTGTTAAAAAATTGACATACAAATCATTTCCAAAAAAACTTGATTTAATATAAGAGTCCATTTAATAAACTCTTATTCAGTTTTCCAAATCAGCCTAATTCACATTTAGAACCTAAAAGAGTGGAAAAAGATAATTAAATATATAAATAAATCATCAAAAAGGTCGCCTACAAGCTGCTAAAACTTAGTTAGGTGGTGCTACATGAACATAATTAGTCACAGAAATACTTTCGGAGCGGAACTCCGAGCAAAGCTTGTACAAATTCACATGATTACAGGACATCACCGTGCTCCTATTACAAATTATTCATTTTTTCTCAGTCACTATGTTTGGTAATTGGCAATTGTTATGATTTTCCGTCATTGAACATCCACTTGTATGTTGTGTGACTAATAGCATTTTAGGGTTCAAGAGGAATTATTGTTATTCTTTTGTTTTTGTTTCAGCTTGGCCTCATCTTGCGACCTGTCCACCGATGGCCTCCTGCTGGAGAGGGCTGTGCGTGCCAACGACCCGGTCAGAGTCAAGAGGATACTCAACGTCCACCATGACAAGTTCCAGGTAGGTCTTTAAGGAATATCTCCCATATATAATAGTTAATAGCTGTTTCTGTTGTTTTATAGCTGTATAACTTCGATTACCAAAAATCATAATTTAAAAAAAAAAATTTAAGTAAGTAAAATATTTATTTTACCCGCGTATATTTCGCAAAAATTGTGAAATCTGTGGGAAAGAGGTCAGTGAAGAGAGGGGATTGACTTGACCGGGGTATGTGCCTGGTGGCTCAAATGTCTAGAGCGCCTTACTGGTGATAAGGAACAATATAAATGAAGACCCCACGCTAAAAACATGTTCAGTCACATTTCGAAAATTTTATAGGAGAGCAAAAAGACTGTTTAAATCTTGTATAGAACACAACCAAGTAACTCTAAGTCAATGGGGAAAAATAGTGTATGCCCAATATATTTTCAAATAATGGTAATGTTAATAAAAATACAATACATTATTTGTAAGTCCAAAAAGAATCAATGACCAAAAAAGAATTATAATTGTTTTGTGCCTCTATACAATAATTGTAAATATCTCAAGGACTGAACCCGCTGTTTTCATGTAAATTACACAGATTTGTAGTACTCGAAATGGTTTACTATAAAGCGCTACAAAGCAGTATTCACAAAAAATGGACTGAACACGTTCTTAGCGAGGGGTTTTCAAATATTATTTATTGAAATTTACACTTTTTTATGATCTGTAAATCTCCCATTTAAAATGTTTATTTATTTAACGTAACTATCGCTATCAGAAGATGCTACAGTAGGAGACATACATTTGGCTTGTCCATATGCAATCAGCGTTTTGGTTATTAACGTGTAGCTGACATCGCGTAGGCTCGGGACCTACATTTTGTGTTAAGGTAGAGCAACCAACCGGACCTTGGCTTTAGTAAGTAGTTACTAATAATTTTATATTTATTAAATTATTTTTCTTGTCATGACATTAAAATTCTCAATATAAATAATTTTGGGATATTTTAATATTCAAAATAAATATTATTTTTTAAAAAGCTGGATCTGAACCCGGATATCCTTATCACTAGCAAGGCGCTCTTGCCACTTGAGCCACCAGGCAAATATACCGGTCAAGTCAATCCCATCTCTTCACTGACCTCTTTCCCACCGATAAAATACCTCTATTGACTCTCATACATTGTATAAATGACCATGCTATCAACATATGGATAAAACTTATCTTAAAATGGATAAAACACTAAAAATTTTTTTGCAGTGTAATATTACATAACTTTCAACTTAAATAAGTGTTTCAAAATGTAAAGCTATAGCTATAGGTATAAAACACTGATGTTGATTTATACAGGAGTAAATGACAAGCCCATGTCCCATCATAAAATATCGGCTTTTACGAGCACGCCATTTCATATGGTAAGCATCCCTATGCTAGACTGAAATGAGCAAAGTGTAGAATAATATAAAGTGTCATAAAAATACCGTTATTTAAAACGAATATCTTTCGATTCTCTGCATCATATATAATGTAGTAAAATAACAAAGTTCAATAGATAAAATATTAGATAAAAGTAAATGAGTACTCTGGGATATATTTGAGATAATAGACCCCTACAAAATAATGTAGACAATATCATTTGGTCTTCAAAAGTTAGCAATTTGCTTAAGCACATTTAAAAAAAATATCGATTTTTTTAGTGGCAAAAAAACGAGAGATAATGTAATTATTCAGTATTTTTCGATTATTTTTTTAATTCAAGGGCATTATGCAGTATTGACAATCCAACATTAATCAAATAAATAATACAACCCTACCTCGTTATAAATCGTCGTGGAAAGTTTTGTGACTAAAGTGTCCGATGCGCCAGTCTAATGTGAGCCACCGGTGGAACACGCCGGCGGGAACGTGTTAAACGACATACACATGTCCTGTTAAAACAATAATTAAATAATGGAACAAATAATTTATTAATGTAACGAATCCTGATTATATTTCAGAGAACGCATTCAATACGGATGGATATATAAAAAGTTTTACTTCGGTAGCTATGAATAATAGGTACAATGCCACCTATTATTCATATAAATATCTTGTCAATTTTTTATAGTGTTAGATTAATGCAATATACGATTACCAGCATTTATACTTAGCTGATACTTTAATTTTAACGATCCTTACCTTACATGACATTATTCTTTAATTTAAACAATCAACTTTATATGATCATTCTAAGAATGTGGTGTTTCTTTGCCATACTAAGAAACACATCCTTATCCAAAAGCATTACAATATGAAATACCTAAACGATTATATTTTGTTCTCTCAAAATATTTTTTTTTTTTATTGTTGTTTTATTGTTTATTGTTGTTGTTTTATTGTTGGCTTTTTTTGTACAGTTAATAAGAGTTCAATCTATTCGATTCAAAATAATTGATGAATGCAGTAAATAAACCAGTAGCAAGCAAAGTTGTAACAGTTCAGTGGGTTAACAATTTGTATCCAAAGAAAAATGCCGCACGAATTATAAATACACAAATATTAGAACAGGTTACAAAAATTATCACTTTGTAACACATAAAAAATCATATGGCTTGAGATTCACAACCAAGACTAACTGTCCAGTCAATCGCTCCTTATATAAAGTCAAAAGGAGAATGGTCTAGAGCCACGTGGAACGGTGTGGATGTTACTCGAACATTGTAGTCGCAAACACGTACTATGACGGTTTGTTCCAACTGATAGTTCGTTCCAACAAAAGGTCTGGGACTTTTAAACCATAACCGTTTTTTTTTTTTTTTTTTTTTTTTTTTTAACGTTACAGTATAAATATTTTTACTCGAAAGTATCTTTAAATATGCTCATACTAGTTTCTTTGCTTTAAATAATTAACTATTTAAGTAATTTATCGTTTAGTAAGGTTGACAAATGGCATGGCATACAAATGATAACTATTGCCAGCAGTCCATCAGTATTATCAAATGTTTAATTGTCAAAGGTACGTTGCACTGTGTATATTTTTTTATACAAATCTTGGCCTTCAATCAATAAATATTAATGTGTGAGTTGTTTATGTCCTATTCTTAGCCTTGTCAATATGACTTCTTCTTGTCGGTTATTCGTTATTTATGATGTCCATGATAATATTAAATGTTTGATCTCTAGTAGTTTATTTTCTGTTGTTCTAAAATATAAAATGTATCCTAGTTCAATTTAACTTCCATTTGTCTATTAGCTTTGATGTTATTTGTGGGTAAAAGACACTTTGGGGATTCTTCAAGCAGTGCAATTAATGATGCAGCTTAGAGCCGTTTCATCGGCTTTTCAATTACCAGGTATTTCATCGTGGCTTGGGATCCATTCAAATAGAGCGGGCCGATTTGTCGTCTTCAGCTTAAGAATAAGACACAATTTTAGGAAGGGGTGTGTTGAGTTTACATATTTTATAGAGTGTGGAGGCTTTTTATATGCCTTTCGCCTATAAATGCCTTATGCTGTGCTACGTTCCTGGTCTCCCGCTTTTCTAAGGCGGGTGGGGGTTACCAGAAACGGCATATATCTAATTAATATTGTAATTAATGTACTTAATTCGCCTTAATGTATATTGGATACTTTTCCAAAGGTGACGTGTTTACCAATTCTAATTTATTTTAATAAACCTGTGGCATAGGGTAAATGATAACAAATAAACAAATCTAAATTGAACTATATCTTTAATTTTATTGACCAATAATATAAATCATTAATACCCCCTTTAATATATCATATAAAGATATTTTACTGACACTAATTAGTTAATGGATGCTGACTTGCAATTTAACATTATTCTAATAAATACTAACCACACAATATTACAACTGGTACTGTATATGTATTAACCTTATTTGGTGGGTACTCTCTGGTGTTGTCTCTGGCCTATCTGCTGGATCAGTCTCTGCCATCTCTGACGCTCTCTCAGTCTCAGCACAGTATCCCATCTCAGCCTGTCTCGGAAATCTGGACTCTGCCGCTCCCACCTATCTGGTCCTCTGCCCTTCTCGTTCCACTCACGCCCTCTTGGCACACTCGCCCCTCTGTCCACCTCCGAACTCTCCACTCCTCTCTCACTTCTCCACCCGAACTGCACTCCTCGACTCTCCTTCTTCACCGTATAAGTCCTCTTTCCCCCACTCTCTTCAGACTTCTTCTGATTGGCTGGCTGGTTGGCTCCAGACTTCGTCTGATTGGCTGGCTGCCTAAAATTTCCCTTCCTTTCCATATTCAACGTGTTTCCCAGCGGCCTCTTTGCCGGGGAAAAACCAGGGTTTATGGCCACAAATTTCTCTAACAATCTTCTTAGGTATTTCCCTGGATGTTTGTCGGCAGCATTGCCGGTCCTAAGCTTTGCTTATTTTGAATCTCTAACAGAAGGTTTATGGCCCCAATAACTTACAAGGTGGTATTTCCAAGACCTAGCCGCCTTCAGGTAAAACTGACCACCGGGTTGACCATATACAGTAATTTACATATTTTGATATTAAATTATTCATTCAATTTACTTTTCTTATAATGGCAGCATCCACAATACATAGCATTCTCCTAGTGTCAAGGGAAAGAAAAATTAATAAACGTATGTTTATTGATTTTTCTTTTAACATACTCTCTAAAATATTGTTAATATAATCAGCCGTAAAGTAAAATCCTATCTACAAAATTAACTGTTCAGCATCGAATAAAACAAAATGATATAAAATGAACATACAACATACAAAACATTAATTAAAATACAACATATAAAATAGTTACAAAAATGAATAGAACAAAACCCTTTAGTAGAACAAGATACGATAATAAATTTACAATTGCTACAATTTACATAACAAAAACTAAAATAAAACGGTTTTCAATATAAGTTTTCTGTGTACTATTTAAAAACATTTTAACTTCAACGTTCAAAACTAAATTATAATAAAAGTACAGAATGGTTGTAGAATATATCAAAATTTATGATCTTATAATTAATTAACTTCTTATTTACGATATTTATAAATTAGTAATTTTTATAACTTTTAGTCCTTGAACTTATCTATATCAGTATTAAGATTCCACATATTAAGTATTCACATGATAAAATCTTATTTTTCCAAACAATTGCTAGATAACTCACATAGTGATCAGAGTTCTTCTGTCTTTATTTCACATCCTGAAACACTTTTTAATTCACAAATAACAAAAACAAGTAGCATAATGTTTATACAGTAACATGTTATTGTGTGGCAAGCATTTTCAAAAATAAAAAAGATTCTACTATTTGGGATTCTTTCCCACTCTAGTTTTAAAAATCATTCTTGTCAGGAATCTTTATATTTTAAATAATTGTTTGATTTTAATTATTTTCAGTGTTAATTTTCATAACGTCTAATTCGGTATTTATATTTCCTTTCTTAATAGCACTTACTTTTACAATAATCGGTTGTCCTAGTACCATCTTGGGTTTTCTTATGTCACAATCAAGGATTAAGTATTTGCACATTCTATTAAATGAATTTCAGTTCTTAAGTATGATTAAGTTTTTAAAATTTCCTCAAATTTCTAAATCTTGCCTTTATTCAAAAGATTTTTAAATTTCCTATCCGGATGTTCGGATTAAATACATTATGAGCCCCATCAATTATATAATGATACAAGTTTTTACAAATGGATCAATAAAAATGTTGCCTCAGTATGCTGGGCGTACTTGAAGAATTCAGTATTTTCTCAAAAATAATCTTAGGGATAACTGGAGGCGCTACGGCTGCTCCACATTGAGGGTTTTTCCCTACCAGATACAATTAAAACAATAACCCGACTACAGGGGTGATGGAGGACCTCTGTCTACTCCAAAGTAAAAAAGTACAATAATCCAATTAGGATACACAAAAGATACAAAATTGATCCACGTTATTTAAATGTTATTATTGGGGGGTTGCTCATAGGAACTACACAATTAAGGCAATTTAAGATAAACGATTATTACCAGTTTTTCGGTGGAAAAGGTGGCTTAAGCAAATCCAAACTTTAACATTTTAATTTTCTCATTGATAGGTAATTTACCGTATATTTCATTTTGATTAAAATCTGAATCGGTAAATCGTTTTTTAAGATCATGTTAATTTTATTTTAAAAATTAGTATTGATATTATAGTTAGTCCAATCTAATATATAATTTCACACTGAGATCCATTTAATTGCTTATAATGAACTTTGTGTAGTTAAGACCCTAATACTAACAATTCCTAAATTTAAAAGAGAAACTTATTTACATACAAATATTTACAATTATATATATATACAAAAATTATATACATTGATCCAGAACGGGTTGACCTGACGACGGTTTCGCCAGAACCCATTAGCTCGTCAACGGAAGGGACGCTAGATGGAAACCCTTTTTATCCCCTGGACTGGGATAAAGACTACCGTGTCTTATTATAACACATTCTGCGCTTCTTATTTACATGGTCCAAAATCAAATAACCCCTATAAAAGTCATAAAGCAGAAAAAGGAAGGTGATAGGCTCAGTTCGCGAATCCCTAAAACAAATATTTGTTCCGAACCTGTCTTGACCATTTTGATATATTAACGGCGAGGATTTCCCCATAAACACACTTAATGAGTTTAAGTGATCTCCTGGAGGTGGCTTATCAGGGTTTATTAATTTTATAAATTCCAGGAGGCTTAATACATTTTCTTCATTTTCTATCGCCCTAGGTTGGTCCTTCTCTTCATTTTCAACCTTTTCATGGGACATATCAACTTCCTCACGTACTTGGCAAGACTCAAGAGTTTCTACCTGAGATTGAGGGATTGGTAAATTCTCTTGAATGGTTTCCTCTTCCACTTTAAAGGTAACCTTATCTTGCCCGTCGGAATTAGTCTCAATGTAACCCCTTTCTGATTGACCATTAGGAACCGCTCCTTCCATTGGAGGTTCTTCACTTATAATTTCTACATTTTGCAGAGCAGTAATCTCGTTCGGTTCAGTTTTCACAGAATTGGTGACAGGAGGTTTATCAATACAATTTTCCACTGATATATTGGCCATATCTTCTGCACTCTTATTCATATCATCACTTTCAGCTATGGGTGGTTTCTGTGCTTCCCCATCAGGTTTAGTGAAACGTTTTGCAGATGCTTCCAACTTCAGATTTGTTGTGTGAAAAGCTTCATTTATTTCCTGGAGGTTTTTATTATGTTCTTCTATTATTCCCTTTAGCTCTTTATGTCTATCTTCTTGATTTTTCTGCATCTCTTTTATTAGCTGCCATATTAACGTTACTTCTGGGCTGAGGCCATTTTCTTCTGTTTTCTCCCTGGTCTGTGGCTGAGTTGCTTCTGGATGTGGGATCGCTATTCCTTCAGCCAACCCCGTATTCGGCTGTGGTAGTTCCTCGTTTTCTACCCTCGAAGCCATATCAAAATGTCGTGCGCGTATATTATCCCTTTAATATCTATTGAAACCTCCGCGGTAGGGTTAAACGCAAGCACTGATTAAATATAACACAAAAAACAAGCCACTTATTATAAGACCGTACAACAAGAAGTATAAGGACACACATCACTACTTTAACACTAAGGCAAGAGAACACGAGAAAACGAAGCAAAGATTTAAAGCGAAATTCTGGAGAATTTTTAGTTAAATTAAAGAAATCATCAAACCTTATAATATTCACCCTTATGCCACTTTGAATAATTTAACAAGAAATGTCAACTAATAATATAAACAAATTGGTAAGTACGTCCCCACAAGGGATGCCATTTTAATTGCTACGTTCCTGGTCTCCCGCTTTTCTAAGGCGGGTGGGGGTTACCAGAAACGGCATATATCTAATTAATATTGTAATTAATGTACTTAATTCGCCTTAATGTATATTGGATACTTTTCCAAAGGTGACGTGTTTACCAATTCTAATTTATTTTAATAAACCTGTGGCATAGGGTAAATGATAACAAATAAACAAATCTAAATTGAACTATATCTTTAATTTTATTGACCAATAATATAAATCATTAATACCCCCTTTAATATATCATATAAAGATATTTTACTGACACTAATTAGTTAATGGATGCTGACTTGCAATTTAACATTATTCTAATAAATACTAACCACACAATATTACAACTGGTACTGTATATGTATTAACCTTATTTGGTGGGTACTCTCTGGTGTTGTCTCTGGCCTATCTGCTGGATCAGTCTCTGCCATCTCTGACGCTCTCTCAGTCTCAGCACAGTATCCCATCTCAGCCTGTCTCGGAAATCTGGACTCTGCCGCTCCCACCTATCTGGTCCTCTGCCCTTCTCGTTCCACTCACGCCCTCTTGGCACACTCGCCCCTCTGTCCACCTCCGAACTCTCCACTCCTCTCTCACTTCTCCACCCGAACTGCACTCCTCGACTCTCCTTCTTCACCGTATAAGTCCTCTTTCCCCCACTCTCTTCAGACTTCTTCTGATTGGCTGGCTGGTTGGCTCCAGACTTCGTCTGATTGGCTGGCTGCCTAAAATTTCCCTTCCTTTCCATATTCAACGTGTTTCCCAGCGGCCTCTTTGCCGGGGAAAAACCAGGGTTTATGGCCACAAATTTCTCTAACAATCTTCTTAGGTATTTCCCTGGATGTTTGTCGGCAGCATTGCCGGTCCTAAGCTTTGCTTATTTTGAATCTCTAACAGAAGGTTTATGGCCCCAATAACTTACAAGGTGGTATTTCCAAGACCTAGCCGCCTTCAGGTAAAACTGACCACCGGGTTGACCATATACAGTAATTTACATATTTTGATATTAAATTATTCATTCAATTTACTTTTCTTATAATGGCAGCATCCACAATACATAGCAGCTGATATATCCTTCCGTTAAAGTCCAGTCCTGAATATTGGAAGAATATTTACAGCATCAATTAACGTAAAAGAATGAAATTGCTGTACATTTTAATTTATAGATAAAATTTAGATTTAGAATAAAAAACAGTGACGAATCGAATTGAACAATATTAATATGAGAAAAGTACAAGCTAATTTAATTGAAAACATGTTCCCTAAGATTAATTTAAATATTTTTTTGACCGAGTTGCTGAGCTAATTTTACTAAAAATGGAACTTTGGTAGAATATTGAATGAGATTTATATTAGGCTTCCTTAGCAATTTCCATTTACATATCTTTGTATACCGAATACTGATTACTTATAAAACGGGCTACAACCTTTCTGCATTACTTATCTGATTTTATTTTTAAAGTTTCCTCTCAAAGCTTATTCAACTATTATATTATCTGCTTTTACCTCATAAATATCCGATTTGATAAAAAATTCAAGCAAGTACCCACTGTATTTTATTCAGTTAAAAAAAATTGCTAAATTTTAATTTTAATACACGAAGCAAGTCTAAAAAATGTTATCTTAGAAACTTTATAAGTTTTTTTGCAAATTAAATATGACTGCTTTTCATTAAGATATGCATCTTACAATGAAATTCATGGCTGAGGCAAATACATAAATATCACTTTCAATAACATTTTCGAAAAAAAGAGAAGAGCAGCTTCAATGATGATTTTTTTTTTCTTTAAGTGTTTTCTATTATTTTAAGTCAAAATTTAAAAAGTGCTAAGTAAAAGGACTTTACTTTTTCTTTCCACTTTAATTTTGTCATTCATGCATTGCAATTTTTTATGTTTAATACAATTTTAGTGCATCTATTTACATCGTATAAAAATATCTTCTTTTTATTTAAAAATATTGATGTTAAAAAAAAATGTTTTTCCTTTCTTACGTAAAATCTACAAAATACAAAGGGAGGGTAGGTCATTCTTAAATGTTTAATCCTCGGCACCCGTACATGAACCCCTGCATCCCCGAGAATGTCGGGCAATATTAACAACGTTTGAATCCATTTTTCAACACATGGTCGAATGTCCGCATATATCGCATTGATCGAAATGCAGTTTTGCATGCATTGATCAAATGTTGGAAGATTTATATAAATTATTTTTATTTATTTGCATTGAAGATTTATATAAATAAACACGATATTACAAAACAATTGTATTTCATTGAAACATAAAAAATGAGTTTGCATTCGAGAAATCAGTGTATTTCTTATTTATTTAATCGATAAAATAAATGAATGATTAAAAAATGGTTTGTATTTCTTTAATAAATATTTTACCATTGTCACAAAAAATATATATATTTAAATATGTTTATGGTTTGGAAAATGATCGAGAAAATTAAAAATGAAAGATGTAGTAAAATGTAACGGTGGAGACAAGATTAACCTCTAGGATACCCTTATTTCAACAACGATTTCAATTATAATTAGATGTAAAACAGTATTTAAAGGTTTTCAAAGGAACTAGGGTTCCAACAATCTGATTAAATAACCTAGGATCATACTTTTCCATAACATAAACGTTGAGACTCTAATGCCATTCCGTTATGCTGATCTACGTTTATATATCCATTCCATCACCCACTGCCCCAGATCATCCTAGTTCATCGGGGTTAAGCGATACTCTCCCAGGACATGAAACAACTTTACGATGGCGGGGTTACATTGCCGAGGGCACTTTATCGAAGAAGATGGCTGTTACGGAAGGAGTACCTCGGGGGGAAACGGTGGTCCCTATCTCTTCTGCCACTTTATATCGCCCATTCAAATTCTCTTTACTCAAAGAAGTGGAAAGCGCGACCATTCCGCACTTAAAGATAAAGGCACTTTATTTAGAGTTACTTACCGAGCGGTATCGTCCACGGTAACAAAGTTAGATTCTCTTACAGAATGTTTGTTTGTTTTTTAATGTTTCGGGGCTGAAAAAAATGGGTCTTCAGTGTTTTAACAGTATGCTTTAAATAGCCAAAAGAAATCCCTATTTATTTTTTATTTATTCTTTTCATAAAAAAAAAAATCATAAAAAATGGTGTAACTAACCCGACTTTGTTTAGATTGTAAAATGCCTAAAACTAAACATACTAAAAAATATAGAACTGATATTGAGAGCTAACGACCTGATTAAGGTTTTTGACCAAAAATATTAATCCTTCAAATTCGGAAAAAATATTTTTTCAAACTGTGATTTGACAGGGTCAGGTTATGGAATATTAACAGCAGAGGTAATCAAGCCCTAAAATACTATCTTAAATAATACTATAATATTATCCTAAGTAATTATTAGTTACATATATCTCTTTCTTCCTCTTCACATTTTTTTATATACAAATCAGTTTATATATTATTCTTATATATTCATTCTTATCTTAATTATTTATTTTTTTAATTTTAATTTTTTTATCATTTTTTATTATCACTATTTTTGTATTACCTCATTTTTCCCCCTCATTCATCGTTTTTTTGTTAAAAATTCCAAACTTCGATTTATCCTAAGTATTTATTAGTTATACATCTTTTTCTTCCTTTTCACATTTTTTATATATACAAAACAGTTTATAATTCTTATTAAGTTTGTATATTCATTCTTATCTTTATTATTTATTTTTTTTAATTTCACAATTTTTATCATTTTATTTTATCATTTATTATTATCACTATTTTTGTATTACCTCATTTTTTCCTCTCATTCATCGTTTTTTTTTTTTTTTGTTAAAAATTCCAAACTTCGATTTATTCACGTTGTCTTCCAAGTTCTACATAAGTATGTTATTTTTCTAACCGCACCCAAAACAATTTCCATTATATGTGGGATTTCTTGATTAACTTTTCTTGTTTTATATTTTTATTTACATTGGCTGGAAATTATATGATCACATGCAATACCAGTGTCGTTCCTTAAAATTATTAGTTTTGTGTTGTAATTTATCTTATATATTTTTTTCTGTTTCGTTCGGATTGTAGAAGGGGAACAGTTGTATGAAGGTACTGCAGACTGGGTACTGCTGCAATGTTGGATCGTTATCGATGTGGTGGAGGGTAGGTCATTCTTAAATGTTTAATCCTCGGCGCCCGTACATGAACCACTGCATCCCCGAGAATGTCGCGGCAATTTTAACAACGTTTGAATCCATGTTTCGACACATGGTCGAATGTCCGCATATGTCGCATTGATCGAAATACAGTTTTGCATGCATTGATCGAATGTCCGCAAATGCTGGAAGATTTATACAAATAATTGTATTTTTATTTATTTGTATTGAAGATTTATATAAATAAACACGATATCACAAAAGAAACCTTTTCAAAAAAAGATTAAACAAAACTAAAGTTTACTTAATGTAAAATGTTGAGCTGCTACGTATCTAGCTGGGCATATTGAGCTATTTCTAGAACCTGGAGAAGCTCGAGAGGCTATCCGGAAAAAAAAACATGCAAAAGAACTACGGTATTGGACGTTCCTTGGAAACAGGATTTTGGCCTTCACGTGGAGGATATGCCGAAGTATTATTATTATCCATTCTAAGTAACATTATTTAAAGAAAACAGGACAAAGAAAAGACCTCTAGGAAGGACTAAGTAGTTATAGATTCTATAGGTTGGTTCTGCTATTCAAAGTTTAAAAATATATAATCCGACTGGAAGAAGGTGTCAAAAGCTGTGATATATTTTATAAGTGGCGTGTATAAAATAATATCAGATTATTAAATAGTCTGTCAAAACATACCGAAAAGCGATTCAAATTAATCTATCTTAATTACTTATCAGTGTCCCCTGAATTAATTAATATTTATTAGAATTATTAAAGTTTTATCATTAATGACAAAATTAATCAGAATACTGGTAGAACGAAAACAGCCATTGGAGAAGTATTCAATAAAGTATTCTTAGTCATTGATAAATTTAGACATAATTATTCTTTATTCGTAACTTAAATAATTCCTTATTAATATATTACTTCTTTTTTCCAATTTTGTATTTTTAGTGTACCGGGGGATGTAGAAATATCAACGTACACTAAAAAACATACTTCTCTGGCATTAAAAATGTGTGATTAATTGTAACTCTTCAATAACGTACAGTTAAAACTCTATTGCTGGCACCCTTTTTAGGAGACTGTGGTGCGATATCTTTTGTATCAGCAATAGAAATCAGTAAATCTTTTCTAGCCAAGGCTTAAATCTGAGCTGAACTCCAAATTTTCATGCCCAACAGAGATGTGCTTTTAAAACTTTTAACAAATTTTGGAAATTTCGAGACTTTAAAAATTTGAAAAACTGCTAAGAATTTTGAACATAATGCTTAGTTTTAAGTTAATACTTGTAATAACCTTTATTGAAGATCAGCTCTTTCTAAAAAGATTGATGTTCATTTAAAAGAGTAAAAGAGGAGACATTTGGTTTGAATCAGAGCACTAAAAATTCGTGCTTGGGGGACAAAAAAAAGACTGCCATTGGCAATATAAAAATTTAAAAAATAATATAGTGATAATATTAAAAAAATTAAAAATATTAATTTAATCTATGTTTGTGGGTAACCACCGTGTTTTAAATTATTTGAAATAATTTTTTTTTTAAAGAGAAAAGATTGGGCTCCTCCTTTTCTTTTCAATAATTAAATTGACGATTGTCAAGAGATGCCCAAAATTGGACAAAAATTGTCGACCTCCCGTAAATACTCGCAAAACTTGCGAGATCGAGGGAGAGGTATCAGTGAAGAGGAAGGATTGGCTCCACTTGGAAGCGAGCTCTGTGGTGTAGGGGTTAGCATACCGCGCATGTCACGCGGAAGACCCGGGTTCGACTCCCGGGGGATCCCAATCTTTTCTCTTCAAAAAATAAATTATTTAAAATAATTCAAAACACTGCGGTTACCCACAAAAATAGATTAAATTAATATACAATAATTTAAAAATTGACGATTGTCAAGAGATGCCCAAAGCTGGACAAAAATTGTCGACCTCCCGTAAATACTCGCAAAACTTGCGAGATCGAGGGAGAGGTATCAGTGAAGAGGAAAGATTGGCTCCGCTTGGAAGCGAGCTCTGTGGTGTAGTGGTTAACAAACCGCGCATGTCACGCGGAAGACCCGGGTTCGACTCCCGGCGGAGCCCAATCTTTTCTTTCCAAAAAATAAATTACGATAGGTTAAATGATGGTCAGGATTTTCAGTTTACAATGATTTTATTGTGGTAAGCCAACATTTCGATCCAACTTGTGGATCTTCATCAGGGCTAAAAGAAAACAAATATATGAGTATCTATGCTAGAGGGTGACAATAGATGGATACATTACCGAACTGATAATAATATAAAAGATGGTGTATACATGAATATTAATATAAGTGGCTGGTTAACAAGATAAAATAGAATCTGATATTTACCTACTGAGTCCTGGTGGATACTAAGACTAAAGGTAAAAATAAGGTGAGAAGTAGTGGTAGGGGGTTACTTTGCCGACTTCAAAAATTTATGACGGGGAAATCCAACGCTTTGAAGTGAAGGCACATGACAACTGTGAACAAAATTATTTTAAAAACTAACAAAATAGATGGTACTGTATACAAATAGTTGTGTCTTGACTCAATAATAACATAAAAATGAGATAATACATAATGTAAGAATGCATAAAATATTGGAAAATATACAGAAAGAAGTATACAGTACAAAAAATAATAATAGTAGAAGAGGTATAGAGATAATTGCAGGTACCTATGAAATCAAAACTAGGATTTGAGGATGCGGAAGATGTTAGAATAAGTGGAAGAAATTATCTCTTTATCTGTTTTGTGATTTACCGGGTTATTTTTCTCCAGATGGATGAAAATGGATTCTGAGAGGAGTCGTTTATCGTGGTTAGGTACAGTAACAAAGGTTATTTTAATCATTTAGTTTACATCATTGTTTTCTAAAACGAAACATGAAAATAGTCTTTTTTTTTTATATAATTATTCAATACTTTCTTCCACTAGAGCCTTAAGTTGTCCTAAGCACCAATCACTGTGGATCTGTCAACAAGGCTGAGTTGGTAGAAAGGTGTCTGGAAGAATGGTTCAATTAAACCCCAGAGAGCTTTTATCTGTTTGATTTGCACGGTGTCCGATTCTCTGGAAGGACAATAAAAAAAAAAAAAAAAATTAAAAAAATATCCATCACTAAGGAAGGCTATTGGGAGTCGATTCCTTTGATGGGGACTTATTGGCCCGGTTTGTCCTCGATGTTTAATTAACCTTTTGAGAGAGGTCTGGGCTATAATATATATTTATTAAATAAAAAAAGGGTCCTTTGAAATGTAAATAGAAGTAAATGTAAAGCGGGCTTACTCCCCGACTTGAGGGAAATATTAGCGCCTTTGTACTCCCATCCCTCCTGCTACATAATACCCCCGGGCCAATGAAAATTTCACGTCTCTTCCAGGAACTCCCTCTGTTTCCAGATATTTCTTATTCCTACCGGATGCCCTTTAACCAAATTGGAAATCCCATTGTTTTATCTTTCTTTTTTTTTTTTCTTTTCTTTTTTTTCATTTGCTCTCATAATATTTACATTTATCCATTCACATAGATATATCTTCTAAGCGTATTTACGTATAACAGATGATAAGAAACATTGTAATATATTAAACCGAGATTAAAATTTATACTTTTGTATGTTCATTCATTTTCAAACGTATTCATTTATGGTCTATCATGCTTAAATAATATTGGCAAGCCTTATTAGCATTTGTAGTATTTATTATATGAAAGAACTCACAATTGGTTTGGTATTGGTTCTTGGCGTAAAAACAGCGTTAGATATCAAAGTCAACAAATATAATTTTTTTTTAAATGATTTTTTTTTTACCGAGAATCGAACCCGGGTCTTCGGCGTGACATGCGCGGTATGCTAACCACTGCACCACAGAGCTCGCTTCCAAGCGGAGCCAATCCTTCCTCTTCACTGATACCTCTCCCACGATCTCGCAAGTTTTGCGAATGAAGAGGAAGGATTGGCTCTGCTTGGAAGCGAGCTCTGTGGTGCAGTGGTAAGCATACCGCGCATGTCTCGCGGAAGACCCGGGTTCGACTCCCGGCGGAGCCCAATATTATCTCTTCAAAAAATAAAATTATTTAAAATAAGGTGGTTACCCACAAAAAGATTGGGTTGTCCGGAAAATAATGCAGGATTTGGGTTTTTTTTTTTTCCAATCGCCTTGAGGTGGTCATCGACGGTCGATTTGCTTACTTGAAGTTTTTCCGCAAGTTCTCGAACAGTTATTATTTTCTTCCAGCGATGATCGGAGAATATCGTCATCAAGAGAGGAAGGCCTTCCACGACCTTCTTTATCTTCGAGGCTGAAGTCTCCCTCCCGAAATTTTTTAAACCACAAAGTGCACTCAGTAACAATTCCCTCGCCCCACACTTGGTTGATGTTTCTAGCCGTCTGGGCTCCACTGCGGCCGAGTTTAAACTCGTAAAAGAAAATCGTACAAAATTCACGACGTGACATCGTAGGAAAGACTGGATTATTTCCAAGTAGCGAGATGCTATAGAGATAAACAAACATTGTCGTTTAGAAGAGGATTAGGGCCTATTCACACTATCGGTTTCGCGCCCGCTCCACTCTCGCTCCGCTCCCGGTCCGCTCTCGCTCTACCCCATTCACACTAGCGCTCCGCTCCCGCTCCACTCCCGGTCCGCTCTCCTAATGTCTTACCATATTCACTATATAATTTTACACCGTTCACTTTTGAAAGGTTTAAGCTATTAAAGCCATTAATAATCGAAGTTTTCTGTATTCGGATTTTAATTAATCATTAACTTTCAGTTATTTAAGTATTCATTTATTCTTCAATTTTATGGCCAAAAAAAAAAAATCAATTTTTCGTTTGTAAAAATACCTGGTAAGTATACTTTTCTTGTTGAAGAAGATAATATTATCAAAAAATATAATAAGAAGAATATATTGCAACACAATGATAATTATTAATAATAATTATAAATTAATTTGATTAATGGTGAAGAAATAATTTAAATTTTTTTCGGAATGCATTCGATTACGCTAGAAAATTTCAAGTTGAAATCGGTATATGCTACAAATTTACCGATTATGTTCTCTTCTTTTCCTAATTAATATTTTAATTATTTTTTGCTTTAATATATTTTTTGTTAATGATCTGACATTTTTCATAATATATTGCATTTTTATTCGTTTCAAATTAAACGTTATTTTATAATAGCAATGAGTATGTAGTCAATAAATAAATCGGTGACCGTTTTTTACGAGTACATTAATTCATAGCAAAATATATCTCAAACATAACATGAATTTTTCACGTCGAAAAACCGCGCGTATTGTTGGTGAATTTTTTTTTTTTTTTATCATTTCAAGCGTATTCGAATATATTCGGAAAAAAAATTTAAATTATTTCTTCACCATTAATTAAATTAATTTATAATTATATATATATATATATATATATATTTTAAAGTTGAACTTTTTTGGCCGTAAAATTGATGAATAAATAAATACTTTAATAATTGAAAGTTAATTATTAATTAAAATTCAAATACAGACGGCTTCGATTATTAATGGCTTCAATCGTGAACGGTGTAAAATTATATAATGTGAATATGAAAAGACTTTAGGAGAGTGGAGCGAGAGTGGAGCGGGAGTGGAGCGAGAGTGGAGCGGGAGTGGAGCGAGAGTGGAGCGAGAGTGGAGCGGGAGCGGAGCGAGGCCGGACCTGTGCCAATATTGTGATTAACCTCTCTCTATTCCTCTTTAGAATACTTTGCCAGTGAGACCGGACCTGGAGCGGAGCGGGAGCGGAGCGCTAGTGTGAATGGGGTAGAGCGAGAGCGGACCGGGAGTGGAGCGAGACCGGAGCGGTACCGATAGTGGAATTCTCTGTCTATTTCTCTTTAGAATATTTGAGCGGACCGGGAGTGGAGCGGGAGCGGAGCGATAGTGTGAATCCGCCCTGTCGACACTCGTACAAATAATTAATCCCCTAAAAGTAAACAGATTATTATATATAGAATGTTTTAAAAGAAAACTTGAAAACCTGCATTATTTTCCGGACAACCCAATAGATTAAATTTAATATAAAATAATTTTTTTTTTATTTCTTTTAAACATCTGGTTGATTCGAGCCCTAACTCAAATCTGTTGAGTTGTGTAGCAAAAATTGGGACATTCCTGCAATTTATGTTTAATGGCGATCGTGCAATTACAGTAATTGCGCTTTCTTTGTAATTAGGTACGGTGAATGTGGGTGAATTCAATATGTCCGTTCCTGATATGTTCGAGTTCTTCTCTACGGTTTTACAACTCATAATTATTAAATATAAATTTTGTTTATTGTTATTAATTTTTTTAATTTAACTCTAGGATTACCAAGGAGGATTACCTTTCATATTTCTCCACCGTTTTGCATCTAAATTAGTAAATAAAAAATCTGAAAAAAAAATATTGGTTGTCATAAAACATACAAGATTAATGTAAACGTGAATTAAAATTTTTCTGTAACATTTTATATCCAGAAGGTGAGTGAAAAAAAAAACGCTTATGGGCTCGCATATATAATTTAAAATTAACAAACTACAATTTTATTAAGGCATTGATACTAATTTTAAATTAATTAATGTTTTTATTTTCTTTAATGTACTTACTTGAAATCACAATTTTTGAAAGCGTAACTTATTTAGATATCTTGTATATCATGAATAATAAATTTTAGAAAACATGGAGATGATATTTCTAATTTTCTAGAACAATCAATTTTATTTCTCTGTATGCATGTTTTTTTTTTTTACGTCCAAAGTTTTATAAATACTTTAATAATATGCAATATTTTTTTAAAAAATATTTTGAGTTAACTAACAATAAAAGAAAGCTATTATTGGTTTGGAGACCCCCCTTCGTAAAACCTTGAATTCAGATACCCCTTGATAATCCTAGGGTTAAAACAGTACTTTTTCACTAATTTTTTATTTCAATTGAGTTATCCATTGGTGTTACATGAACTTAGAGATGGTTCTTTTTAGTTCGAATTACTAGTGCACTTATTGGATATTTCGTGAATCCCCTAATTGGTGAATAGTGTACAATTATAACTTAATTTTGTAGCATAAGCAGTGGTACAAGATTTTCTCATCTTTCGTCATACCTTAACTAGAATGGATGGGGAACTTTCCACTTAGACGTTATACTCTATTGATTAAGGTGGTATTCGTAACCGTTCTGTTATTCTTATCTGTTGTTTATACCTGTTGACAATTAATTCACCTACAAATTCTAAAAAAACTTTTCTTTTTGTTTTATTAATTGAACTTATTTACAATATATTAAATTTATAGTAATCATATGAATATACGAAATGGAAAATATTGATATCCCGAAAAATATGGACTTGGATTAGTCGATATAGTCAGTGCTTCTACAAAAACAATCTTCTGTATCTCTTTTTCCTCTAAATCGTATCTGTGTACCCCTTCTACACATTTACAGCGCTACATGAAATTGCCATGAGTATTGTTTCCTTTGATTTAAAACATAAACATAAACTTTTTTACGAAAATAAATAAACCTATTTCCTGGTCGTGTATCTTATCGAGACATAGTATTTAAGCAAATACCAATGTTATAGAGAGTTGCCTATGTTTCAGTAACGACAGACAAACCTACACATGACATTACCTTATAAAACATTACACTGTCAGTATATATCAGTATATGGTTATTTTTTTATTTGTTGCGAGAGTTCGCTGTTCCTTCAGGAGGTAGGTTTTTAACTATTTTCTTTTCTTTGAATTTCTCTCTAAATTAAATAAAGGTAATGGTACAACTTAGCTGGTTCCGGTGTTGTTTACTAGCTAGCAGCAAGCATGCAAAATTAAATATCTTAGTTTCATTAAAAACTTTTTGAAGATTAGAGAAATCTATATTTTATATTTTTACAGAGAGCATATAAAGGGCATATCCCCTACAAGCGTAATGGCGAACTTCCAATTTACAAATTACACAAATTTTTATTTAAAAAAAATACATTTCAAGTTCTAATCACAAAATTTTTATCGGTTCTTATTTCATAAAATGCGAAAAAAAAGCAGGAATTTTAATTATAAATTATTATTATTTTTTACTGTTGATTTTTATTATTAACAATCCTCCAGCACAAATATTTGAAGCCATCACAGAATTCAATAATTCAACCAAGAGATTCGATCACATATTTGTGTGGAGTACATTTTGCAAGCACATTTGCAGGTTGCAAATCAAAATCACGCGAGAAGCATTATGTTATATAAATTAATTATAAATTGTATGTATATATATGTAAGGTGTATGTATTTATGTATTGTATGTATTTATATGGGTGCGAGACAAGGCCCCTGACCAAAAAATCATAAATTATGGTCAATGCATGGGAGAGGAAAATATTAAGAAGAATCTGGGGCGGAGTGTCCGAAAATGGTACTTGGAGAAGAAGAAAGAATGAGGAACTGATGGAGCTATATGGAGAGCCGGACATGGTGGCGTTAATAAAGAAAGCCAGACTGAGATGGCTGGGACATGTGGAAAGAATGCCGGAGCATAGGATAGCAAGAAGAATACTCTATGAGAAACCGGACGGTAAACGAAGCAGAGGGCGCCCTCGAATCAGATGGCTGGATGATGTCGAGGAGGACCTGAAACTGCTGGGTGTACCAAACTGGAGAAGAGTAGCAAAGGATCGCAGAGATTGGTCGGCTGTGGTGTTGGAGGCCCGGGTTCTTGCAGGACCGTAGCGCCAGAATAATAATAATTTATATGTAATTTAATAATAAATGATTACTCTATTTTTTTTTATATTAGAAAACATCTACGTGATGTTGATAATAAATCATCATCAGGCTGTAATAGGTACTGATAATTGAACTATCCATTCACCTATATAAATCTCTCCTTCGCATCACTCAGACAGATCCTATTGAAGTTGAACTGAAGTTTCCATTTTTTTCCTGGAGACATGGATCATACTCGTAAGTCCGACCTAGAATGGATTAAACCAACGAATAATCCAGACACCGCGGAATATAATTTTGCATGGATAAAATCCAATAAATAACTTTACCATTCATTACTAATAAACCGCCTCGTAAAATATTGATTTCCAAGTTTCCTGACGGAAATCAGTTTTCTCGCAGCTCGTTATGCGACGAGATTAGGGTCGAGTTTGTCCAACTAAGCCGGTGAATATACTGCCTTGGAGATATAAGGGTTGGCTTAGGAAGGGCTGGCTGTAGGTTATACGGGGGCTAAAGGTAAGGGTGTTTAGGGTTTAAGGTTCGGGGTTAGTCCCTTTTGGTGCCGGGTGTCGTTTTTCAATTCCAGTATCGTCTGCATGAAAGCCTTGCTTAAGTATTCATTTTCAATTCACTTTCGTTTCCTAAGCTAAAAACCGTATGACTTCTGGCAATATATTTGTTTTTATATATGAATAATCTATATTAATAAAGATGAAATTCTGTTTTTTGCTTATAGAAATCCATACCATTTGTCCTAAATTCTCCAAATTTCGCTCGGTGGTTCATTCATACCAGTTGCGAACACCTGTCCATATTAAAATGGCATAACTTCAGCCGATCTTCAGCTGATATTCTTTATTATTATAAAAATCGTAATGATCACGCTTTAAAATGTTTTTTTACGAAATCGATCGTTTCATTAGAAAAATGAAATTCCCGGGTGAAATTCTGTTTGTTCTTTATAGAAGTCCATACCGTTTGTCCTAAATTATCCAAATTTCGCTCACTGGTTCTTTCATATAAGGTCCGAACACCTGTCCATATGCCTAACTTCAGCCAATCTCTGGGTAGGTATATTCTTTATTGTTATAAAAACCGTTTTGATCTCGCTTTACATTGGTTTTTACGAAATCGACCGTTTGAGTCGATAAAAGAATGAAATTATCCGGGTGAAACCGGTATACGTGTATATATGGCTAGTCTAACCTAAATATAAATTCAAGAAATTCAAAAAAGACTCAACAAAAGTAACTAATGAAATTTCCAATTAAACATCAATTGAATGGATCCACCGAAAAACGTTCTAAGCGACAAATATGCAATGTTGAATAATCAGTGAAGAAAAATCATAGTCTAAAGTTATTGTTAGTTCAATAGGTGAATTTACTTTCTCATGTGATTTGTTATGTATCCATGTAAAATGACATAATGGAGTAAAAGATCATACTATGACGTACTATTATACATTTTAATACATTCACCCAAAAGTGCCACTTCGGCAATTTTGTCGCTTAGAACGTTTTTCGGCGGATCCATTCAATTATGGATCTGGTGTACCAACGGGATGGGATCTATTTTATGAGGCATTTTTAGACATCTCCAGAATATATTGCAGTTTTTAACCGACTTCGAAAGAGGAGGTTACTCAATTCGATACGTATGTGCCTTTTTAGTATATCGTCTAAATAAAAAAAAAATATATTAAAATAAAATAAAAACTTAAATTAAATATATCTATTGATATTGTTATAAGAAATGAAAAGGTGTTTGATTTGTGATTTGTAGGTAAAAATTTTTATTTAGTTTGATGACAATCCCATCATAACTAATGAAATAATTATTTTCAATAAATTAAATATGAAAAATTACGTCAATATCCATTATCTTTCAAGACAACACAAACTTTATAGAATTCTGAGCTTTTGAAATTTATATCTACAATTATTAAGGGAAATTAGAATTTTTAACCACGGTAAGCAATTTTTTTATTCTTTAATTGATAGAACTACGAATTTTATTTTTAGCCATTTCTCATTACAAGGAATGATTGTATGCCTTAAATTATTCCAAATAAAAAAAAAAGATAGGTACTCAGAATTTTACTATCAGTATTAACGCCCTACCAGACGACTCCGATGAAAAAAACTTTTTCCTCATTACAAAGTTTTGTTTTCTGTATTCGGAGGTACAGTTGTTGGTACTTGTCATTTATTTAGATTCGCCTTGAGGGGGAGTGGAATTGGCCCTTTTTTGTAACTTTTTTTTAATAACATTTGCAATTAGTTACCATGGAAACAAACGAGTATTGATTATATAGGCTCAGGGGAACTCAAACATTGAAGTAGAAGTTTTTCGCGATCGCAATACTTTACCTTTTTAAATATTTCATACAAATGAGCGGTTTTGAGAAAATTGTAAAAATATGTAAAATTGGTAGTATGAAGAGCCATTTTCGGTCACTCTATATATGACTATTATGGGTATGAATGAACAATAACCATATATTAATAGATAACTATTTATAATATATATGGGTGATTCTCATTTCATTTGACTATTTAACGTTTTTAGAAATTGAATTTTGGGTTAGAAAAAATTCAACTTATGAATAAAATTTGATCTGAATATCATAAAAAAAAATGTTCAAGAAAACAAAGGTAAACCAAGTTTGTCAGTTCGCCTGACAACAAAGTTTGTCAGGTGAACAAAGTTTGTCAGTATTAGTATTTTTTATTTTTTTTTTACTCAAAAATGAGTTTTATGAGGAGCGTTTTTGTATTTTTATTTATTTATTTTTTGTAATGTTTTTTTTGTTTTTTCTATTCTCGCTCACTCTCCTCACTCCATATCACAGCCAAAAAACTCATTTGTAAGGCATCGAATCTTGTTTTCCTTTTGTTGTACAATAATTACTAGGCTGGCGTCTATTCCTACTCCTTTACTTGCCAAGCTTAGTAGCCTATACTTTAGCCTATACTTTCTCGCTAGTTGACCTATGAATAAGTCGTACTGTCAAGGCTTAGGTTTTTCGTCTGATATTTACAGCTCATTGATCATCTCGTTGTGAAATATATATGATTTTGTTGCGCAGTTTTTACTCAGTTTTACTCAGTGTCAACGATTCACCCATAATTAGTTCGTTTACTGCTTTACATGTAGGTCAAATTCAAAGACTGAGAGGTGTTTTCACAAGCTGAGTAGACTGAATATTTTTACAACCTGTCGATTTGCTTATTTTCTTTCTCTTGGCCAACATCTCTTTTTTATTAAGAATATATTTTGCATTATGTCCCAAGTCAATTTTTTCTTTTCTCTATTGCTCCTTTCTACAGCTTGTTAAAATGGCTATACAAAAGAAATGAATCATGTAGGCATGTAAACATAACAATAACAACACTTGCCCACAATTGTTTTTCCGTCACGAGTGTTACGTAACACTCGTGACATTTTCACAAAAAATCTCTATCCTTAGCTAAACCAAGTGTCGGACGTATATGAGAGGATGAACTCGAATAAATGTCCCTAACCAACATCTTTTACCCGTATCATTCGGATTTTTCAATGAACGCTGATACATACATCTAACGTAACACTCGTGACAACTAATTTCTGATATACATTATTTTGCATTGGATATCAAATAACTGCCTATTCGATACTTTATTCACCAAGTTTGCACATCGACTGATTATAAAAAAAGGTTATCATGGCCATTCCCAATGAACAGTGTTGCCCAGAACAGCCGACAACACTCGCCATGAATTTTTCTACTAACCTTGGGGACAGATTCATTTTCCTGATTTACATTCGAAGTATTAGAGATAACTAAAAATATCATTTATAACTTGAAACACTACCGTATTACAATAAAAATACCTCATTGTTCAAATTTAATCAATTATCAGGGGTTCATTTCAGGGTGTGGTGAACTAAGCATAACCAGCTTGGGGACTGTAACACTCGTGACATTTTCAAACTTCACATTGAGATATTTTGTTTTTTATGATGCCTAGGTTCATTTAAATGTTACCATCGTTATGTTATAACAGAAGATTATAAAACAAATATCAAAAAAAAAATTTTGGATATAAAAATATAACTAAAAAACGAATGTTAAGTACAGGGACACTAAATGGTCAATTCAAATGAGAATCACCCCAGAATTTTTCAGGTAATGTTTGTTTTACAAAAGTTATAGAATGGGATAAACTTTTAACTCAATAATAAATATAAAAATTATTTCAAAAATTTATAAACACTTATTACACAAGCCATTGATTAAGTCATACTCTTCCATGTCATGTAAAGTAATGTTATTATAATTATAAATAATAGTTTATTTCTGCAATGTCGTCACCAAAACATGTGTTATTATAACTAGAACACATTTTTATAACTCTTGATATTTTCAAGTACTGTTTTACCTTATGTAACCTAATTAAAAATAAATAAATAAATAAATAGATTCAGTTGTTTTCAAAGTTGAAAAGAGTTCTAGACTTTTTGTTGGAACAAATGGTTCTAGTACATGTTTGTGACCGTTCGAGTATCTTCTGAGCTTGTCGAGAACATTTTACATTGTTCTAATTCAGGCTAAATATAAGGAACGATGTACTGGAGAATTAGTCTTCCTCTGAAACTGTTACAATATTAAATTGATAATTGAACACTTTCAATACTTGATAAGTATTACACCCCTTGTCCAGATTGAAACAAAATATACTACTATCAAATTTAAAGTTTTGCTGTGGAAAAAAATTTGGGCAAAGATGTCCCTTTTTCCACGCCTCATTTTATTTACTTGCGGCAGGATAACATGTTCCTGAAAGAAACTGAGTCACTATCGAATTCCACCGTTAACAAACATAATTTCATCGCAACGAAGGAAGGTTCAAGAGTCTAACAAAGAATATAATGCTTATTTTAAATGTTATTTAATTCATCATATTTCATATTTTTATAAGTTACATTAGATAAAACTGTCCAAAGAAAAATCAATTGTTTACAACTTAGAGTCGTTATATATAAAAAAAAAAAAAAATAAACGTTTTTTTTTCATTATTATTTTATATGGAAAACAAATGCATATACTATAATTTTTTTTTGTTAGGCGCACGTCAAATTCTTAAATTTAATAAAAGATTTAAGGGACCAAACAATTACCGATTTTTTGAACTACAAAAGTATAAAAATTATCAGTACTGATGTCTGATATAAATTTACGTTGACAGAGATTGGACTTAATTAATCAGTTTTTTTTAACAATAATTATTCAAAAAAGTGAATAATGAATGAAAAATACTAATTAGCGTGATGGTTGTGGGCGGTAAGTAATGAAGTGATGAATGCAGGAGAGGCCACGCCATCGACCTGCTCCAGTCACCTCCAACAAGCCCCTTCCCGGAACACACTACACACATCCAATCCCCTCCCGGTGCCCTTTAAAACAGGCGATTTCATTAATTTCTAACACGAGTGTTTCAATTTGTTTGAATTATTATTTATATTAATAATCATATTTTTTAAATTATATTAATCAATATGTAATATTTGTATATGTGTAAATATTCTAACACTGTTGTGGGTTTAAATAATTTTTATATATGAAAATAATAATTCACAATGTCAGAAAAACAAAACAAACTCAAATAATTAACATTGTTCCTAAAATTGTCTACATGGAACGAAAAAATAACACAAAAAAAACAACATATGATTCGATCTTCAGAACCAGATTAAACCTCCAGTCCATCGCTCTTTATATTTAATCTGATTTAGGACATTTAGAAGGTTCCCGACAAGCTTAGAAGATTCTTGAACAGTCAGAAATAGGTAATAGAACAGTTTGTAACAAAAAGTCATGTTGCTTACACGCTTACAAAAATCATTGACTCGTTGAAAATTGTAAGTGAAGGGTCGCAAGTGAACGATCAAGTTTGTTGTTGTTCGTTTAACGCGCTACTAATGCTTCTAAGGCTAGACGGATGATACTACAGTGGGAGTCCTAACTCTTGTCTATCCATGTATAATGAGGATAGGAATTTTTAACTACTGCCTGAAATCGTACAGGCTCAGTACTTTCATTTTACTTCCTATCCGAGGGACATAGCCAACGACTTTTTAGTCCGTTCAAGTTTTTAATTATAGTGAAGGCGACATACATCTAATTTGCCTAATCTACATCTGATTTGCCACTGTTCCCAATTTATATATATTCATTTTATCGTTGTATTATAATTATTTTTGTTATTATCGTTTTGAGAAAAAAAAAAATTATTTATGACATTGGTAACTACGGCTAAATCCAACATATGATATGAGAATATGGTAGTCACTTGGTGATTAAAGTTGCCGTATATTTTATTTAATTTGATTTTTTTCTTTATTCTCTTATTACAACTGTTGCTAATCAGGACTATTATTTATTGACATAAACTTTGTCATTTAGTGCCTCTAAATAAATTAATTTTTTCTAAATTGTTTATTACTTTCTTTTTTTTTTTTTTTTTTTTTTTTTGGTTAACCGCAAAAATTTAATTGCATATTTACATCCATATTTTAAAGAAAGTGTAAAGGAAGAACAGGCTGTAAAAAAATAAAATAAAAACTTATACTTTTATAAATTTTTCTGTTCTTGTCATAAATTAGATTTTATTTCAAAATTGGTATCAATGATTATCTTCTTTTTTTTACCAGGTGAACTTGCACGGAAGTCTTCTGGGAAAATCGTCGTCGGATGACTCTCAGAGCCAAGATGTTGAAATTCTTCTAAGGAAATCTAAGACTCTCATTGACAGGTAATTTTATGTGTAGCTTTTATATATTTTATATAATAAATTTATTATATTTTCGATTTTTTTTTAACATTACATGTCTTATTAGGTACATTAAAACGTCAGGAATATTTTTTAACTTTTAACTTATAGCGTAAAACAAACCGATTTATATCAATGGTTGGAAGATTACAACTTCTTATGTTATTTTTAACCTGTTAGATATCTAGTTTTTATCTTACTCTAAGGATTTTCTTACCCTAAGGATTTGATTCAGGAAAAGAGATCCCATGTCCAACTTCTTCTCGATCGCCTCATTTAAGGCATGTCAATCGTGGCCATGTCGTTAATAAGTCTGTTAATTAAATATGAAAGCCTAACTAAGAGTTGTTATATACTTGATAATTTATGTTCCTTAGTTATCAGTCTTAAAATTTTGTATTTAAAGGTTTTTAGTTTTTGTGGTGTGTCTTTTTTGTTGAGGCATACATTTTGAGGGGTAAGTATGTCCATTTAAGTTTCGGTACGTATGTAGGTTTGTGTATTAAGTTGATGTCTGATTTTCAATATTTCATAAAAAACTAAAGACAATTAAATAATAATCGTCATAAGCACAGGTAAACTAAAACCTCATTAGATGGCTTTAATAAATTATTATTTTGTACGGTAGGATCATTAATAGTCAGGATTATCTCAGTTATATCTTTTTTTATTTTATAAAAGTTATCATCAATAAAAATTGATAATACATCGGTGCCATCTAAAAACTATGTACGTTACCTAGGACTATACTTGGACAAAATACTCACTTGGAACATACATACAAAACTAAAAAGACAAGAACTGACCAGACGATATAAACAACTGCCACACCTTCTAGACTACAGATCTTCACTTAACTTACAAAACAAAAGATTAATATACAACACTATACTAAAACCCATTTAGACCTACGGAGCAGAACCTTGGAGTTCCGCTAAACAGGTACACAAACAAAATTCAAACAGCACAGTCAAAAATTCTTCGAAAAATTGTAAACGCTCCATGGTACATTTCTAACAACATAATACCCAAAGACATTCCAACATTAAATCATACATTCACGACAAATACACTACATTTCACTGTTCAACTCATTACCACCCAAACCCACTTGTTTCTTTTCTTTCTTCCTCCCAGTTACCCGCCCAACGAAGATTGAAAAGACAATGGCCGAGGGATATGCTCTAGCACAGCAATTAAATCAAGAAAGTCCAAGACAACTCCATCCAACAAATTTGCTAGATGCGCTCCAGCGCAGGCGCAAATGACGCAAAATATAAATAAATAATAATAAAATAAAAAAAGTTTCGATTCCTCCATATGAATCTTCATCAGGGCTAAAAAGAAGACGAATATTTAGGCATGGATGACCTGAGGGTTTTACGCCTCTAAGCCATAACAAACAAACAACAGAAGACAAATATCTGAGCATCAATGCTAGAATATGAAAATTAAGTGTTTATCATGTAATTATAGATATTAATATTAATTTATAATTATTATTAATATTAATATTAATTTATAATTATTATTAATATTAATATTAATTTATAGATATTAATTATAGATAGTAAAAACAAGGAGTAACTGAATAATGGAAAACAAATCCAATTGATGGTATGTTTACATGACAAGGATAATTTACAGTAAAAAATATCTATATTCTTGTTTTTATACAGGATAAAATAAAGGTAAATTATTATGCTAAGATAAAGTTAGCAAGCAGATTTTATTAACTGGTCCATATAATTTCAAATCAGGGTTTCAACTGATATATACTTTTCTTTAAGCGAGAATAAGAATAAGACCAAAAAGTTTTCCGGCAGTTGTTTTTTTCCTACCCAAGACAAAATCCGGTATCATCTTAAAAA